>CAMRHE010000385.1:1377500-1840277 GCA_947044405.1 Leptodactylus fallax
ATATTTTCTTTGGGTGCTATTACACAAGCATTAGCAGCTGCTGATACCACCTGACAGTTTTCATGAATGATCAGTATTTGTGTAATAGCACCCAAAGGAGTTTTGTTAAAGGGGTTGTCCGGGATAAAATAAAAATTAACCCCTAAACTAAACCCCCTCCCCTGCCTAACTTTTAATTTACTTGTATAAAAAAAGTGTATAATTATCCATATCCCTTGGGCGGTCATGTGACCGCCCCAGGGACACTTTCTGATGATCTGGCGACGTTCCGTATCACCACTTCCGAAACTGAATGTCACCAGTACTCTCTCCCAACCCCATCTATACTTTACCAGCCTTTTTTTCTGGGAACATCTCCTCCCCTCTTCCTCTCTTTAAGCGTTTGCTGGAGGCTGGAGACATTCCATCTCTACTGCACAGGCCTAACAGGTACTTTTGGTCTGTGCGCTGCAACTCCAGCCTGCGCACAATGATGGAGAACGGAGGAGCCGACTCCCAGATTGGAAGATAGGTAAGTATGATGTGGTGGGGTGTCTTAGTAGTGGGCGGTATGCCTAGATTAGCTAGGGAGACAAGGGGGGAGCAGCGAACGCTAGTAGTGGGCGGGATAGCTTAGCTAGGGAGACAGGCAGGGGGGTGTAACAGTGAGAGGGGGGGAACAGTGACAGGGAGGTTTTGTGGAATGTACACAGGAAACTACATAGCAGGAAGCTAATACCATGTAAACAAATGCAGAAGATGCCAGGAGCTCCCACAGAAACCCAGAAATCACTCAAAACACTGCTAAAAGTATATGGGTGTACTTTTGACCCATTAATAGCACTAATAGACCTTTTTTATAAAAAAAAAAAAAAAAATTCCCAGAAAATCCCTTTGCTGTTGTTTTTTGAAGCCTAAACCAGTTGTAGATCATAAAGGGATTGAACGGTATATAGGACAGGTGCTCCTCCTCCTGATCTATTCAATCCACTCCTGGTTTTTGATAAGGAAAAAAAAAAAGCAAACTTTGAAATCCAGCCATAAACGGTCTATGGTTTCAATATATGTTGTGTATGTATGTGCATATGCGTGTGCATATGATCTCATTGCATATCGGTATTCTATGCCTTCCCACCTTTGCAAAGGATTTATTCTTTCCATATCTAAGCTTATTTACTACCTTCTTTTTAGGTTCGGAAGCAACAGAAGGAGCATACAAACCTAATGACTGAATATAGAAACAAGCAACAGCAGCAACAACAAAATTGTGGTGTCCTTCCAGTTAGCCCAAGCCAAAATTCCAGGGTGTTGACCAAAGCTCCAGGTTCAATTGTTGGTGGACATGGCATACAGCCTCCATCTTCTCTGCCACACACCCAGCTTGTTGCACAGGCAGCAAATCTACGTGGTCTGCAGCCAGGTTTAGCCATGCAAACACAACATGGAGCTTCTTATATCAAGTCAATACCCCAGCAGCATCAAGCTCAGGGAAATAATGCAGTCCTTCCTGGAACCTCTGGTGGTTTTTATTCAGCGCCTCAGGCTCTGCAGGGTCTTACTGCTGAGCAGAGGATGATTCAAGAACGTCAACTTCAGCAACAGAGATTGCAGTTGGCACAGAAACAGCAGCAACAACAGCACCAGAATTTTCCACTTTCTCCTCAGACCAACTTATCTCAAGCAATGTTGGCCAAGCAGCATGGGTTGATTGGAAACGCACATGGATTAGTGGTGCAACAAACTTCCTCACAGGTTCCTCAGACTGTTATGGGTCATCCTCAGTCCTCTGTTTTGCAACATCACACAGCCCAACAAAGACATATTTTAATTGGCCAACAGCAGCAGAGAGTTTTGGGTCAGTCGCCAATGGCACAACAGAATGTTGTAGGGCCTCAACTTGTGTTGCCACAATCTCAACAGAATTTGATTGGCATGACACATCTCCAACAGCAGCCTGTGTTAAATCAAGGAGGAAGTACTTTAGGGCAACAAACACTAACAGGGCAAGCTCAGTCTGCAACTATAAACCTTTCTGGTCATCCTCAAAATATTCATTCACAGCAAAACATGTCTACAAAGGATGCAAACCTGAGTGAGAGCTCTTTACTTCATGAAAGTACAGAAACGCAAGGACAGCAAGTAGGTGTTCAACAGGCAAACAGCAGCCCAAGAATCCAAGAAGCTAGTGAGCATCAATCTCGGGAACAGATGAGTCATAATTCTGTTGGCCCACTGAACCAAGATACAGATGTACAACCTCCATTAATGGCAGATGACAGCCAAAAGTTAAACCAGTCTTCTGATCAAGAGCATGCTTTATATGATTCAAGCAGTCCATTACAACCGACTGTAAGACAGCCACTCCATAGTATGCGGTCTCCACAACAACCAAGCGTGCAAAGTCTTGGGACACAGCTCAGGCCAGATCAGGTGCAAAACACTACCCCTAATCCTCTTAATCAGGATAACCCACACATCTCTGCTGCAGTTTCACAGCAACAAAATGTGGTCCAGGTACAGAGAATTGTAGGCCAAAGTCCAGTACAAACGCAGGTAAATGAACAGGCCAAAGATAATTTGGGACAGCACCTACCCAATACATTAGGACAACAAAGACCAACACTAAGTGGTCAGCAGACTCCATATGCTTCTAACCTGATGTCGTTACAAAACACCCAGCTCATGGCTCACATAAGAGCTCAGCTTCAGGGAATTATTGCAAAGAATCCACAATTGCGTCATTTAACACCACAACAGCAGCAGCAGTTACAGGCTATTCTAATTCAGAGACACCAACAAGCTCAGAGCCAAGCTCTTAGACAGACTACAAGTCAGGATCCATTGCAACCTTCACATTCGAATTCTGCTGTTCCAAATGGTACTTCTGGAAGTCAGACGCCTTTGGGGGGTGTTTTCCAGGTTAGGCAGGCTGGAACTGAACAAGTGCAGTCAAATTTTGTTGAGGAAAATCCTTCTGGAACTACACAGAAAGTTACACCAGAAACCACAGTAGAAACACCACAAGTTGCTGAACTTGATCAGAACTCAGTGTTAAAATCTCCAGTGGGAAGATATACTACTACCCAACATCAGGAGACGTCTTCAAGCCAGCAATCTCAGACTGCTTCAGGTCTAAGACTTATCACCCATCAGCCTCCACCTCAATATAGATTGCCTCAGCAAGTATCATCAACACACCAACAGACACCACAGTATCAGATACAGCAGCAGCCTCAGCAAATTCAACAGCTACAGTTGCAACAAGCCCAACAGAGTCAGTCAGTTCAGATGCAACAAGGCCAGCAAATACAACAAGTGCAGCCACAACAGATACCACAAGTTCAACAAATGCAACATCAGTTACAACAGCCTCTACAGAGTCAACAGCTGCAGCAAATGCAACAGTCTAAACAACAAGTACATCAGTTGCCGCAGCCTCAGATAGTACAACATCAAATACAGCAGGTACCACAGCAACTCCAGCAAGCACGGCAGCAGCAACAACAGCAGCAGCAGCAACAGTTGCATGTGAGTCAGCAACAATTACATCAAACCCAAATGACGCAATCGCAACAACATCAGTTACAAGCACAGTCATTGCAACAAACTCCTATACAGCAGCAGGTCCAAACGCCACAACAATTGAATCTAGCACAGCAGCAGCAGCTGACTCAGCAGTTACAACACATGCAGCAACAGCTTCAGCAGTTACAGCAGACTCGACAACAGCTACAACAGTTACCACAGTCTCCTCAGCAGCTCCAGCAGTTGCAACTGGTGCAGCAACAACTACAGCAAACACAACAGCAACTACAACAGTTGCAGCAGCAGCTACAGCAAATACAACAGCAGCTGCAGCCTGTCCAACAATTGCAGCAAATTCAACAATTGCAGCAAATACAACAGGTGCCTCAAACTCAGCAACAACAAGTAAGCCAGCTGGCGCAGCAGCAGCTTCAACAGTTGCAACAAGCTCAACAGAAACAGCAGCTTCAACAGTTACAGCAGACACAGCAACAGCAGCAGCTCCAACAGATACAACAGTCTCAGCACCAACTACAGCAGCAGCAGCAGCTCCAGCAGTTACAACAGAATCAGCAACAGCAGCAGTTGCAGCAGACTCAGCAGCAGCAGCAACTCCAGCAGATGCAGCAAACTCAACAGCTTCAACAGTTGCAGCAGACCCCACAACAACAGCAATTGCAGCAGACCCCACAACAGCAGCAGCTTCAGCAAATGCAGCAAACTCAACAGCAGTTGCAGCAGACTCAGCAGCAACAGCAGCAGCTCCAACAGTTACAGCAGACTCAGCAACAGCAACAGTTGCAACACACTCAGCAGCAGCTCCAGCAGTTGCAGCACTCTCAGCAACAGCAGCAGCAGCTCCAGCAGTTGCAGCACTCTCAGCAACAGCAGCAGCAGCTCCAGCAGTTGCAGCACTCTCAGCAACAGCAGCAGCAGCTCCAGCAGTTGCAGCACACTCAGCAACAGCAGCTCCAACAGTTGCAGCAGACTCAACAGCAGCAACAGCTTCAGCAAATGCAGCAGACTCAGCAACAACAGAAGCTCCAACAGTTGCAGCAGACTCAGCAACAGCAGGTCCAACAGACTCCACAGCAGTTGCAGCAAGCCCTACAGCAACAGCAGCAAAATCAGCAGCACCTTGCACAGCAGCATCTTCAACTACAGCAAACACAGCAAATCCCGCAGAATTCTCAGCAACAGCTGCATTTTCCACAACTGCAGCAACAGCAGACACAGCAGTTGCAGCAGAGTAAGCAACAGACTCAACAACAACTTCAACAGTTGCAGAATGTTCAACAGCAGCAAGTACAACTCCAACAGCAAGTTCAACAACTGCCACAAACACAACAGCTGCAGCTTTTACAAGCACAGCAGCAACAGCTGCAACTGTTACAAGTGCAGCAGCAACAACAGTTGCAGCATTTGCAGCAAAAACAGCAGCAGCTGCAGACAGTTCAGCAAACACAGCCCTCGATAGAGACACAGCAAATACAGCAACAGTTACAGCAAATACAGCAGCAGTTGCAGCAAACACAACATCAGCAGATGCAACAGTTGATACAGACACAACACCAGCTTTTGCAGCAAACACAGTTAACACAACAGCAAGTTAAACAACCACAGGGGCCACACACGCAGCAGACTGTGTCTCAAGCACAGCAGCATTTACCAGGTGGTCAAGCAGCAGTACAACAATCGCCACAAATGGAAATTGTAAATCAACAAAATGAAATGCACCAGAGTGAGTCCCCATCACTTAGTTGTCCTCAAATATCACAAAAACTAGAACGGGAGAAGCAAGAGTCTCCACATCCTGAAAATCAAGACACAAGTCAACACACTGACCAGTCACAGGATGCAAAGGCAACTGAACTCTCACCCCAACAAAAGGAACATGGTCTGATGCAACATCCAAAGCAACCTGAACAGCAGGTGCAACCAGGACAACAATCATCCTCTTTTCAAGTGCTGCCCCAGCAAGGCCCTGCTCAGCAACATTTGCAGCAAATGCAACAGTCACAGCAGGTTCTCCAGCAGACACAACATGTGTCTCATTTACAGCAGAGTTCACAGTCAGTACTGCAAGGTCATCAGCCACAAACCTTGCCAACTCAAACATCCCAAGTGTTGCAGCAGTGTCGGCAAGTACAACCCACAAATGTGCAACAGCAAATGCAGCCTGCAATCAGAAACAAAGCACAGATGCAGCTTCAACAACTGCAAAATGTGCAAGCTGCTCAGCAAATTCTAAACCAACAAATGCCCACACAAAATTCTCAACTGATTCAGCAGATGGCACATCAACATAACCAAATACAGCAGATGCAGTTAAAACAGATGCATCAGAAACCACCTGGTCAGGTGCAGCTTCATCAACCAGCGCCGCAGACTGCCATACAGCAAAATTTAGTTCAAGTGCAGCAGAATATCCAGCAGCAATCGCCTCAGGTTCAACCACAGCATATGCAGCCGTTAAAACCGAGTCAAATGCCGCATCACAAACAGCTTCAGCCTCATCAGATTCAGCAGGTGCAGCACATTCTGCAGTTGAAGCAACAAATGCTCAACCAGCCACCCGAGAAACAGCTTCAGTTACAGCAGCAGCTTCAGATGCATATACAGCAGTTACGCCAGCAGCAAGCACAGTTGCAGCTGCAGGAACCAAAGAAAGAACCTTCTGAATCCTTACCTGCCTGTTCTGGAGCTGCACCAACCTCAAAGACAGAAAGTCAGATCAGATCCCTCAGCCAGCAAGAAAATGCTACACAGTCTTCTGTGGATTCAACAATGGCTCATTCTATCCAGCTCAACTCAACGCAGAAATCCACAGAAAACTCTGATTTATCCACTACTGCCACAGCTGAACTTGCCCAGGGTGAGAAAACAGATGAAGTAAAAAATTCCTCTGATATTACATCAGGAGAGCCACCACACCCCACAAAGGAGTCAAAAGAGAGTGAATCTCTTGTTGAAGTTGGTAGCAAGTCTTTCTCCAATCAGACTGGAGAACCTTCCACTCAGGACGATGGCATGGAAATAGATCAGACTGTACAAGAAAATACAACTGCTTCTGCTGATTCCCTTGAGAACGGGGAAGGGGTTCAAATGGCCAAGCTTCCTGAAGTATCTGCTGAAGAAAGTATTTCTGGAAGTGAGGACACAAAATGTGAGGCAAATAATGAGCCACAGAATATAGCAGCCAAAGGAGAGGCTGGACATCTCCTCCTGCAGAAACTGCTGCGGGCAAAGACTGTACAGCTTGCATCCCAGCGCTCTTCAGATGGCGTTCATGCAGACATAAATGGTCATATTGACAATAAGTTGACAGTTTTGGAGCAGAAACTGCAAACTGCACCCTGTGTTAAAGAGGTATGTTACACTTTAATTTTTTAATGCTTGCCTTGAATATATATTTATATAGATGTACATACATAAGGCCACCAACAGTGGTTTTAGCTATGCAGATGCGGAATATGCAGATTTTCTGCAACAAAGTCCCCCACAGGCCGTTTTTTATACTCCTCAAAAAAACAGTTTTTAACAGACTTAGATATAACCATGTGAATGGACCCATACATATTTCAGCTCCATTGTTACATATAGTCCCAATGTTTTTTAATAGCTAATGGTTCAGTCACTGGCAGAAATCAGTCCTGATATGTTGGGCCTTGTATATCAAAATTGGGTCAGTGTAATAATTCTTTTGATTGATTGCAATTTCTTTTCTTCAGGATGTTTCTGCAAAGAAAACTGTACCCAAACCAAAAAGGACACAGAAGACCAATGAGAGAGTACCAAACTCCCGCAAAAAGATTCGTAGAGAGGACAGTCTAAAGTCTCCAGAAGCAATTGTGAAACAGTTGAAGCAGGTATTGTACGATAAACCTTAGAGGTCATGTTACATACATCTGAAAAACTACCTAAAAACTGATAACATGACTGGGATCCCAGCAGTCATACTTTTACCGCCTAGGGATAGGACCCTTATAATAGTATCAGTCTTAAAGATGATCCATCACCAGATCTGAAAAGCTCAATGTCTTAAATCATCAGACCCTGTCACACTGAGCATTTTGACAGTTTATCCAAATACATTCAGCCGTTCCACAGATATAACCCCTTTTTAGTGTTGATGCAGATTAGGGTATACTAGCCATGAAATCTCTATGTGCTGTATGTCACGCAGTGTTACCGCCCACTGACTTGTATATCCTAATTAGCAGCAACACTAAAAGAGCTTATATCTTTGGAATGGCTGAACGGATTTGGAAAAACAAAATGCTCAGGTTACAGCGATGATTGATGTATGTTGTTGGGCTTTTCAGACCTGATGACAGGTCCATTTTAAATGGTCCCTGGAATGGGCCGTGCACTATCACTTCCTGGAGACTAATAAGTCAGTTGACGTTTTTCTGTTACGTTTGTGTCTCCAATATAACGGCCTCCCCACTACCCCCCAGGAAATGTGTTAAAAATAAAATATAGCTATATTGTTAAAAATAAAAACACTGAAATAATTCTTCTTTTACATACATATATTGAAACTAAATACATGACACATTCTCTTCAATGTGATGTAAAAAGAGAATCTGTGAACTTTAGTGTGTTCCATGTTATATATATTTTTAAGTCAATGCTTTAAAATGTTTGTTTTTTTTGTTAAAATTAAATTAATTTTGTGATCCTTTTACAGGAGCTTTCTCTGTTGCCTCTGATGGAGCCTTCAATTACTGCAAACTTCAGCCTGTTCGCTCCTTTTGGCAGCAGTACGCCAGTTAATGGGAAAAGCCCACTTAAAGGATCATTTGGCAGTGGTGCTCTAGAGAGTATCCCCGACTACTACACTCAGCTACTCAGCAAGGTGCTTGGATTAATTTATGTAATACCTATATGATATAACGTTGTAGAAGACTGCTTATGGAATGTATAACTTTGGCTTGTTTTTGTTTTTTTAAGAACAACCTCAGTAATCCCCCTACACCTCCTTCATCCTTGCCTCCAACTCCACCACCTTCTGTGCAGCAAAAAATGGTGAATGGTGTAACAGCAACTGAAGATCTAAATGAAACGAAAAAGGAATCTGAGAGCAGCGCAGAGGCAGAAGTTAAAAAAGGTGCGCTCAGCTACAGTACATATACTTCACCACCTATATAGACAGAGTTTTATATTGTATCTAGGCAGTGTTTTATAATGTACTTTGTTCTGCAGGTACAGATGAACGGAGTTTAGATCTTTTGGCTGCTCTTCCTACTCCACCACATAACCAAAGTGAGGATGTCAGGTAAGAAAACATTGGACATGTCTTAGTAGGTTTGTATGAAGCAACTTACTTATATGTAGAGTAAAAAAAAAAATGTCTATTTCTTCTTCTAGAATGGAGAGTGATGAGGAAAGTGATTCTCCTGACAGCATTGTCCCAGCCTCTTCACCAGAAAGTATTCTTGGTGAGGATACACAGCGCTTTCCTTCATTGTGTGATGTGAAAGAGGAGGAAGAGGAGAGAGCTTTGTCTCCAGTCATACCGCTCATTCCTCGTTGTCCTATTCCAGGTTAGTTGCATTTCATGTAATTTTTCAGACTAATTTTCTGATATCTCAGATGAGTTGTCTGATCTTACATTAAAGACCCTTGGCTATTGGCTGTTGATCACAGGCAATGTAGCCATTTCCCCTATTATATATAATTCAAAAAGTATTATATTATATAGTTATTTCTTTCAGCCTGAAAACTCAATCTGGTCTACTTGGGTGGGACTTCACATGATTAGACAGGCTCCTGTAACATTTAGGCTAGGTCCACACTGCAATTTTGGTCACGATTCTCTTTGTGCGACCAAAGATCGCTGGCTTGCCTTGTGAATCCTTCATTAATGTTAGTGAATAGTGTAGCATTGCGATTCAAAGGGTGCCTCCGCCAAGTCAAGCAGTGTTCGATATATATATATATATATATATATATATATATATATATATATATATTTTTTTTTTTTTCGACATGAAATCACGGTTCTGGCTTCCCCGGAGTTGCAATGCTAATCCATTCACTAACCTTAGTGAAGAAGTCACAGGGCAACCCAGCAGTCTATGGTCATGCAGCAAATCGCCATGTAGCCCAGCCTTATAAGAACGCCCCTCCCCCCATGCCTAACAGGCAGGGGTTTTATGTGTTCGTGAAAGTGCTCTTGAATGTTTATAACATAAGTGTATTGTATAGTCTATTCTAATGTGTCAGTAAATAGTGACATATTTGGCATTGGTGCTCGGGAAGATTTTTTTTTTTTTTTTTGTTCATTTATTAATTCTAATAACTTCTTACTTCAGTATTCCCAGATGTAAAACCAACAGAATCCTCTGAGACTGCTGATAAAACAACTTTAAGTGTATCTGGAGGAACAGTATCATGGGATAAAACTAAGGGCAGTGAAGTGTCTGTCATGTTAACAGTATCTGCTGCAGCAGCAAAGGTAAGCTCAGGACTCGTCAATTAATGTAAAGTAATAATACGTTGTGAGTTATGTAACGTTTGCGTCCCCCTTTCATCTATAGAATCTGAATGGTGTAGTTGCCGCAGTAGCTGGATTACTGAGCATCAAGTTACCAAATTCATATGAAGTGCTTTTTCCGGAGAGTGGTCTAAAAAATAGCGTCGACATAAAGAAACCCCTGGACCCCTCCACAGAAGGTGAGCAGACTCTTGTGATTGATCAAAACACTTTATCATCCATTTACCTTCAATATTCATATAGTAAATACTGTTTCTACAGGTGACACCAGTGACAAGGACAAGTCTCAACCAGGAAAACTAGAGAACAGCACTGACTGGCTCAAGCAGCTGGACGCAGTACTTCCTGGATACAAACTGAAGAATGAGCTGGACATTCTTACTCTCTTAACACAGGTTAGTATCTTTGACTTTTCCAAAGTGTCTAATCTAAAAATAAAATAAATAAAACAAAACAGCACCGTTCTTGCCGCAGTATTTCATTTTCCAGACAAATGGTTTTTAGGTGAGCAGGTCCAGTTGCAAGGTTTTTCAAGTACCTTAGGGTTGGTTCACACTTACGCTCGGAGTCGGTCCGCCGTGAATCCGACCTAAATGTCAGAAAAAAGGATTGGGAAAGGTTTGAAATGATTTGTTTAAAAACCCATTCACTTCAATGGGTTTTTAAAGCAATGCGCAGGTGTCCGATTGCAGCCTCTGTGCCACGAAGCCATTTTTTTTGGTCGGACACAGTCCTGCATGTCCGACTTTGTTTCTGACCAAAAAAAAGGCTTCGCAGCGCAGAGGCAGCAATCGGACACCTGCACGTTGCTTTAAAAACCCATTGAAGTGAATGGATTTTTAAACAAACAGTTTCAAACCTTTCCCAATCCTTTTTCTGACATTTAGGTCGGATTCACGGCGGACAGACTGCGGGCATAAGTGTGAACCAACCCTTACATGCATTTTAAAATTGCAGCCAGAGGAGAAGAGGTTGTGTAAGAAAAGGCATTATTCAGCCCCATGAAATTTTTTACAAATGGCTGACAATGGTATAAAATAACAGAAGTGATAATTTCCTTATCGCGTCCCTATAACAACACAACAGGGAATTGGTAAGTTAAGTATTATTGAGTAAGCTGTTGGTAAATGAATTCATGGGGCTGGAAAACCTGTTCTAGAAAGGCACCTGGCTACATAAGGTTGCTTAGACTGCATAGCTACTTGCTCTCCCAGTGTCACTTCTTAGATTCGTGTATGATATATAGGGCTTGGCAATTGAACTAAATCCATCAATTCACCATTTCAAAGAAGCATAATTCTGATTTAGTCAGAATCGTGAAATCAGTGTTTGCCCCACCTTGGTGTCTGATGTATTGCATATTGGCTTTTTCCTCCTGCTGCAAGGTATGATCAATGTTTTCTTCTCTTGTCAGTAGTTGGGGGGTAAGATTAGGAAACATGCATTAAATATATATCTAATAAAAATATATATTTCTTGAAGCAAAAAAAAAGTCAAGATTAAAATGCATTAAAAGTTTTAATTTTTTTTTTTTTTTAAGGCAAAATTGCCCAGCCCTAGTGTTTGTATCCTACATTATGAATGGTATTATTCTGATTGTCGTGTTTTTTTTTTTTTTTTTTTGTACTCAGCTCAACTAATGTATCTTGATATTTTTCTAGGAGGAGACGATTGATGAGAAGTCTGTAAGTCATTGTTATGTGAATAATGTGTCCAATCTGGATGTTCGCCAACTTCCTGTGTTACCTGAAGAAACTTCTCCTCCACCTTCTCCATTTTCACCTTCGCCTGCTAGTCCTGTTGAACCTCCTGCTCCAGAACCAGAACCAGTTCCCACTCCTATACTTTGTCCTTTGCCTCCACCTCAGTCACCTATTAATATTGAATCTATAGAAGCAGCCAAAATTAAGCAAAGGGCACGCCCCTCTGAGGAAAATGTGGAAGAGTCACGGCCAAAAATGAAGAAGTGGAAAGGTGTTCGTTGGAAGAGATTGCATATTCTTATTACTTTCCAAAAAATCAGCACGCGTAATTGTGAGAAGGAAGTGTGTGAGGTCATAGAAAGACTGGGCACTACTCTAAAGCCTGACACCTTGCCTCCAGATCTTCGAAAGTGTTGCTTCTGTCACGAAGAAGGTGATGGAGCTACTGATGGACCTGCACGACTTCTCAACCTGGATCTTGATCTGTGGGTTCACCTTAATTGTGCTTTGTGGTCTACAGAGGTATATGAGACCCAAGGGGGTGCACTGATTAATGTGGAAGTGGCACTGCATCGTGGGTTGCTTACAAAGTGCAGCCTGTGCCAGAAAACAGGTGCCACAAATAGCTGCAACCGCATACGCTGCCCAAATGTCTATCACTTTGCCTGTGCCATCCGTGCCAAGTGCATGTTTTTCAAGGACAAGACTATGCTTTGTCCAATGCACAAGTTAAAGGGGCCTTGTGAGCAAGAACTGAGCTGCTTTACAGTCTTCCGGCGAGTATATATTGAACGTGATGAAGTAAGCCAGATTGCCAGTATCATTCAGCGTGGGGACCGCATCCACATGTTCAGAGTTGGGGGACTTGTTTTTCATGCTATTGGCCAGCTTCTGCCTCATCAAATGCAAGACTTTCACAGTGTCACTGCTTTATATCCTGTGGGATTTGAGGCCACTCGAATTTATTGGAGCATGAGACATAGTCATCGCCGGTGTTCTTATCGCTGTAGAGTGTGTGATAACAACGGTCGGCCAGAATTTACTGTGCAAGTTATTGAATATGGTTACGAGGATGTGGTGCTAAGAGACTCCTCTCCCCAAGGTAAGTCTTTTTTTCTTTCTTTTAGCTCTTGTATGACACCAAGGTTGCATGTAGCTCTACATTCATTGGTTTTCAGAGATATCCTCAGTTGAAAACACATTCGGGATTGGCATATTTATGTTCAACTGCAGATTTTCTCAATCCAGACTATTTTTTTCAACTGGGGATATCTCTGTAAATATAATGCCTGGGATATAAGTGTTTGACGTGATACCAGCCCCCCCTTCCCAAGCCTCAGCTTCTATGTATTACACTCATACTCCCCTGTACTCACAGCCAGAAGTCACAAAGTTTTCTGCTGCAAGTAACAGGAAAAATAATACATCTGGTACAGGAGGTGGATTTCAGTACAAGATTTCATGGCAAAGAACCAAAAACTGTTAAAGTATATCACAAAAATTATTGATGACACAAATGCTGCCAGAAAATCAAAGTGCACCATTTGTAACTGAGCAATTCACTTGATTCTCTGCTATTTTTCCTAACACCTTTAGCTGAGCTTGCATGTGTTTTAAATAGGGACAGAGGTGTGTAGCAACAGCTTATCTCTCATGAAAACAAATGATCAGACATGTTGAAATCTAATATTCCTAAACCTTATTTCCCTTAATATCATCTGTTTAAAAGAAAATGCTTTTGCTTCACTCACAGACTTCATGCCATCTTGCATTAATCTCACTGAATCCTATTCCTCTTTGTGCAGAGTATACCACTCTCACGGGCTATTGCATATAGCTGTATAAATGAAACCATAGTTTATATGCCCTTGTAAAAGTTGTACACCTTTTTAAAGGGGTTTTCCCATAAACATAACCATACTTAAAGGGGATTTCCGGGCAAAAAATCTTTAAAAAAAAAAAAGTCTGTTAGTGCTATTAATGGGTTAAACAGTACACCCATATATTTTTAGCAGTGCTTTGAGTGATTTCTGGGTTTATCTGGGAGCTTCTGACATCATCTGCATTTGTTTACATTCTGTAGCTTCCTGTGTACCTTCCACACTACCTCTCTCACTGCCCCCCCCCTCCTCTCTCACTCCGTTACACCCCCTCCCTGTCTCCCTAGCTAAGCTATCCCACCCCACTACTAGCCCACTGCATCATACTTGCCTATCTTCCTCTCTGGGAAACGGCTCCTCCTTTTCACTGTGCACAGGCTGGAGACGCTTTTCTTCCACTCTCCTAGCGCGTGCACAGACTGGAAGTACCTGTGACGCCTGTGCAGTAGAGATGGAGTGCCATCTCTACTGCGCATGTGTTGCAGGCACCTCCAGACTGCGCAAGCACTTAGAGGGGAGGAGCCGTTCCCGGACAGCGAGATACGTAAGTATTGGTGGAGGGGGTACTGGTGACGTTCCGTTTCGGAAGCGGGGAAACAGAATGTCACCGGATTATCAAAGTGTCCCTGGGGCAGTCATGTGACCGCCCCAGGGGTATGGGTAATTATAGATTTTTTTTTTTTTTTCTTAATATAAGTTAGTTAAAAGTTAGGCGAGGGAGGGGGCTTAGTTTAGGGGTTAATTCATATTTTATTCTGGACAACCCCTTTAAATCTATAGACAAAAGTTAAACATTTTGCAGATCTAAATAAATGAAAAAAATTGCCAAGATTTAAAGTTTTTCTTGAATCATCTTATAAGTGATAGTCTTTTATTTTGATCTGTTGCCAGTGGATACGAAAATGAATACAGGAACTTTCTATGGACTCGGATTTGGCAGAAACCCAGCCATGATAACCTGTCCACTTGTAAGGGAATCAGGCAGGGACACTACATGCATGAGGAGATAAGCTGGTCACAATGAGGAAATCATGGCTGGGTTTCTGACAAGTGCCAGACCTTTTTTAAATACCAGTTCTTGGGTGTTGCAATCAGGGCTGTGGAGTCGGTACGCCAAAGCCCCGACTCCTCAATTTCCCCTGACTCCGACTCCAACTCCGACTCCGACTCCACCAAAATAGGCACCGACTCCACGACTCCGACTCCAAAGCCCTGGCACTGCTAAACCTTATAGGTTCACTCAGAACTCAGTCCCATCATTATATGAGGAATAGAACAGACCTTTACAGGACATTTCATCATTTTCAACATTTCATCATTTTCCCAAATTCTTATGAAAATATATTCAGCACATACTGCATTGTACTAGTAACTGTACCAATTTATTATATATTTTGGGAGTTGGAGTCGGTCCATTTTATACCGACTCCGACTCCACCAAAATAGGCACCGACTCCGACTCCACGACTCCGACTCCGACTCCACAGCCCTGGTTGCAATACGTTGCCTAAAGAGGTTGTAATTACAGGTTCCACATGGGCTGTTTCACAGCTTTTCCAGGAACAAGCCAGGCAATTTCTAAGTTTTATAGTTTTTAACCACTTCACATATGAGCAAAACTAAGGGCAATATTCACAGCTCCATTTTTACTGTAGTAATTCTGTTTTTTATCCACCTCAGCTCTCTGGAATCGCATTGCCGAGCCTGTTGCACGCATGAGGAGAGAAACTGGAATGCTTCGCCTTTTCCCAGAGTACCTGAAAGGGGAAGAGATGTTTGGACTGACGCTGCATGCGGTGCTGCGCATCGCTGAGTCTGTAAGTTATACTAGGGTTTTTAGTTTGTTCTATTTTTTTTTTTTTTTTCCACTCTGTACCAGACATTGCCTACTGTGTAATTTTACAGCATTTAATAAAAGACCCATTAGGCATCATTTCTTTGCTATAGGTCATATAGCTGAAACCCCCACAGCGATCAGTTGCTTTGGTGAAGGATGCTATGGGCTGCTTTTTTGCATAGTTTCCCAAATTTTTTTTTTTTTTTAACCTGGAGAAGAGAAGTGTAAAAGAAATGTGCCGCACTTCTCTATCAGTTTATGGCCTTTCTAAAATTGCACCAAGAAGTATACCAGATTTACACCTGTCTTTTTATTTCTAGTTACCTGGAGTAGAGAATTGTCAGAACTATCTCTTCCGGTATGGTCGACATCCTTTAATGGAGCTGCCACTCATGATCAATCCAACTGGCTGTGCCAGGTCTGAGCCCAAGATCATGACCCACTATAAACGGTAAGGTTACGAATTGCTGACCTCACCATTCCTCTGAATACTCCCATCTGCCAGCTAAGTGGCATCCATGTAAAATTGTTAATGGTGTTCAGTAACTTGTTTTTTATCTTAGTCAAACATTTTCTTCTCATGAATGTTTAGTTTTAAGAGTCTTTACCCTATTTGGAGTAGAAAATGAAGGTCTATCATCTTTCTTGCAGGCCGCACACTCTTAATAGCACTAGTATGTCCAAAGCCTATCAGAGCACCTTTACAGGGGAGACGAATACACCTTACAGTAAGCAGTTTGTGCACTCAAAGTCATCCCAGTACCGCAGGCTGAAGACAGAATGGAAGAACAATGTGTATCTGGCTCGTTCTCGAATACAAGGACTAGGGCTATATGCTGCCAAAGATCTGGAGAAGCACACCATGGTGATAGAATACATTGGCACTATCATAAGAAACGAAGTTGCAAACCGCCGCGAGAAAATCTATGAAGAGCAGGTGCGTAAGATTGGGAAATATTTGAGCTGGGCCTTCATACAGTGGGGAAAAAAAGTATTTAGTCAGACACCAAGTGTGCAAGTTCTCCCACTGAAAAAGATGAGAGAGGCCTGTAATTGTCATCATAGGTAGACCTCAACTATGAGAGACAAAATGAGAAAACATATCTAGAAAATCACATTGTCTGATTTATTTTTTTTTTAAGAATTTATTTGCAAATTATGGTGGAAAATAAGTATTTGGTCACCTACAAACAAGCAAGATTTCTGGCCTGTAACTTCTTCTTTAAGAGGCTCCTCTGTCCTCCACTCACCTGTAGTAATGGCACCTGTTTGACATTGTTATCAGTATAAAAGATACCTGTCCACAACCTCAAACAGTCAAACTACAAACTCCACTATGGTGAAGACCAAAGAGCTGTGGAAGGACACCAGAAACAAAATTGTAGACCTGCACCAGGCTGGGAAGACTGAATCTGCAATAGGCAAGCAGCTTGGTTTGAAGAAATCAACTGTGGGAGCAATAATTAGAAAATGGAAGACATACAAGACCACTGATAATCTCCCTCGATCAGGGGCTCCACGCAAGATCTCACCCCGTGCGGTCAAAATGATCACAAGAATGGTGAGCAAAAATCCCAGAACCGTACGGGGGGACCTAGTGAATGACTTGCAGAAAGCTGGGACTAACGTAACAAAGGCTACCGTCAGTAACACACTACGCCGCTAGGGACTCAGATCCTGCAGTGTCAGACGTGTCCCCCTGCTTAAGCCAGTACATATCCGGGCCCGTCTGAAGTTTGCTAGAGAGCATTTGGATGTTCCAGAAGAGTATTGGGAGAATGTCATATGGTCAGATGAAACCAAAGTAGAACTGTTTGGTAGAAACACAACTCGTCGTGTTTGGAGGAGAGTGAATGCTGAGTTGCATCCAAAGAACACCATACCTACTGTGAAGTATGGGGGTGGCAACATCATGCTTTGGGGCTGTTTCTCTGCAAAGGGACCAGGACGACTGATCCGTGTACATGAAAGAATGAATGGGGCCATGTATCGTGAGATCTTGAGTGCAAACCTCCTTCCATCAGCAAGGGCATTGAAGATGAAACGTGGCTGGGTCTTTCAGTATGACAATGATTCCAAGAACACCGCCAGGACAACGAGGGAGTGGCTTCGTAAGAAGCATTTCAAGGTCCTGGAGTGGCCTAGCCAGTCTCCAGATCTCAACCCCATAGAAAACCTTTGGAGGGAGTTGAAAGTCCGTGTTGCCCAGCGACAGCCCCAAAACATCACTGCTCTAGAGGAGATCTGCATGGAGGAATGGGCCAACATACCAGCAACAGTGTGTGCCAACCTTGTGAACTTACAGAAAACGTTTGACCTCTGTCATTGCCAACAAAGGATATATAACAAAGCATTGAGATGAACTTTTGTTATTGACCAAATACTTATTTTCCACCATAATTTGCAAATAAATTCTTTAAAAATCAGACAATGTGATTTTCTGGATTTTTCTCATTTTGCCTTTCATAGTTGAGGTCTACCTACGATGTCAATTACAGGCCGGCCTCATCTTTTTAAGTGGGAAAACTTGCACAATTGGTCACTGACTAAATACTTTTTTTCCCCCACTGTATTGGCATTCTCTGTAATATACACCATTTCAATTTACAAACTTTTTTTAATATTTTCTCTCATCTGATATAATTTTTTTTTTCTTTAAATTTTAATACTCCTGTTGTTGTTTTTCACAGAATCGGGGAATCTACATGTTCCGAATTAATAATGAGCATGTGATCGATGCCACTTTGACTGGTGGTCCTGCTAGGTAGGTGTAAATGTTTTAGACCTATGTTTTTGTTTTAAAAAAAACAAAACCGAAGAATCAAACTTTGCCAAGATGCTCAGTCATGTTGGAGAATTTTCTTTAACCAGATTTCTAGCTGAAATGTGACTGATTTTTCATTAAAATTTTTCACCTTGTTTCAGCATAACAAATCCTTGTGCTTTTCCACATTGCAAAACTTGTGAATTTTATGCTTTGTCTGATATTGCAGGTACATCAACCATTCCTGTGCCCCTAACTGTGTTGCTGAGGTAGTCACGTTTGACAAAGAAGATAAAATCATCATCATCTCTAGCCGTAGGATACCAAAAGGAGAAGAGGTAGGTGCTTGTACACTTTACCCACTTCAAGACTAGTCCAGTTAGAGAGGTTATGCCATGAGGTGAGAATGGGAACTCCTTTTCCCTTCTGCACCAGGCTGTGAATATGGACGTCACTGGAGGTGGTTGAGTGCTGTACTTTGGCTGTCTCTGGTGCTCTCGTTGAAGTGAATGGGAGCACCAAGCACCACCAATTGCACTTGCGTTTAACCTGACTGTGGTCAAGCTGAATGTGCAGTGGGGGAAAAGGACCCCTACAAATCAGGTATTTATCCTGTCCTATGGATAAAGGATAAATGACCACAGCTGTATCTCTGGTTTTATACCACCTAGAAAAATGGTTCTGGTATCGTAAGAAAGATGAAATCCTAAGCTTGATGCCAAGTATTAAGAATAAGCTATAACACAGTTGGGACTTTCAACTTAATATGCGGCAGTTCATGCTTCATATAAAATCACATTCCCGACTGTTTTTAATTAGTGATATCTCATTCTGTTATAGCTTGTTCTTAATGCTTGGCACCAAGCTGAGAATCTCAGCTTTCGTATGAAACCAGAACCATTTCTCTAGGTGGTATAAAACCGGAGATACAGCCATTTTAAATGACCATGCCTCCTCTAGTAAATGCTTCAACTCTGCAGATTTACAATATAACTTTGTACGGACTATCCCTATTAACAGCTCAGAGGGTTACTAAGGAGAATGTTCCAGCCTGTTTTATAATAAAAAGTTTTTGTTTTTTTAGATAGGGTAATAAAGTATATTACAAAATGGTCACCAAATGCCCCTTGATACAATAGAGAGAAGGAAAAAAAGATGGTTACACTTTAATAACAGTACCCCTAAAATACATATTTAAGTTGTGCTCCCCTTTTGGCTATGGTCCTATAAGGAATGTATGCTTTTAAGTAGTCAGTGGTGGGTTTGTAAAGGGGGCATATTGAAATAAGAAAAGATTACTTGCCTCTCTACATAGTAACATGGTAAGTGCAGTAGAAAAAAAAGACCTATGTCGAAGTTCACCCCTGCCCTGATCCATATTCTGAGATGCGTGACTGCTAAAGCCAATGATTGGCTGAGCATCTCAGAGCATTTCCTGTGGAAACACCAAGAATCTGAGCTCAGTACAGATCCATGCAGCCTGTGGACTGGTGCAGTGATGGATCATAGTGAGGTCAGTAACCTTTTCTTTTCTTTTTTTTTTAAAGGGAGTCTGTCACCAGGGTGAAGCATATTAAACCAGCAACAAGGTTTGATAGGTCAGGTTCACATGAATGCAACACGTTCACCATGAAAATTTTGTGCCTCCATTGCTAATATATTTATTTCACAATATGCTAATGAGCAATCTGGTGCACCAAGGGCGGCTCCGTTGCTTCAAACTGCTACACCTCACACTGCTGAAACACAACCTCCTTCCTCCCTCCCTTCTTTGAGTGACAGGGCCAGGGAGCTGTGCTGAAATCTCTCCTCCTTTCTTGTGTTTGCTCCGGGGTGGGTATTAGAGCAGTTTGGATCAACAGAGCTTCCCTCAGTACCCCAGACTGGACATTTGCATATTGTGAAATAAATATCTCCACAACGGAGGCACAGGTGAGCCTGACCTATCTGACTGTGTTGCTGCTTTAATATGCTTCACCCTTGTGACAAACTCCCTTTAACATTCCCCTATTAGGCACTTATACACTATATAGATTTCTGGAGCTAGAAAAACCCTTTAACGTAAAATTGTTCTAATTGCTGTTTTCCCCTTTGATCTGGGGCTGACAATATTAGCCGTTTTTGCAGGGAGAATACAACTACTTGACTGCACTGTAGCGTTTATCTGGGCCTGCAAAGCTACCCAGTATCTGGCAACCATGCATAGAGCCATCAAAAAGGCAGGGACTGTAGCAAACCATCTCTGCTTGCTCTATGGGAAGTCCAGCTGTCTGTCAGTTGACTCCCCTCTTCAGCAGGTACACTATTTTCGCACAGTTGCAGACTATGCAGTTATATGCTATCCAACTGGATGCTTTAAGATGTTCTGTGAATTACAAGTAGTTAAAGGGGGTTTGTCCAGTTTCCTGCAAATCAAGTCTAGACAGCCCCCTATGAAGCAAACAGTCTGGACTCCAGGCTGACTTTTTCTACCTACATTGAAACCTGAATCTTCAGTTTAGGATTGCCTAGACTGGATACAATCATAACCATCTGAGCTATATGGAGTCTGTATGTATAAATGACCACAGGAAAATGGTGAAGCGTTGAAATTCAAAATATATCAGATCCAAAGTATATTAGACTGTTGTAAAACTTTTCAATTTCTCTGTGCGCCATGCTTATAATTTTAAAGTTCTTCTAATACCTGTCTTGCTTGCTTCTAGCTCACTTATGACTACCAGTTTGACTTTGAAGATGATCAGCACAAGATTCCATGTCACTGTGGGGCATGGAACTGCCGCAAATGGATGAATTGAACATGGTGAACTGTCTCCGGTTATCCTCAATAATGTGCCCTTTCTATGGAAAGCCTAGGAGCCGAGCATAGAATACCAACGTGTGTCTCCACCATCACTTCATCATGTTATCTTTTGAAGCCTTCCTAGCAGCAGTTACCCAAGCTTAATGCATCATGAAGTGGAAGGTGTGTGATGATGTCACTATGCCTGAAGGCTTCTACTGTAGTGGATGGAAGAAACTGCAAGAGAAAGCTCTTCTGCAGAGAACATTCCCTAAACTCTCGAGCTGGGCATATGTTTTGTGTAGCACCGCTTTCTTCCTCCAAGTAACAAATGTTCTAACTAGGAAGGAAGTTTTTTTTTCTTTGTTTTTACCGAAATAAATATTTTGCGCTATCTTCTCAAAGTAAATGAGAATGCATAAAAAAGAGAAAAAAAAAATAGTCATTAGTTAACAAAGCAGTTTGACAATCCTAAATCTACAGGACCCTCCGAGCGCGAAAGAGAGCACATAAGACTGCAGAAAAAGAGCACAGGAGATGCTTTCGTTGAGCGCAAGAGACAGTCCCTTGACTGTTACCTGTCACAGCTACCCAATCCCAGAGGCACCTGGCCAGCACCTACCTCATCTGCCTGTTGGATACTTATGTGTATATGTGACACTCCCACGGCAATCTAAAATAGATAGCACCTCATAAACATGGACACAGCTCTTATGATGGAACTGTAATGGAAACATAAACCACCCATCCCAGACTTGTCATCCATCATTGAGTTGTATTATTATTTTTTTGGTCTCTTTTTTTTTATTCCCCCCCAACTGAAGCTTTGTGACCTGCTTCTCAGCCATGAAATTTGGCTCTGAGCAGGTAGGAGTGCACTAAGGATCGTGTTTTCTGCTAACTGCCTGCTTGTGGCCTGTCCTAAGCAATCCATTTTCTCCCCTATTCTGTGCCTGAAACCTCACCCTTCTCTATACAGTACATGGAATATGAAGTGTAGTAGAAACACCTAACTTTTGATGGGGTAGAGTAAACTGCTGTTAATGGCAGATGATGTATGTATGTGCGTGACTGTATGTTTACCTTGGTTTATATTCTTTCAAGAATCTGTGCGCCTATTCATGATACTCAGTAAACACAGTATTTCTGTAAAGACCCTCTGAAAAAAAAAAAAAAAAAAAAACTAAAAAAATAGGATGTTAGTATATTTTTACGCAATGGGCTTTGTCAGTTCTGGTTTTAGAAATGCACTGCTGTATCTTACCCGAACATGCTTTTTACATTTTCTTCACCTGCATTATTCTGAAGCTGCTGTTCTCTCCAGTATGTAATTCATATCCTGATTTATTATTTTTTTAGCACAGTACTTGGGGTGGGAATAGGTGAAGGGGTGTTATTTATTTGTACATGTAATTATATTTATGTATTACAGCCTTGTGAGGGAAGTACAGGGTCATTTTCTATGACTGGCATGGTGTCCTAGATCTTGGCATAGGCTACATGCTTTGTGATCAATAATCATATTCTGTAGAAGAGTAATGTACAGTGAAGTCCTAAGCTGGGTAGGTCACAATCCTCTGGCTTCCAG
Source organism: Leptodactylus fallax (assembly GCA_947044405.1). NCBI lineage: Eukaryota > Metazoa > Chordata > Amphibia > Anura > Leptodactylidae > Leptodactylus > Leptodactylus fallax. Next base: position 1,400,061 of record CAMRHE010000385.1, read on the forward strand.
ACTAGATTCTCTTCCTGCACCTGAGCAGAGAGTCATCTTTTTATCCATTTCTACCCTGCCAACCTAATGTGGCTATAACCCTTTACCCCAGCAGTTACGGTGATTATGTTCAGAGCGCACAGAGGAAAAAAAAAATAAAAAAGGAATCAATGGCGATCAGCATCCAAGGGCATTTAAAATCAAAGCTAGTGTGAATATGATAGAAATTAAGTGCTGTTGCTTTTTAACACAAAGCTGCTTCCACAACTGTTTAAAAGCTGCAAAATTGTACAAAATAAATGTAAATAAACAATAGAAGAAAAATACATAAAAAATTAAATGTTGTGCATAGTCGGACACCGTATTATTGAGAAACCACTGGACACTATGAAAAGCCTGAAAATTTGAAATTAAATGTACCCGCTCATTTTCATTTCTTAGGGTTTTTTTTTTTTTCTCACTCCCCTCCCTCCCTTTATTTTTCTTAAACCATGAATTTGGTAACACCATCGACATTTTTCATTGGAAGCTGGCAGCCCACCCCTGCCAGACTCTAGTGCTATTAGATTCTTCTAGATATGACCTATTGTAATGTAGCTTTTAGGTAAACCCTATACAGTTTTTATTTTTTTTATATAAATATATATATATAAACTATAATCCAAACCCATGCTTGAAATACTTGATTTTTTTCCCCCTTCCTTGCTTGTATAAACAATTTAATTTTTGCTGTGTTTGGTTTTTATTTTATCTACATTTGCAAGTATGTTTTTGTTTTTATTTTCATCCATTTTTTTTTTTTTCACCATTACCTTTTTTTGTGACGAGATTCCATAGGGAGCTGTAATTTGTGCGGTGAGGATTCTGTACAGAAGATTTGTCCTTCGTAGAAAACATAAAATTATTCCTTTTTAAAAAAAGAAAATAAAATAAAAACTTGTACGTGGCATGTTTTGTATTGAATATAATTTTGAAATGTATATAATTTATGTGAAAGAGGCAAGTAAGAAAAAGCTTAATTGCTTCTTTTGGTTTGTTTTTAAAGGACAAATAAAAATGCATTTTAAATACTTTTAGGTGCTTTTGAGTTATTTTTGTGACCGTTCTGCACTGCAGTGCTGAAGTAGTTAATGGTGCCCCATCAAAGATGGCCGCCGTGCGCGCCTTTTGCCATCCTTGAGGATGTGACGTTTAGCCCGGGCGGAAGTTTACGTAGAGCCGGGCGGAAGTCGGTAGCGGTGTGCTGTATCTGATGAAGAGGCCGCAATGGATTCGGTGAGTGGAACTGAACTCGGTGCCGCTCTATGGCCTAGGGCGTGGACTGGGCGAGTGTGTGCGTCTCTGCTATGCCGCCTGCACTGGAGCTTTCTGCTACTTGTGCGCTCTCACTGTGCGGCTTTGTTAAGGGCAGGCGGTCGGCTGCGGTTATTCAGCTGTCAATGGGCGGCCGCCGGTAGCTGTCAGCTTCAGGCTTTATATTAGGTGTAGCCATAGGACGCCCATGACAAGCCGCCTTCTCTCTGTATTGTACTGGTGCAGGGCTCTGAGCTCTAGACCCGGCTGTTCTATCATTGGCGACACAGTCTGCTATATACAGTGAGTGACTACTCTGTGCTGTAATGTAAAGCCCTGCCCTGGTCACAGCTCTTGTTCTCTGTCCCCATGGGCCGCTTAAAGTGTAACTAAACTTTTCTAGCTGCATTTGTGTCATTGGTAAACTTTAGAATAGATTTTAGTATCACATTTTTGTGAAATCTTGCAGCTGTTCCCTGTCTCACAATGTGTACGGAGTGCGGCTCTGTGTGACGTGTAGAGGTAATGAGGAAGTGTCAATATCTCATGCATTATAATATCTGGTCATGTACTTCTGGTGTTACATGAAAGAGGAGATTCTCATCTTTCATTTGATATTCAGGTTATATCTGTATTTCCAGAGATATCATCAGGATTGGGAAATTTCTATGCAGCCGCTCCCAATCCTGATTGTATTCAGCTCATATCTCTGGACACAATCCCAATAGCCCTGCACCCGTAGACAAATGAGAGAGAGGGTCTCCTCTTTCATATGATACCAGAAGCAAGTTTCTATGTTTATAGTGCCAGAGAGCTGTTGGAAGCCCCCCTTATTTTCCCTGCATTATTTATGGCTCACATGACAAGGCCTTGTACTCGGCTGTGAAAAGGTAGGGGTTTTATGGTTAGGTGTGCAGGGTTATGGAAAGTCGGAAAAAGTTAACTATAGCTTCAGAGTAAAATGATTTATTATATAATTAACATTGTACAATTACATACATAGTTCGTTACATATTTACTTAAGCACCATTCAGTCATTGGCTTTTTATGAATTAGAGGATCTTTACTGCTTCTTACAGACCATGGCTGTCAGTCATTTATGCAGAAGTCAGGACAGGCTTTGGGATGTGGAGAAACAGAGATGTTGGTGGGTTGGCCTACGGATTGCACAGCCCTGCATCTAAAGGGTAATCCATTTTCACAGATCCCGCATTGACTTGTCTATTGAGGCAACCATGAAAATGGCCTGAAATAAAATAAAAATAAAAAAATGGTTCCAGTATTTTCTATAGGGTTAGCACACAGCTGTGAAAGCCTGTCATGTGAATAAGAACTTGGAAGGCTGTACACAGTGAGAAGCAGGGCACCGTTCTCAATAGAGAAACAAGGAGCTAAATGTGTTCAAAGGTTTAGTTGAACTTTTAAATGGGTTCCCCAAAATACTGACCAAGGCATAAAACAAAGACCTAATACCCACCTGATAAATCTACTGCTGTTCCAGCCATATGTGCATGGTAACCACTGCAGATTTTCATTGCTCTCGGCCATTTCCTACATACAATGAGGCCAGTTATTTGGCTGCAGTGGTCACATGAGTAGACATGCACGTCATCACTGTAGACGAGGAAACCAAGGCTAGCAGGAAGCATCAGAGCAAAGCTGGATGCGATGGAGGATTTATTAGGTTATTGGGACTTTTAATATTTGACTCTTTTTACATGGGTTGTCCATGGTATTTTATTTTACTTAATTCCTCCGGGTATTTTTTTTTTTTTTTTTGGACCCCTTACAATCTGGCTTCCGCACTCTGCACTCTACTGAAACGGCCCTCACAAAAGTCTCCAATGATCTCCTGACGGCTAAATCCAAAGGTGACTACTCTCTTCTTATTCTTCTGGATCTCTCGGCAGCATTTGACACTGTTGACCATCAACTCCTCCTCCACTATGCTCCGCTCTGTCAGCATCACAGACACCGCTCTCTCCTGGTTCTCCTCTTATCTCTCTGACCTCACTTTCTGTGTATCATTTGCGGGCTCTGTTTCTTCCCCCTTGCCGTAGGGGTTCCTCAGGGCTCGGTCCTAGGTCCCCTGCTCTTCTCCCTCTGCACAGCCCCCATTGGACAAACCATCACTAGATTTGGCTTCTGGTACCAGCTTTATGCTGATGACACCCAATTATATACGTCATCCCGTGACATCACCCCTGCACTAATACAAAACACCAGTGACTGTCTCTCTGCCGTCTCTAATATCATGTCTTCGCTCTATCTGAAACTGAATCTCTCAAAGACTGAACTACTGCTGTTTCCACCATCTAATAGATCTGTCCCTGATATCTCCATTGCAGTCTCCGGCCTTACCATAACTCCTAGGCAGTATGCCCGCTGCCTCAGGGTTTTGTTTGACTCAGACCTTTCTTTCACCCCACATATCCAATCACTTGCACGCTCATGTCATCTCCACCTCAAAAACATCTCCAGAATCCGCCCTTTCCTTACCACAGATACACTAAAGACACTTATTGTTACCCTGATTCACTGTCGCCTTGACTACTGTAACTCCTTACTAATCGGTCTTCCCCTTACTAAACTCTCCCCTCTACAATCTATTCTGAATGCGGCGGCCAGGCTCATCTATCAGTCTAGACGCTACAGCGATGCCTCCGGTCTGTGCCAATCACTACATTGGCTGCCTATTCAATACAGAATACAATATAAACTTATCACCCTCATCCACAAGGCTCTCCATAATGCTGAACCTCCCTACATTTCTTCCCTTATCTCTATCGCCCAACCCATGCTCTCCGTTCACTCAATGACCTAAGACTAACATCCTCTATTATCAGAACCTCCCATGCTCGTATACAAGACTTCTCCCGGTTTTACCACTTCTCTGGAATGCTTTATCCCGGACTATTAGATAAACCCCCAATTTCCACAGCTTCAAGCACAAACTAAAGACATATCTTTTCAGACAGGCCTATCACAATTCCTAATGTAAACCCTTCTGTAGTTAGAATCCCTAAAACATACCCTCTGTTCACGCTCCTGCATTACCCCACAGGATATGATGCCGCATCAGACTAACTTTATATGTCCAGGCACCATCTGCACGTTAAAGGACACGACTGGTGACGGCTCATACAGCTTTATATACAGTACAGACCAAAAGTTTGGACACACCTTCTAATTCCAAGAGTTTTCTGTATTTTCATGACTATAAAAATTGTGGATTCACACTGAAGGCATCAAAACTATGAATTAACACATGTGGAATTATATACTTTACAAAAAAGTGTGAAACAACTGAAAATATGTCTTATATTCTAGGTTCTTCAAAGTAGCCACCTTTTGCTTTGATTACTACTTTGCACACTCTTGGCATTCTCTTGATGAGCTTCAAGAGGTAGTCACCTGAAATGGTTTTCACTTCACAGGTGTGCCCTGTCAGGTTTAATAAGTGGGATTTCTTGCCTTATAAATGGGGTTGGGACCATCAGTTGTGTTGTTCAGAAGTCAGGTGGATACACAGCTGATAGTCCTACTGAATGGAGTGTTAGAATTTGTATTATGGCAAGAAAAAAAGCAGCTAAGTAAAGAAAAATGAGTGGCCATCATTACTTTAAGAAATGAAGGTCAGTCAGTCCGAAAAATTGGGAAAACTTTAAAAGTGTCCCCGTGCAGTGGCCAAAACCATCAAGCGCTACAAAGAAACTGGCTCACATGAGGACCGCCCCAGGAAAGGAAGACCAAGAGTCACCTCTGCTGCAGAGGATAAGTTCATCCGAGTCACCAGCCTCAGAAATCGCAGGTTAACAGCAGCTCAGATTAGAGACCAGGTCAATGCCACACAGAGTTCTAGCAGCAGACACATCTCTACAACAACTGTTAAGAGGAGACTGTGTGCAGCAGGCCTTCATGGTAAAATAGCTGCTAGGAAACCACTGCTAAGGACAGGCAACAAGCAGAAGAGACTTGTTTGGGCTAAAGAACACAAGGAATGGACATCAGACCTGTGGAAATCTGTGCTTTGGTCTGATGAGTTCAAATTTGAGATCTTTGGTTCCAACCACCGTGTCTTTGTGCGACACAGAAAAGGTGAACGAATGGACTCTACATGCCTGGTTCCCACCGTGAAGCATGGAGGAGGAGGTGTGATGGTGTGGGGGTGCTTTGCTGGTGACACTGTTGGGGATTTATTCAAAATTGAAGGAATACTGAACCAGCATGGTTACCACAGCATCTTGCAGCGGCATGCTATTCCATCCGGTTTGCGTTTAGTTGGAACATCATTTATTTTTCAACAGGACAATGACCCCAAACACACCTCCAGACTGTGTAAGGGCTATTTGACCAAGAAGGAGAGTGATGGGGTGCTACGCCAGATGACCTGGCCTCCACAGTCACCAGACCTGAACCCAATCAAGATGGTTTGGGGTGAGCTGGACCGCAGAGTGAAGGCAAAAGGGCCAACAAGTGCTAAGCATCTCTGGGAACTCCTTCAAGACTGTTGGACGACCATTTCAGGTGACTACCTCTTGAAGCTCATCAAGAGAATGCCAAGAGTGTGCAAAGCAGTAATCAAAGCAAAAGGTGGCTACTTTGAAGAACCTAGAATATAAGACATATTTTCAGTTGTTTCACACTTTTTTGTTAAGTATATAATTCCACATGTGTTAATTCATAGTTTTGATGCCTTCAGTGTGAATCTACAATTTTTATAGTCATGAAAATACAGAAAACTCTTGGAATGAGAAGGTGTGTCCAAACTTTTGGTCTGTACTGTATGTGTAATGACAGTAACCCCTATTACAGAATTGTCTGGACCACTGTATAAGCAATACTACCTCCGATGCCGCCCCTGCTACCTCCTGTGTCACCCCCTCTACCTCATAGATTGTAAGCTCTTGCGAGCAGGGCCCTTAGTCCCAGTGTGTGAATTGAATATTTCTTTGTAATGTATCTTTTTTGTCAGTACTTGAACCCTACAAATTGTACAGTGCTGCGGAATATGTTGGCGCTATATAAATAAAATGTATTATTTCTATTATTTCTTCAATTGCAACCAGTCGTCCTGTCCCTGCAGCTGAAAAACACCCCCATAGCATGATGCTGCCACCACCATGTTTCACTGTTGGGGTTGTATTGGGCAGGTGATGAGCTGTGCCTGGTTTTCTTCACACATACCACTTAGAATTAACACCAAAAGGTTCAATCTTCGTCTCATCAGACCAGAGAACCTTATTTCTCATAGTCTGGGAGTCCTTCATGTGATTTTTGGCAAACTCTATGCAGGCTTTCATATGTCTTGCACTGAGGAGAGGCTTCCTTCGGGCCACTCTGCCATAAAGCCCCGACTGGTGGAGGGCTGCAGTGATAGTTGACTTTGTGGAACTTTCTCCCATCTCCCTACTGCATCTCTGGAGCTCAGCCACAGTGATCTTTGGGTTCTTCTTTACCTCTCTCACCAAGGCTCTTCTCCCATGATTGCTCAGTTTGGCTGGACAGCCAGGTGTAGGAAGAGTTCTGGTCGTCCCAAACTTCTTCCATTTAAGGATTTTGGAGGCCACTGTGCTCTTAGGAACCTTGAGTGCTGCAGAAATTCTTTTGTAACCTTGCCCAGATCTGTGCCTTGCCACAATTCTGTCTCTGAGCTCCTTGGGCAGTTCCTTTGACCTCATGATTCTCATTTGCTCTGACATGCACTGTGAGCTGTGAGGTCTTATATAGACAGGTGTGTGTCTTTCCTAATCACGTCCAATCAGTTTAATTAAACACAGTTGGACTCCAATGAAGGAGTAGAACCATCTCAAGGAGGATCAGAAGGAAATGGTCACCATGTGAGTTAAATATGAGTGTCACAGCAAAGGGTCTGAATACTTATGACTGTGATATTTCAGTTTTTCTTTTTTAATAAATTTGCAAAAATATCTACATTTCAGTTTTTTTTCTGTCAAGATGGGGTGCGGAGTGTACATTAATGAGAAATAAAATGAACTTTTTTGCTTTTAGCAAAAGGCTGCAATGAAACAAAAAGTGAAAAATTTAAAGGGGTCTGAATACTTTCCGTACCCACTATATATCACAGCAGGTTAACCACGTGTGTACATGGCCTAAAGGAATTATGGGTACAGCATAGAGCAGCACTGCTTGGGGCTGTTTCTGTAAGACCCTCCCTATTACAGTGCTGGCCAAAAGTATTGGCACCCCTGCAATTCTGTCAGATAATACTCAATTTCTTCCAGAAAATGATTGCAATCACAAATGCTTTGGTAATAATATCTTCATTTAATTTGTCGTCAATGGAAAACCACAAAAAGAATTGTCAAAAAGCCAAATTGGATATAATTCCACACCAAACATAAAAAAGGGGGTGGACAAAAGTATTGGCACCCTTTGAAAAATCATGTGATGCTTCTCTAATTTGTGTAATTAACAGCACCTGTTACTTACCTGTGGCACATAACAGGCGGTGGCAATAACTAAATCACACTTGCAGCCAGTTGAAATGGATTAAAGTTGACTCAACCTCTGTCCTGTGTCCTTGTGTGTACCACATTGAGCATGGAGAAAAGAAAGAAGACCAAAGAACTGTCTGAGGACTTGAGAAGCAAAATTGTGAGGAAGCATGAGCAATCTCAAGGCTACAAGTCCATCTCCAAAGACCAGAATGTTCCTGTGTCTACCGTGCGCAGTGTCATCAAAAAGTTTAAAGCCCATGGCACTGTGGCTAACCTCCCTAGATGTGGACGGAAAAGAAAAATTGACGAGAGATTTCAACGAAAGATTGTGCAGATGGTGGCTAAAGAACCTCGACTAACATCCAAACAAGTTCTAGCTACCCTGCAGTCCGAGGGTACAACAGTGTCAACCCGTACTATCCGTCGGCGTCTGAATGAAAAGGGACTCTATGGTAGGATACCCAGGAAGACCCCACTTCTGACCCAGAGACATAAAAAAGCCAGGCTGGAGTTTGCCAAAACTTACCTGAGAGAGCCAAAAACCTTTTGGAAGAATGTTCTCTGGTCAGATGAGACAAAAGTAGAGCTTTTTGGGAAAAGGCATCAACATAGAGTTTACAGGAAAAAAAAAAGAGGCCTTCAAAGAAAAGAACACGGTCCCTACAGTCAAACATGGCGGAGGTTCCCTGATGTTTTGGGGTTGCTTTGCTGCCTCTGGCACTGGACTGCTTGACCGTGTGCATGGCATTATGAAGTCTGAAGACTACCAACAAATTTTGCAGCATAATGTAGGGCCCAGTGTGAGAAAGCTGGGTCTCCCTCAGAGGTCATGGGTCTTCCAGCAGGACAATGACCCAAAACACACTTCAAAAAGCACTAGAAAATGGTTTGAGAGAAAGCACTGGAGACTTCTAAAGTGGCCAGCAATGAGTCCAGACCTGAATCCCATAGAACACCTGTGGAGAGATCTCAAAATGGCAGTTTGGAGAAGGCACCCTTCAAATCTCAGGGACCTGGAGAAATTTGCCAAAGAAGAATGGTCTAAAATTCCAGCAGAGCATTGTAAGAAACTCATTGATGGTTACCGGAAGCGGTTGTTCGCAGTTATTTTGTCTAAAGGTTGTGCTACCAAGTATTAGGCTGAGGGTGCCAATACTTTTGTCCGGCCCATTTTTGGAGTTTTGTGTAAAATGATCAATGATTTGACTTTTTTTTTCATTCTCTTTTGTGTTTTTTCATTGCAAGCAAAATAAATGAAGATATTATTACCAAAGCATTTGTGATTGCAATCATTTTCTGGAAGAAATTGAGTATTATCTGACAGAATTGCAGGGGTGCCAATACTTTTGGCCAGCACTGTAGGTTTTTATATGGGAGTTGCTGTCCTAATCTCTACCATGACTCTCTGAGATGTATCTCTTTTTACATGGGAAATGAGAAATCTGCAGCAAATCTGATCCCCCCCATTTTGCATTTAAAAAGACAAATATATATGGCAATGTTGGGTCACATGAGTTATACATATAAAATATGCAAAATTCTTGCTTCACGTGTTAAAACTGAATGAGCTACAAACTGACCATATTTCATCACAAACATGTGAACCCAGCCTAACTATATACCACTGACCAGACGTTTCCACATGTTCTTGTTGGAATCCTCCTTTAATGGAAAAGTCATACATTTTTGCTTTCTACCAAGTTATGTTGGCCAACAGCCACTATTACCTTGAAAAACTGGCCATTCACTAGGGATTTCAGGTGGCTGTTTTCTCATGGGTGGTCTGTGAAGGTTGTCATCTTGGATCTCTGCTGTAATCTATGACCTGGTCTTGGCTGCTATTGATGGGATGCAGATCTGTTTGCCCTTATTCGTGTGTCGGGTTTACAGGCCTGAACAGTATGCCGGGAGATGGATTCCTAGTATTATAGTTAACTATGTTGCTTGGAGTCCCTTCCTCTAGTGAATTAGCCATTATTCACATGGCCAAGACGCAAGTCCTACAAATAAGGGCTACAGTAATTCTTCAATAACCAAAAAATCCTACACAACAGATAAATTTTCTGCAGATATCTGCCACCAGCTGTCATTCTTATTAGTGTTATGGAAGGCGCTGTTGGCCGGCAGAAAATGGTCTGAGGTTGAAGGCATACATTGCCCCAGATTTTATAATGGTTTTATGACTAGACACTGGTGTAAATGTGGCACATCTTTGCCACTTCTACATGTATTTAATTTGGGCTATTAATTTGGGCTAAAATTTTTCTGTTTTGTTAGACATGTCACATGGCTTGAATGTGCCAAAATTGTATCGTACAGTTCTGACTCAGATATCTGTACATGTAAGGCTGGATTCACATCTGCGCTGGAGTCTCCGTAGGAAACTGTGCTGCAGATTCTGCTTAAAATCGGTGGAGAGAAAAGTCCTGTAAGGAGGATTATACTGAAAACGGCAGAAACCGGGCAGACCTCATTATAGTCTATGGGTCCACGGGTAACCACTTTTAAGCGGACTAGGTCTCCATCTTTAGGGTCCCCATATGGACTTGAACGACTGAGTGCTTGGGTGAACCTAGCGTAACAATACCCAAAATATATGCATGTGTAAATGGCTGACTTTAGATTAGACAGATTTATTGTCCAGCATCAGCCACTGTGATAAATCCTTTAGTGTTTTGGAACCACATAAGTTTATACTGCGTGACTTTTAGTAAATCTGGTCCATTCAGTTTTTGTAGCTTTTTTGGTGCAGATTTTGCAGCTGTTTTTTGAGCCAAATCAGGAGGGGATATCACAGAAGTACAAGACCCTTTGTTAGGCTTTCACATCTGCCCCGGGTCCCCCAGCCCGAACAATGGAGAGCCGGACTGCTAAAACTAATGTGGTTACCCGCGGACAGCAGCAGAACCCATTGACTCTAATAGGGTCTGCCATTTTCATACTGAAAGTGGCAGAATGAAAAGTTCTCTGTGCAGGACTTTTCACTCTACCAGTTTCAGGCGGTTTCTGCGGCGGAGTCTCCATTGAAGACTCCGGCACAGATGTGAACTTGGCCTCAGGGTGAGGACACATGTTCCGGTATTTGGATGCAGGATGTATTTTTGTAACAAAAACAGGTGTACATTCCTATGTAATATACGCCATACAGTGTATGTTTTATATACTAGATGCCTCAGTGTAGTTACCTTTACTATTCTCTACAGCAAATATATATACACACCAGGGTATATAAACCTGATGGGAGGGCAAAAGGACGCTCTTTTGGTCACTTGTCATGTAAATGGGGGCCTATGGGTAGCTTTAACCACCAGATTTCCCAGGGCAAATATGCCAAATGTGCACTGCAAATGTAGTATGAATGCACCCTAGCATTGACCCAGGACATGTCAAGTGAAAGTCCTCTCATATAATATAATAATAATAATAAGTTTGGGGGGTAAAATTTCTGATGAATTTTTCTTTTTATATTTCAGGGAGCTGTTGTGATACAAAACAGTGATGATGGAAAATGTGTTTCTCCTTCAGAAGGTAAGAAAGTACCTTGTACAGACAATGATATTTGAGGAAGAATTACCACCCAGGTTAAGCATCTCCTTATATCAATCCTCAGAGTCCGACAGCGAAGTGTACACAAGGTTTATGAAGAACCACAAGTGCTATGACCTTATACCCATCAGCTCTAAGCTTGTCGTGTTTGACACCTCTCTGCAGGTGAGCAGATCAGTCATTGTCTTCCCACCTTCTGGGTGCTTGATAATATACTTTGTTTTTTCTCTGTATGAAAAGATAGTTCAGCATACTACATTTAATTTAGCAAAGTGAAACATTCTCAAATGATATAATATATACAATAAAAGAATATTCAGTATTGGCATTCCCAAATTGTCAGGATCTTTACTCCATGAGGATGAGAATCATGAAATCTAGGGGAGGGCGAGTCTTGCATCGTATAGTTGCATGGATACTTGTGACAATGTAAGTCTTTTTACATCTTGCAGGTGAAGAAGGCGTTCTTTGCGCTGGTCAGTAATGGTGTAAGAGCAGCTCCCCTGTGGGATAGCAAAAAGCAGAGTTTTGTGGGTAGGTCACAAGACTTAGTAAATAATCGTTCCCATTTCTAACATGTTACATGCGTTGATTGTGTTTACTTGTTTTTTCAATAAAGGTATGCTTACCATCACAGACTTTATTAATATTCTTCATCGATACTACAAATCTTCCATGGTAAGTTTCTAGGAAAGCTTTGGTCACCTTCTCTATAGTCTGTCTATGCTGTGAAAGGAGTGTGTGTGTCTCTTTTGAGGTGGCCACATTAAATGGGTACCTGTCAGTTCTCTGCACGTGTAATGGGTTTTGGAGCATCTTTTCTTAGAAATCTGCAATGTGCTGTTCCCCTCTTATTCCTTTTAGAAATTTCCAACTGGGCTTTGTACTTAGCATCCACTTACATTTTCCTAACAGTACTGACACACATCTCTGATGAAGGGAATGGTCACACCCTGTTTTTTCTATCAAGAGGAACAGAACATTGCAGAGTTGTAAGAAAATGCTCCAAAGTCCTCTGTGCAGGACTTTTTCCTCCATCGATTATCGCCGGACACTGCGACAGACTCTGCAATGGAGACTTCAGCGCTAACTCTGTACCTCAAGCATCTTGACTGCTGGATGGCACAGCACCTCTTAATATGGCCCAATATGTGTCTTTAACAGCCTTTATTATACAGATTTAAAATGCTGCGAATTACATTATGATTGTTAAAATAGTATATTAATTCCCAACCCAATAATTCAGCAAAATAGCCTCAATGTGAGACCAAAGCGAGTTAATTTCACATGAGCCATACATATTAGATGAACATTGGCCAAACCTGCGGATTTCATCAGGACCTCCCAGCTGTTCAATGTGTATGGGGTTGTCCTGATTCTTCCACAACAGTACATGTTGGGAGAAAGCAATAACAGGCATGTTACCTCGGCAGTCTCATCTGTATGTGTGGCAGGAGACCACTAAGGCCCGGGGATTGGCTGCAGCAGTGAGTAGATGGTCCACTGCAGAGAAGTAAATGGAGACAGCTAGAGGCCACCAGAGCGGCCGCACTGGATTGCTGGAGGATTAGACAGGAGAGTATTTCCAAATTATACATTTTAAAGCATTTCATGCTTTTAGAAACCTGCATTTTTTTAGTACTAGGTAGTAATAAGGTGGTTGTCGTGTAGAGCAGTTACCGTTCATAGTCTGTTGGGAGCGACTCCTTATTGAACCTAGTATTGATGAGTAGTTAAATTGTTACTTTGTTCTTTGTGTTATCAGGTGCAGATTTACGAGCTGGAGGAGCATAAGATAGAGACATGGAGAGGTGAGTGTTTGTAAGCGACATAGTTAATATTTGGCAAAAGGCTATAACTGGCCTGTTAAAAGACGATTTTGATAAGATTCAAGGTTAGATTTTCAGATGAAATAATTTTAGAACAGAGTTTTCTAACTATTCAGTTGTTTGTTTTCTCCAGAAGTTTATTTGCAAGACTCATTCAAGCCTCTGGTCAGCATATCACCCAGTGCCAGGTGAGTAGGGGATAGTGCCAGCACCTCTATTACAGTTATAATAGTTGCAATGTTGAAGCACACACTCATACGTGTTTTTTTTGTTTTTGCTTTTTTTATCATTAGCTTGTTTGATGCAGTCTCCTCCCTGATAAAGAACCGTATTCATCGTCTCCCAGTCATTTCTCCGGACTCTGGAAATACTCTGTATATATTAACACACAAACGCATCCTTAAATTCCTCAAGCTATTTGTGAGTCCATTTCAGTTCCTGCTCAGTTTTCACTTCTTTAGCTCCTTGTTATCTTTTGCCTCATTTTCCGGTTTTATCGACAGATGTCTGAAATGGAGAAGCCGAGTTTTGTGAATCAAACGTTAAGAGAGCTGAAGATTGGCACCTATGATAACATTGCTATGGTTCATCCCAACACTCCAGTATACGTTGCTTTGGGTATTTTTGTGCAGCGTCGTGTCTCTGCATTGCCCATTGTGGATGATTCTGGTAAATATGAAGAACATTTATGTCCAATGTCATTTAAAAACAAATGTTTTCTTTTACTTGTTAACTATAACAAAGTGAACGTATATTACATTGGCTGGCTTGTGCTGCTGGTTTTAAGGGTGGCTTCCTATGCGGCTAACCTTTGCATTGCAAAGCTTGAAATTTGTGGCCCAACATGCCGCATGGTTTGTATGTTCATTCTGTATGTTCAAAATCTGCAGTGTTAGGTTAAGGATTTTTAGCAGATTTTGCTGCGTTTATTTAAGCCAAAGCCAAGAATGGCTTCAACAGGAATGGGAAATATATAGGAAGCTCTTATACTTCTCCCTTCTGCTAAGTCCACTCCTGGCTTAGGCTCAAAAAACTGCATCAAAATCTGCAACAAAAAAACTGCTTTTTTCCCCGTGGGGCCCCAGTCTAAAACAGTTTGTGCTGTAGGTTTTTTTTTTTTTATTTCAGTGTTGTGTTACTACACTTTACTTTGCAGTGAGTACTGCACTTTGCTGTGGCTTAACCACAGTTTTTTGGCCCCAGCTAACAATTGCAGCCTGCAGCCATAGCCTAAAAGTGATTTTTGGAACTCTGAAAAGGATATGCCACCAATGTTTGATCAGTAGGAGTACAACCCCAGGAACCCTGCTGATTAGCAGAATCATTTGCTGTTTACACAGGCACAGAGCCAAAGATAGGGATTGTATAGTGCCTGGTACAACAGATGAATTTCATTTACTTGTATGGGGACTGAGCTGCAATACCAAGCACAGACGCTATATGGAAAAGCCATGGTGCCTTTTTATTCAATAAGCTCTGCAGTTCTTTCATCAATATTAAAATGGTTATCCACCTTTAACTTTTAAAAGGTGGATAAACCTTTTAAAGTGCTGAAAATCCTCCTTAAAAGTATTATTATGCTCATAACACAGTTATAATCCCAAAATACACATCATTCCTGCAGTAAAAAGGATGAATTGTCCGAGGAGGGCAACTAAAATATGAGCAAGTTTTAGCAAAGGTGCACATAACTATATGTAAATTGAGCTGTACCTGACACTTTGCAGACAACTCTTTCTACAAAAATCTTTGAGCCATGGACATTTCCATCACTACAGTTATTGTATATTTTTTTGCTATTTTCGGAAACACGTCTTAGCAGCAATGTACTGAGTCTGAGGAAAACATTCACATTATAGAGCTTCAGAAACAATTATGGTGATTTTCATGTGTGCATTGTCCATTATCACTGGTAAATAATAGTTCTAGCAGTTATGGACAAATGTTTGTGCATTTACACTGGGCTTTTACACTTGATAATGTGGATGTGTAAATAGGATCAAGCTGTTGATGGCCTGTTCTTGCCATGGACTGTCACTATTAGATCAGTTGGGGTCGGAGTCTCATCATCTCCGCCATTCAGTTGTTGATGGGGCTTTGCCACTTGGTGGACCACTGCAGTCTCTTGATTGTTTACATGGTTCTGTCTACCTACAGCAAGGCAGGGTGGTACTGCCACTTTATAGTATGTATTTGATTTCCACTAATGGGTGTATGAACTAAAGAGGCCAATGCATTTGGCCTAGTGTTGCAGCTTCTTCACACAGTTTATTGAGGTTGTGCCAGTGGTAGGCCATTAGTATTGTGATCCCCGAAAACCCTATTTAAATTCTTCTACTTATTAATATGAAAGGGGTTTTCCAGGCTAAAGATGACATTGATGACCTATCCAAACGATGGGTCATCAGTATCTGATTAGTGAAGGTCCGACACCCAGGAATTAAACAGCGCTGTTCTTTGTGTAGTGGCCAGACCAAGGTATTGCAGATCAGCTCCTGGGAGTCAGTTCAGGCACTGCACAGAGAACAGAGCTGTCTGCTTTCTGCTTCATTCTCTGTATATCGCCTGCTGGGAACAGCTGATCGGTGGAGTTGCTGGGTGTCAGACCTTCACTGATCTGATGTTGATGACCTAACGTTATCAATCATTTTAACTTGGAAAACCTCTTTTAATACTTCTTCTTGGCCGATCTGAACATTCATTTTTATGGGAGTGTTGGAAGAGAGAGCTGTTAGATAACACCTATGTAGTGTGCTAGGGCAACCTCCTACGCAATCACTAGAAACGTGTGTGGAAGTGAAGTATTAGATGACTACCTATTAAACATAGCAGTGTCTGGAAAAAGTAATTCAATAGATGATATTTCTTTGTTTTCCAGTTCGCAAAAAATACAGAATGCAGATATTGTAGTGAAAAACATTCATGAATGACAGACTATTCTCCTGCAGCCACTTTGTATTGTTGGACTTTGCCCCATGTTTCGTGTTTTATTGTATTCTTAATGCAAATATACAAATGTTGATTTTTTTTTTTCTCTGCAGGGCGTGTGGTGGATATCTATTCCAAGTTTGATGTCATTGTGAGTACCTTTTAGTGCTAACCTCTGACACTTCCTTATATACTCAAATGCAATGACATTTACTTTTCTCACTTCCTAGAATTTAGCAGCTGAGAAAACGTACAACAATCTGGATATCACAGTGACTAAGGCTCTTGGGCATCGCTCTCATTACTTTGAGGGTGTTCTTAAGTGTTACCCGCACGAAACTCTTGAAACCATTATCAACCGCCTTGTTGAAGCAGAGGTAATGTGCAAGCCTTTATCATATAGGGCAGTGATGGCGAACCTTTTAGAGACCGTGCCCAAACTGCAACTCAAAACCCACTAAATTATCACAAAGTGCCAACACGGCAATTTAACCTTAAATTAACCAGGATCTGTTTTATAGTGACCGTGCAATGTTATTACAGCCTGTAATAATATCACATGTCTGCTATAAAACAGATACTGTGTGATATAAATAGTGAAGGGCCCCTACACAGTACAATGCGCTCAGAAGTGGCCCCCAGACAGTACAATACCCTCCACAGTGGCACGCAAACAGTATTATATGCTCCAGAATTGCCTCCACACAGTAGTATATGCTCCACAGTGGCCCCAATCAGTATTATATGCTTCACAGAGGCCCCCAATTAGTATATGCTCCACTTTCACCCACCCCCCACATTATATGCTTCACAGTGGGCAACCATACAGTAATATATGCTTCACAGTTTCCCCCATACAGTATTAGATGCTTCAGTGTCCCCCATACAGTATTAGATGCTTCAGTGTCCCCCACACAGTATTAGATGCTTCAATGTCCCCCATACAGTATTAGATGCTTCAGTGTCCCCCATACAGTATTAGATGCTTCAGTGTCCCCCCCATACAGTATTAGATGCTTCAGTGTCCCCCACACAGTATTAGATGCTTCAGTGTCCCCCCATACAGTATTAGATGCTTCAGTGTCCCCCACACAGTATTAGATGCTTCAGTGTCCCCCATACAGTATTAGATGCTTCAGTGTCCCCCACACAGTAGTATATGCTTCACAGTGTCCCCCACACAGTAGTATATGCTTCACAGTGTCCCCCACACAGTATTAGATGCTTCAGTGTCCCCCACACAGTATTAGATGCTTCAGTGTCCCCCACACAGTATTAGATGCTTCAGTGTCCCCCACACAGTATTAGATGCTTCAGTGTCCCCCACACAGTATTAGATGCTTCAGTGTCCCCCACACAGTATTAGATGCTTCAGTGTCCCCCACACAGTATTAGATGCTTCAGTGTCCCCCATACAGTATTAGATGCTTCAGTGTCCCCCACACAGTATTAGATGCTTCAGTGTCCCCCATACAGTAGTATATGCTTCACAGTAGACCCCCACAGTAGTTTGTTACTTACCTAGTCCCACAAAGAGCATCCTCCTTTTTCTTCTGTTCGCAGGCGCTGATGAATGACGTCATCGCGCCTGCGTCGGGGCAGAGGTCACACTCTGCAGTCAGTGTAGGCCGTGGTTCCACGGACCGCGGCCTACACTGATAGCTTTCATCTGTATGTACATTTGCACATACAGCTGAAAGAAGCGATTGCTCACTAACCGGGAATCCTGTACCGGATTCCCGGTTAGTGAGCGATCATGGTGACGGTGTGCGTGCCAACTGAGAGGGCTCTGCGTGCCATAGGTTCGCCATCACGGATATAGGGGAACTGTTTCTAGAAACAGCTGCGAGGTGTTAGGGCCTATAGCCAACAATTCCTGCAGTTAGACTATTACAACAGCATTGGCTATCCTAGTGAGGAAGGATTGGGGCCCTATCATTCTTAAAGGGTGTCCAGTGTCCTACCTATCATGTGAATAGGTGACATATTGATGACAACCCCTTATAATAGGTCAGAGAGACCTGTGTGGGTCTGTTTCCTGCACTATTGCTGCGAGCACTAAGTAGCAGATCAATATCCACCTAGATGACATGGACCTGGAAGCTTGAGGAGGTAAAAGTCTGTTTCAATTTATGGCAAAGTCCAGGATGACCCACATGTATTAAGAGTTTTCAGCAACAAACATTTTCTCTACATATATCTTATACAATAGTCAATGCAATAATCATGAATAATAATACACATGTGAAGCAATGAGGAGGGAATTGTCAGATGCCTGTACAATATTCTACAGATATTTCAAAGGGAAAACCACAGTCCAGAAACATCCCTTTTCTAGCTCTTCCTATGGACATCATTCTCACATGTGTATTTCATATTGGACTTGGAGGGTGCATCATACAAAGCTGATGTTTGTCAGTACAGCTGTTCACACTGCAGTATTTATTTTCAGTGGGCTTGAAAAGAATTTATTTTATTGGTACCATATTTTTCCAATCAGAATCAAAGCGTGAAGACGCATGCAGCATTTTATTTAGAGCCACATAAAGATAAAAAGCAGTTGTGGATATAAAGTAGATTTAGTACGAGGGTAAATACGAGCAAAGAACCTCCCGCATATACCTTGTCTGTGTTTGTCTTCATATTTCAACTACAACTGGTGTAAATAACGTTTTAGTGTTATGTTGCAGGTCGATGTAGTTAAAAGGATATTTCCTTATAAAATGTTGCTATGATTATGGTTGGTGAGGGTCTGACCTCTGGAACTCCCACAGTCCTAAAAATAAAGTAGAGACAGTTCAAGGAGAAGCTGTGCAAGGAAATCTTTAATAGGATGCCCTCTTCATTTTTAGGAAAGGCGTGGGTTCCAGAGGTCAAGCTCTCTCTAATTTTAAAATGATAGCATCTCATCTTGGTGATACGCTATCAGTTTATAGGATGCAAAAACCCCTTTAAAGTAGTTTACCCACAAGATCAACTTATCCCCTATCCAAAGGACAAGGGATAAATTGCAGATGGATGAGGGTTAGCCCATTTCGACCCTGACTGAGCAGAACAATGGTGCCTCACACCCCCATCTGAATGAAGCGTGGTTGCTGCCATTCCATTAATTTCTGTGGAACTGTCAAAGTACAGTATTCCTAATGGTTGTCCCCCACTAACCCGCAAATTATCCTCCATTCTGTGGATAGACAATAACGATATATAGACAATTTTAAGAGAACCTATTATGTATGATGTATCTATACATCGGTAGACTGACGGCACTGCACTGAATGTTATTATTGTTTGTGTGGCCTGCACAGTGCCACAGATATCGTCTCCAGTGTTTTGGAGCTCTGATAGAATTAGTTGTTGCTGGGCAGAGGAGGACCTCTCACTTGTCAGTAGCCAAAAGTAACAGTGTCAATAACTTTGAAACCGGGCAATATACATAAAAAATAGCAGCGGCCAATTTAGCACAGCAGGCGAGTCTATTGGTATATAAACCTCAAATCGTCAGAGAACATGTCATGTTTTTATGTGGTGTTAAAAAAAAGAAAAAACTCACATCAGCTGAATGAGGGTAAAATTACACTTGTAATAAAAGATTTTTACAAATCGTTCAATACATCATTGCTGCAGCTTAGTATGCAGAGACCAGCTGGGGGACTTATAATAAGGAAACCTTTCTGGTTATTTTTAATCCATATACAACTAGTTTGTCGACTTTGTTAAAGCGTGGAAAACTTCTGCCGGACAGGCCGGAATTTTAACATCAGGTATCACTTTTCTTCCTAGGTGCACAGATTGGTGGTTGTGGATGAAAATGATGTAGCCAAAGGAATAGTTTCTCTTTCAGATATTCTACAGTGTCTGGTTTTGACAGCTGGAGGTGAGATGCTAGTAAAAAACTAGGTGTCATCCAAATTGTTTCATTTTGTCAAATAGCAAAGGAAGTGACGGCATCTGTGCAGGTGTTGTAATCTCCAAAAATGTTTTATTTCTCCATTAGTTTCAACCCACATAATGGTCTTTACCAAGCATGTTTCATTTTGTTACATGAGATTTACCTTGTCTGATTCTGTAGGTGTGAAGAGTCCCTGACTGACCTGAACTTGTTCCATCACCTCAGTGCTGCAGTATAGTGATGTGTCCCTGCACCTCTTCAGATCGAGACTCCGGTTAGCAATAAAAGGAATATCTCACAAGTCATCTGGTTGCGATCTGAGGAGACCTAGACTCCTGTACCTGCAGAATTGATCTTAAGCAATACTTTGGGGCATTACTACAAAGAGACCAATATTTTGAGACTTGTGAGAGACCCATCATGGGGAAGTGCACAGTATTGAAGACTTAACCAGTCACTTTGAACATTATTTTATACATATGGCGCCACTCTTTCTACTGTTGTATAGCCTTTTTTTCACATTATCCATGGAGAGCAGATTGGAGATGGGCATTTGATCCAGTGTGGTTCATATAGAATACGGTCCCATGATAAGATGGCTGTATGTGGAATACCTGGCCTTAGGGTCATATCACAAGTTTTCACAGAAGGTTGTGTATACTTTGCACTTCGCTGATTGAAGAGTCACATGCCACTTTGTTTTGGATTATCCTATTTTTTTCTTACTGTCCTCCTTGGACGTTGTAGATTTTGTTGTTTGCATTCAATATATATTCCATATTCCTGAAGTGCGGCTAGATTTATTAAATGTTTCATGTCCTTTATATTTTCATAGTGGACACATATGTCCTGACAATTGTATTCAGTTAATAAAATTCATTTTTCCTAAATGTTATGTTATCTTTTATTTTGTATTTTTGATAGTTTGGTTATATTCACACCATGATATATAACCGATGGTGATAAATGTTACTGCTAATGAACAATTGAAGGAAGCAGACATGAATGTTAAAGAAATTGACATTTTGGGAAATCTCCCTTCATGTAGATTAGAGGGTATAGTGTTGGAGATTCATTTATTTATTAAGTAGTACTTTCCTTAAGAAACTCTGCTGCCTCCATACCACAGCTTCTCAGGTTCCTTGTCAGTCCTGGCCTATACTGGAAAATCCTTCCAACAGAAGCTCAAACCAAGTATTAACAGAGCCTTGCAATACAGCTTGCACAATGCTGGACACAGGCACACATACTTTGTTTCATACTGATGACCTATCCACTGGACAGGTTATCAGTATGTGATTTGTGGGGCTCCAACACCTGGACCCCGCACACATCAGCTGTTCCAAAAGCTGCTGCAGTGCACGGAAGTGAATGCCACCTGCTGCAGCCCCATTCACTTTATAGCAGTGGTGCCAGAGAGCTGCAGCTCTGCTCCAAGTACTTGGATAGAAGCAGCCTGCACACTCCCTGACCACTGCAGCAGCTTCAGCGCCTGGAGGCTACTGGTGCAGCTGATCTGTGCGGGGTCGGGTGTTGGACCCCCACAGATCTGATATTGATAACCTATCGTGTGGGAAGGTCATGAGTATGAAACATGCATTAGGGTCCAGAAAACAGCTTTAGGCTAAGGCCCCATATTGTGAAAAAGATGATTTTTTGTTGCAGATTTTGCTGTGGATTGAGCAGAAGTGTGTGTTCCCTTTGTAGTTCCCATTCCTTTTGTAGCCACTCTTGAGTTTGGCTCAAAAAAAAAAAAGTAGCAAAATCTGCAACAAAAAAAGCAGCTTTTTCGCAACATGGGGCCTTAACTTTAGGGCCCATGCACATGACTTTAGCACCCAGTGTGCTATCTGGGTTTTTCCTGGATTGCACACTAATCCATTCATTTCTATCAGCCCACGCACATGACATGTATTAGATGGAACTGTGTGTGGGCGACAGTCCAGGCCGCAAAATTCAGGACAGTTCCTATCTCTGTCTTGTTTTGCGGCTGTGCTTCCGTGGCCCTCATTCATTGAATGAATGGGGCAGCACATGGATGGCATACATGTGTTGCCCATGCACCCGCCATGCCTTTTAATGACAGCCAGCATCCCACACATGGTCAAGTGCAAGGGGCCTTAATGACATAATTAACTTAGCATCTTGAGAAACTTAAGAATCACTTGACAAGTCTGAAAACAACCAAGTATCCCAATTAATTGTCACAAGAACCAAAATAACACCACCTACGAGATCAGGAGTTCCATGTCACCCCATCCTGTTTGAATAAAGTAGTGGTCGAGCAAGCACTGTGCTGCCTCATTCACTGTCTGTAAGACCGATGAAGGTGGATACGTGGTAAGTGTTGATTCTGGGACAACCCCGTCTCTATACTTAAAATACATATTAACATGTCAGACAGAATACTGGATAAATGTATGGGGGGGGGGGACCTGCTATCATGTCTGATCAAGTTTCTGTTGTACTTTATTTGGGGACTGACCTCAGTAGTAGCCAAACAGATACTGCACAGTGTGCAAGTTATAAAGAGATTACACTGAATTTGCATAAATGGATGTGTACTTGTCAAATGCTAAAATGGAAATGTTTCCGGGTATTTGACTATGAAAAAAATTATCACCCACAAACAAAACATTTTCTGGTTTCTTATTGTGCTGAGCAGATGAGAATGTATTTAGCAAGAACATAGGCTTATAGAGGGTTACATATGAAATCATTGGATTACAGTGCTGGTCTTACTTGCAGGTAGGTTGCTTTATAACAGTAGTAGGAATTTGCCTCTAGATAATTCCGGATTATTCCTAACTGAAGGTCTGAGGACAGTTTGTTTCCTATGCAGGCTGAATGGGTAATAAAGCTTCTTTCTTGCTGACAGTACCAGAAACATGTATGATCATTACATGTTGTTCATTGCAGCAACTGAACGTTGAGAATTGACTATAGTATTACTAGAATGTACCGTCCTTATCACTGCTGACCATGTCAGATATTCCCCATGCAAATGGTCAGTAAACACAAATCTCTACAGAGAATGAATGTCTGTGGTTCGGCAGATTATATCCTGCATGATTTTCCAATATCAAAATTAATTTCAACACAGCATTAGGATACGTGCAACTGGGAACCACCAGTGGCTTTTACTGACCTAAAGGGGTTTCCCCACAAATATGGCAATATTTAAATTTGTAGACAATTGTTAAACATTTTTGCAAATATAAATATTTAAAGATTTTATAGAATTTTAACGATTTTCTGGATGGGTTGTCAATGAATATGACCATGAATGTAGAGTCTCTCTATTGTCTATCATTGTCAGAAAACCAGCCATGATCTCTTTATTGTGGCCAGGTTGTCTTTTCCTGCAAGCACTGTCTGAACGCTTCCATGAAAGAAATAAGGAAATCATGGCCAGGTTTGTGACAAGCGCCAGACCATAGAACGTTCCTGCGTTCGTGGTTGTAACCATTGGCAACCTATTAAGACAAAAGGCTGTCACCACTAAGATGGTTAGAGGAAATCTTTAATATTTTAATTATTCATATTTGTGAAAACATTTAAAGTTGTAAACAATACAAGTAAAATATATTTATGTTCATGGGAAAACTGCTTAATAGTCCATGCTGTTACCAGACTCTTGTTAGACTGTGTTATGAGCTTTTCTGCTGTTTCTTCATTTTCTACCTCTTATGTTGCTGTTGGTAACTGCCTTAGGCTACGATCACATCTGCACGTCTTCCTCTGCCAGTTTCAGTTTAAAAAACAATGGACACCCAGCGGGACCCCATTATAGTCAATGGGGTCTGCTGGGCTCCATGTGTAACCTCTGTTTTAGCAGTCCACCTCTCTGTTGTTCAGGGTCCCCCGATGGACTCAAACAACATAGATGCAACACTAGGGTAAACCTACAGTTGTAGCCATTAGTCTTTCATTCATCTGCAGAGAACTGCGTGATCAATGAGCTTTCTTTTCAGCCTTATTTCTTTCAGTTTCCTTGCAGGGTATTGCTATGTGTGTATAATCCAGTAATTCTCTATATCCTTCTAGTGTTCCTAGCGCAATGTTGTAATGTAATTCCATCTCTAGGTTCTTGTGGTCCTATATTTTTGTGTTAGGGTCAGATCTAGGGAAATATTCAAGGAAAGCTAAAGTTGGGATCAGTTATTGCCTCTTGAGTCATCTATTCACCATACCATGCCATATCATCTGTTTCTTCCATCATCTTATGACCATCCTGTGCCAGTCATCTATTGGAGACTTCCTATTTCCTTTCATTCTTGTTACTTGCTACTGTTGTACGTGCTGTCCCATTGTTGGAGATTCTGTAAGTCCTGTGTATAACTGAGTAGGGGAGACGCTGTTTTTACATGGAAAAGAGGTTTGCTACAGGTGAAGTTGTGTTCTGCTGTTCACATCATTACAGGCCGGTTCACACAGAGGAATTTGAAGCTTATTTTGAGGCAGATTCTGCCTCAAAATCAGCTCCAAATTCCATTTGAAATTTGTCTCCTATACATCTCAATGGAAGGCAGAGGCAGACTTTTTCTGCTAGCTGAAAAAATCAGGAGAAAAAAAGAAGCATCCTGCTTGTTCTTTATGCGGATTCTGCCTGAAGTTCACATTTTAAAGAGTGGGAGGCAGATTTTGGAGTGGATTTTTAGAATTCACATTAAGGCTACGGCCCCACGTTGCGGAAACGCAGCTTTTTTGTTGCAGATTTTGCTGCAGTTTTTGAGCCAAAGCCAGGAGTGGATTTAGCAGCAGGTAAAAGTATAAGAACTTCCTATATATTCCCCATTCCTTTTGTAGCCATTCTTGTCTTTGGCTCAAAAAGCCGCAGCAAAATCTGCAACAAAAAAAGCTGCATTTCCACAACGTGGGGCTTTAGCCTAAATCAGCTTCCAAAATCTGCCTCAAATTCCTGAAGCTGAAGTTTTCAGCCTGACAAATTCAGCATTAAATTTCCTCCATGTGACCACCTCTACCCAACATCCCCATTATTGATGTTCAAGCTTCTACTAAGGTGGAGAATAAACTTCTAATCTCTGTTTACCCAAAGACATTAGATCACTGGTAGATCCCATTAAATACCTAAGGTCAGCTTTAACCCCAATTCTTGCAGCTCCCACAAAAGGCTTTTTACTAAAATATGCAATGATTTCTCGATCTCTGTTAAAATCATATAGGTATATATGCAGATGTGTGGAAAAAATGCTGACAATTGAGAACGCTTTCAAAAGTGGAAGTGTTAATAGTTTATTCTTGTCAATTAATAATATGAAAAGAACAAAAGAGAAACCTAAATCGTATATTAATACTATATTATATTGATAATAAATCAATATTTGGTGTGACAGCCCTTTGGAGGAGGACTCTGGAAGTGATGATATTGTCCCCATAGAGCCCTCAACATCATCAAGTCTGTCTGGGATTATATGACGAGACAGAAGGATTGAGCAAGTCTACATCCATAGAAGATCTGTAGTTAGTGCTCCACAATGTTTGGAGTAACTTCCCTGCAGAGTTCAAACAACAACTGTGTACAAGTGTACCTAGAAGAACAGATGCTGTTTTGAAGGCAAATATTGAAGTGATTTAGATTTATCTTTTATTTAGTCATTTTGCATTGTGTAAAATGCTAAAAATAAACTATTAACATTTTTGAAAGCATTCTTACTTTGCAGTGTGTATATATATATATATATATAAAACTTTAATACATCAGGAGGGGGATAGTAGGCTTAGTGCCGCCATTTAAGGCACCTTTCAGTCTATATAGTTAGATAGATAGACAGACCCACACAGTAAAACCTATTTGAGATGACCCAAAATTGTATTAAAAAATGGTCTTCTCAAAGAAGATGGCTAGTATGGAAAACTGAAAATTTGTCACGGAAAATGTGGTGTGAGTAAGGGATGATCTTTTTCAGAGGTTTAACTAATATATACTGTATATACACATGTATATAAACTGTAAGGTGCAATAAATGCGGGCACTAAGCCTACTGTCCCTTTCCTGTTCTGTTACATGGGCTGGGGAGTTGTTTTCTCTGTTGTGCTAGAGAACAGGCCAGCTGAATTCTGCTGAGTACGAGGACCTCTTGTGCTGCTAAATCCCTGTTTGCTCAGTTCAGTGCATTCTGTAACAAAGCAGTCCTTTGCTGAGTCCTGTAGCAGCAGAGTTGGATGGAGACTGGTACACTGAGGTTTTGAAGCTGATGCAGGTGAGTGTATACATTCTAGGCAGTGCATAGAAAGCACAGTTCTTGAAGGGTTAAAAAAAAAAGTTGAGAGATTTATAGTTAGTTTATTTTAATAGTATGTTAAAGTTTTCTAGTAGTATAATGTTGTACCGTGTTAGCCATTGAAAGTAGTGGAAGAGTGAAGAAATCAGGCGATACCTTTTAGAGGCTATCTGAGTATATTTATAAGTAAGCTTTCAGGAGTACTCGCTCCATGTCTGATGAAGGGAGCGAGTACTCCTGAAAGCTTACTTATAAATATACTCAGTTAGCCTCTAAAAGGTATCGCCTGATTCCAAAGTTTTCTAGGACATCCTTACTAGGGGTCTCAAAAAGTGCAGCCAGTTGACAGGCAACTGTGTTAAACAGATGGGGAATGGATTGTTATGCATGTCAGCAAGTGTCCATACTGGAAAATAAAAATCCAGACTATATTTTCCCATTAAATGCATTGTATGGAAAGAATACATGTATTATACTTTCATGCATCTGTTCATCTTTGATGTAGACCCTTGTAAACATGTTATGAACTATGGAGCTTATATTTGGGTTCCCCTATATTCCCATTCTGTGCTTCATCTTTCAGTGTCTGTTTACAGATCAGATTATGGTTACTATGTAAACAGTTTCATCATGAGCAAAATAATATGCGATAAAAGCATTGGAAATATTAGTAAAAACTGGTCATTTATACATAAAAATATTATTGTTTATTGAATTGATGGTGGGAGATCAGGCGACATGATTGACTTCTGACATTGTATGGCGGCATCTTCACCTTCCACTTTTACATTTCTGGCTAGGGAAAAATATCCGCCATAAACTTGGCACCTCACAACTGGTGGTCGGGTTTTGAATGCTTCAGTCTGTTTAAATCCCCAGAGGCAGTATAACCGGAGGGCAAGCCTAAAATACCTGTAAACCTCCAGATAAGAATATTTTTTTGTTCATTCATGAATGTCTCATGGTCATGTTACAATACATATTCAGAAGAATCTGACTGTGTAAACTCTGTATTAGAAGTGGGATTTGGTAAACTAATAGATCTCTTATATTTACGTGACCATGAAGTCCATTAAGTTATCAGGTGGAATCCGACTAAAGATCGAGCATTACACTTAATTTTTCTGCTAGAGAAAAAAAAAATCAGCGCCTGCCTCCCACTGAAATGAATAGCAGGCAGATTTCAAGCTGAGTTTGAGGCAGTATCCGCTTCAAATTCAGCCATGTGAACATGCCCTAAGGGGCTGTTCACATGGCAGAAAATGAATAGGAATTCATCTCCATTATGCGACTACGGGCAGAATGGCGATGCAGAGCATGGACACTTGTGGCTTTCCACCACTCATTATGCCCAGATGAATGGACCTTATCAGCCGTGGTGTCCACATCAAAATTGAGTGGGTCGCTTATTTTTTCAGCATCCTGCTGTGATCTCTGCATCCCATTGAAAACAATCTAGGCAGAATCTGAAGCTGATTTGGGGGCAAAATCCATCCCCAAATAAGCGTCAAATTCCTACGTGTAAACACCCCTAAGGCTGGGGTCAGCAAGCTTCGGCAACTCCCAACATGCTCCGCTCACTTTCATAGGAGTTTTTAAGAACAGCAGAGCAATGCTGGGAGTAGTAGTTTTACAACAGCTGGAGTGCCGAAGGTTGCCTACCCGTGCCCTAAGGGTAAATTCACATCTGAGCTGGATTTCCTCAGGTTTTAACAAACTTTACAGAGCCTCAGATGTACATGTAAACATACCCTATGACCTCTTTTTGCACATAATCCCTATGACATTATTTAAAATTCTACCAAAAAATGAACCAAGCCTGTGTACCCTATGGTAAGGTAATAGTCCTGGCTTGTTACCAAACCTGCCCCCTATACGTGTGAAATAAAATAAAGACTAGCAGACTGAATAATAATACTTCTAGGATTGGGAACGGTCTAAACTACTCTCTGATCAGTTTTGCTATTCTTTATAATGTGAATCACATTTATCAATTATAATAGAAATCACTTAACATAATGTAGACGCCTCTCCATGTTTAAGTAATTCTCTGGATCATCTATCATGAAGCCTCTTATTAAGAGATTATGGAGGAGTTCTGTATTGTGTGGACCTTGGTAATGAAGACTTTATTATTTGTTTGCTTTCAACATATTAAGGACAATAATTGGGATTCCTTAGCTTGGAGGAGTCTATGGCAATAGTAATATAACCACAGCAAGCATGCTGGCATTGATGCTAGTGTGTACAGATGTCTGCTGCTTTCCCTGAGGTGGGTACTGAGCAAGGTATAGTTTGTGTATTTGTTAGTCATGATTCACGAGTGGCGCTGTTACCTGTTGTCTGGGCCGGGCAGTAAGTACGTTTTACTACCCATAATGAACCAATATGTAACATACTTCTAGTATCTACTTGTTAGTAGATAACAGTGACATGCAAATAACTGAATTTAATGTGTGTGTGTGTGTGTATAAATATATATATATATATATATATATATATATACAGTCATGGCCAAAAGTTTTGAGAATGACACAAATATTATATTTTCACATGATCTGCTGCCCTCTGGTTTATATGTGTGTTTGTCAGATGTTTTTATCACATACAGACATATAATTGCATTCATATTATGAGTAACAGAAGCTTATATTGACAGTTAGAATGAGTTAATGGAGCAAGTCAATATTTGCAGTGTTGACCCTTCTTCTTCAGGACCTCTGCAATTCTCCCTGGCATGCTCTCAATCAACTTCTGGACCAAATCCTGACTGATAGCAGTCCATTCTTGCAGAATCAATGCTTTAATTTTGTGTGAATTTGTTGGTTTTTGTTTGTCCACCCGTCTCTTGATGATTGACCACAAGTTCTCAATGGGATTAAGATCTGGGGAGTTTCCAGGCCATGGACCCAAAATCTCTATGTTTTGTTCCCTGAGCCATTTAGTTATCACCTTTGCTTTATGGCAAGGTGCTCCATCATGCTGGAAAAGGCATTGTTGAGCGCCAAACTGCTCTTGGAGGACATTCTGGTACCATTCTTTATTCATGGCTGTGTTTTTAGGCAAGACTGTGAGAGAGCCGATTCTCTTGGCTGAGAAGCAACCCCACACATGAATGGTTTCAGGATGCTTTACAGTTGGCATGAGACAAGACTGGTGGTAGCGCTCACCTCTTCTTCTCCGAATAAGCTGTTTTCCAGATGTTCCAAACAATCGAAAAGGGGATTCATCAGAGAAAATGACTTTACCCCAGTCCTCAGCAGTCCACTCCCTGTACCTTTTGCAGAATATCAGTCTGTCCCTGATGTTTTTTCTAGAGAGAAGTGGCTTCTTTGCTGCCCTCCTTGAGACCAGGCCTTGCTCCAAGAGTCTCCGCCTCACAGTGCGTGCAGATGCACTCACACCTGCCTGCTGCCATTCCTCAGCAAGCTCTGCACTGCTGGTAGCCCGATCCCGCAGCTGAAACACTTTTAAGAGACGGTCCTGCCGCTTGCTGGTCTTTCTTGGGCGCCCTGGAGCCTTTTTGGCACCAATGGAACCTCTCTCCTTGAAGTTCTTGATGATGCGATAGATTGTTGACTGAGGTGCAATCTTTCTAGCTGCAATACTCTTCCCAGTTAGGCCATTTTTGTGCAGTGCAATGATGACTGCACGTGTTTCTTTAGAGATAACCATGGTTAACAGAAGAGAAACAATGATGGCAAGCACCAGCCTCCTTTTAAAGTGTCCAGTGGTGTCATTCTTAATTAATCATGACAGATTGATCTCCAGCCCTGTCCTCATCAACACCCACACCTGTGTTAATGGAGCAATCACTGAAACGATGTTAGGTGGTCCTTTTAAGGCAGGGCTGCAATGATGTTGAAATGTGTTTTGGGGGATAAAGTTCATTTTCTAGGCAAATATTGACTTTGCAAGTAATTGCTGTTAAGCTGATCACTCTTTATAACATTCTGGAGTATATGCAAATTGCCATTAGAAAAACTGAAGCAGTAGACTTTGTAAAAATTAATATTTGTATCATTCTCAAAACTTTTGACCATGACTGTATATATAGATATAGATATATATTTGTATCCTATGTCTGGAGAGAAATGTATAATTGTAACACTTGTTGAAATATAGCTATGGCCATGTACCCTAATAGCCTCTAAGAGAATGGTCATTTATTATATTGAGTTTTCAGCTACAGCAGATGACACCTGCAAGAAAAGTCATCTGTATGTTATTGATTGTTATATATAGTATATTATATTAGTATATATTATACTAAGACATAAAAAGGCATTAAACATAAACCTAAATAATTCAAGTAAATATAAGAAAACTTTGTTCTTTAGGATGCACTGATTATCTTCATTCTTGCATCTTGTATTCCAAAAGCCATTTTTTTTATTTTTTTCCATTGATTTAGCCATATGGATACTACTAGTCACTCTGTACAAGATGGCAGCTCTTGTATAAAGGGGGAGTGGTTTCACTTCGAACAGTTATAACTCTGACATTGTAAATCTTAGAGCGGTGGTTCTGGTGTCATGTGAAAGAGTGTTATCTCCAAAGATAGTCAGGATTGGTAGATTTACAGTATATATGCAGCTACAACTGTATATATTTCTGGAAATAGTAAAGGTAGAACTGTGATCTTGATGTCATATGAAAGGATGGGAATCTCATCTTTCCTGTGTCACTGGCACTATTCTGTGTTTTATAGTGCCCGAGATACACCAGCTTGAATTGACCACAGACCTTTGTTCTGTTGTTCCCTTCACTGTTGTGACTTTTGTTTCCATGTCTTATATATTATGTGCTGCTTTCCCTTCTCTGTTTATACCATGTAACCTGCAGTTGTTGTTACCTTGTTTGCTTGAAAAGCAAAAATCAAATTTTTTTTAAAAAAGGGGGCCAAAACTTCAGCTTCCCAGCATTATACAAGAGCCTGCCCACCCGTACTCTAGTGAGAAGCAGTGCACAGATTTCAGCTGCCAATAAAGAAACAAGGGAAAAATAAAGAAGTAATAGAAAATGGATTTCAGTCCAAGATTTCATAGAAAGGAGCCAAAATCCATTAATAAAGCACATTACAAAATGTTTTCATGTCACAAATACTGACAGAAAATCAAAAGATGTTCAAAAGTTTAAGTACGTAATTCAATGAGAGATAGTTGGAGAAATAAATCATAAAACTTAGCTTTTACTATCAAACAGTTAAAATGCTAAACACAGTGTAGACCAGGGGTGCCACTTTGCCACTGTCCACATTGCACCAATTACCTTATGGACTGCCTGGTGTAGGCGGTGATGTTCTATACCTGGGGTCAGCAACCTTCGGCACGCCAGCTGTTGTAAAACTACAACTCCCAGCATGCATACTTGCTCTGCTGTTCTTGGAATTCCCATGAAAGTGAATGGAGCATGTAGGGGATTGTAATTTTACAGCAGCTGGAGTGCTGAAGGTTGCTGACCCCTGGTGTAGAACAACACCGCCTACACCAGGCAGTCCATAAGGTCATTGGTGCAATGTGGACAGTTACACTTGGGGGGTAATCCTAAGGACTTTTAGATCACTATATACAAAGGGGACCATTCTCAGATCCTGTCCCTATTGATATATCCCTCCCTATCAAAATTATATTGGATAGAGACATTTCAATAGTGCCAATAGTAAATGTAGTCCAGCAAAGACCAAAGATAGCCTATGAAACCTGAGGCTACTGGCCTTGTGCCACACCAACAGGTTTAGAAACTAGGTCTGCTAGAACTGCACCAATTAAACATCTTTGCTCCAAATAACCTGTACAAAAACCCTAAGTGTTTGTTAATATTCATCAGGAGTCCGATGCAAATAGCAGTAAAAACTGCTGTTTAGATAGTAATATACACCATGTATCGTTGGTGGTACAGTGTGACCACTCTGATGCCAGCGGATTAAAAAAAAAAGTTTAAGTATGTTTTAATGGGAGAAATGTTTTTTATTTTTATGGTACTGGCCATGTGGTATAACATGTGACATGCTAACTTTCTATATTTGTAGATAGAGCAGTGGCAGAGCGTATTTTGCCATATAGCCAGAGGCAGCTCTGGTCAAACGTTATGAGGAGAAGAGTTAATGTCTGATATCATGGGACATTTTATCTCTCAGTTTTGATAGCAAAATGATATAAAACAGATCCAAAGGAGAGGAGGATTATAAGGAAGGAATTTCTGAGATTTGGTTATTTTTTGTACATGTAACGTCTCTTTAGGTCACGTCAACGTAAAACATTAATTTCAAGCTTCAACTGGTGTTTTTTTATATCTTTCGCGGCTTCATTATGCAAAGACATTTGCATAGAATTAAACTCTTTCCATAATGCTTCAATAGAAGAAAAAAAAAATCACACAATGGTAAACATCTGGATTTGGTCTATGAGACAATAGACATAAAATCCCAACTAAACAAATAGTTTATCCGCATTTATACGGAAGTGTTGGTAACTCCGAGAGTGAATCATCATTAATAAAGAATGTCTATTCTTCTGCAACTTTTTAGAATGGACAGTCACAGATGGATGGACTTGGACGGCTCATGGGTTTACAGTTCAAATCCCAGAAGGCAGCAAGACAGTCTCCTGAAATACAGCACTTTACCAGGCAGAAATCATGATAACTACAGGACAGCCGCTGATATCTCCAGAAGACCAGCAGATGACAGAGGGAAATATGGCACTATACCGGGCAGGTAACTAGATGTATACAAGTTATAGATACACAGCAAACATTAGCCCTGCCCATGCTTTTTTCTTTTAGATGTTATTTAGGTTGTCTCCTGGGCTCTGTGTTTCTATATCACTAGTATTCTGCCATCACAGGATGATAGTTTAGGTGTGGATGGAAATGAGTGTGTGACTTTACAATTGTATGGCAATTATTGCCTTTGTTATTTTCCTTTGACCCAATTCTTGCCCTTATGCCTACATATTGTACTGCATACTCCATTGCTATTTGACTTCTCTTGAACATGATACACTGAACTCTTATGTAATTTTTTTTTCCTGCTGTATAATCTGGACATATATTTGATGCTGTTTTGAGGTCATTTTAGTTTTTATTAGAAAATTCCTGAGAGATTTAGTTTTGATTGTGCTAAGAAGCCAGATACCCTGTAATGTCCAGTATTTGTGTTGCTTAACGTTATTATATACTAGATATCTAGGAGTTTGTGGATCCATAGAAGTACATTCTGAAATGATTACAGTGGAAGTATGTTACACAATATATAAGTAGAAGTAGCTGTATTGTAGCCTATATATCATCTATTCATTAAAGGGGTTTTCCCGTGTCCCTGTTTCAGCAGCTTTGCCTGCTGTCTATTCTTCTCACTTTCTGTATCCCAACCTCCACCTTACTGAACAGGACACTATGAAGTATCACAATACTTATTATTATTATTACTAGAAATCTAATATAAATGCTGATCAAATAATAAGCACATCCTTCTAGAGAATGACTCAGTGTTATCTGTGTGTTTACATAGAGAGATAACAGACACAGCTTTATCAGCAAACTGCAATTAGCTGAAGACAGAGCTGTAGATAACACTGAGAGCAGTGAGTGATGTCATCTGTCCTGTCTTATCACACAGGATTGGCTCTATGGAAACGCTGGGTAAACAATGGGAGGAATAATTTCACATAGCAGGCAAACAAAGCAGCATTGCTAAAGCAATATATTTAGGAAAACTGTTCAATTTACATAACTACCAGTATAGATAGGATCCTTGAGATGGGAATAACCCTTTAATCACCCTCTAAACACTTTCTGGTCCTTAAGGCCGGGGCCCCACATGGCGTAAACGCCACAGAAAAAAACGCGGTGTTTGGGTGCAAAGTGGATGGGATTCTAGCGAATCCCACCAACACCTTGGAAAAAAAAAAAACGCGCTGCAGACACTGTGCGATTTCCAAAACTGTCGCAGTTCCCTAAGAATAATTGAAACAGAAAGTCCACAGTGGTGTTTCCTGCAGCACTTTTTTTCTGCGGGACACTATGTGCAGCCTTAACCTAATGGGGTTTCTAAGGCTTTATCAGTGGGGGTCCGATACCTGGGATCCCCAGGGGTCAGCTGTTGTAAGTGGTAGCGGTACTTGTTGATTGTCACTTCTGCTTTACAGGCCATGTGATGTCACGTTGATTAGCCATGTGGCCTGTTCACAGCTCATCCCAATTCAAATAAATGAGGCTGAGCTGCAAAACCTAGTACAGCCACAGTGCAATGTGAGGTGCTGTATTTGGTGCTTTCTGAAGAGGCTGCAGTGCTCACATGAACACCGTGGTCTTTTCAAACACGTGATAAGCAGGGGTCCCAAGGCATGGCTAAGACATCAATTGATAAGCCCGGAAAATCCCTTTAATCACTAAGCAGTTTTTTTCATTGTCATCTTCCAGATGCTGTCATTTTTTAATTTTTCCATTGAATAATATTTCAATAGAAATAACAGCAATGCCTTTGTACGATATAAATTTTGACCTGTTCAACATGCGGTATAAATAACATGATACATGATCTCGGGTTTGATACAATTACAGAGATAACACATTTTTATTCATATTTTTACACTTTACTTCTTTTGCACAATAAAAATCCTGTTTTCTTTCCAAGACCCATTTTCATTAGTTTTCTGTCAACAGTGCTGTATGTGGGCTTTTTTGTTTTGTTTTGTGGTTTTTATTGTTGCCATTTTGGGGTACATAAGAGTTTTTGATCACTTTTTATAACATTTTTTGGTGGCAGATAGACAAAAGGCAGCAATTGTGTAATTGTAACAGATTGTGACATATGTAGAAAGGCACAGAGATGGTCACTAAGGGATTATCCTCTTAGGACATGCCCCATCATGTTACAGAGCATGTCAAGGGTTTAAGTATGGCGGCTGCTTCAGAGATAAGACAAATCTCCCACTTTCAAAGGAGAGAAAGAGGGATAAAATGTGCAGTGCGCTCAGCAACATGGAAAATTTAGCCCCACCCACTTCTACTTTGACTCCACTCATTACCATCCATTTCTCTTTGTGCCCCCACACAGTATAATACCCCTACAGTCACCCAAACATGATATGCCCCCACTTTATAATGTTTCTCTCCAATTTCCCCCACAGTATAAAGTCCCTCTCCTGGTACACCCACAGTTTAATATCCCCCTCCAGTTGCCCCCAGTTTAATATCCCCCTTCAGCTACTCCCACAGTTTAATGTCCCCTTCAGTTGCCCCAGTTTAATGTCCCCCTCCAGTTGCCCCCAATTTAATGTCCCCCTCAAGCTACCCCCACAGTTTAATGTCCCCCTCCATCTGCTCCACAGTTTAATGTCCCCCTCCAATTGCCCCCACAGTATAAAGTCCCTCTCCTGGTACACCCACAGTTTAATATCCCCCTCCAGTTGCCCACATTTTAATGTCCCCCTCCAGCTACTCCTAGTTTAATGTCCTCCTCCACCTACCCCCTAGTTTAATGCCCCCCCTCCAGCTACCCCCACAGTTTAATGTCCCCTTCAGTTGCCCCAGTTTAATGTCCTCCTCCAGTTGTCCCCAGTTTAATGTCCCCCTCCAGTTTCCCCTAGTTTAATGTCCCCTCCATCTGCCCCCAGTTTAATGTCCCCTCCAGCTGCCCCCAGTTTCAAGTCCCCCTTCTGCTCTCACAGTTTCATATCCTCCTCCAGTTGTCCCCAGTTTAATGTCCCCCTCCACAGTTTCCCCCAGTTTAATGCCCCCTCCAGCTGCCCCCAGTTTCAAGTCCCCCATCTGCCCCCACAATATAATGAAACTATCCTGGTACCAGCTAAACATAAAAAAAACACTGATACTCAACTCTCCTCGCTCCCCTGCTGCTCTATCTAAAGTCTCTGCTCCCGGAGGCTTCAGGGAGTTGCAGGCTTGATGTGATGATGTCACTTACATTGCGCCTACTGCTCCTGGAACACACACGGGTGGGATGGTGAAGCAGGGAGATATCCCTGCTTTACCACTGTATTCAAATCATCTGCATCCTCCGAATGCTGATGTACCTCTCGCTGACTGGAATCTGGGATTGTCCCGCTGAATCTGGTATGGTAGGGAGGTATGGCTAAGCTGGTGCCATAGCCGGGGCCGGGTCTCTACTGTTTAAAGGGATTCTATCATTAGATTTAGGCAAATTTGCCTAACGTCATGTTGGAATAGCCTTAAAAAGTCTATTCTATCCCTACCTTTCTTTATCTTTTCTCCGATGCCGTTTTTGAAATAAATACTTTATTCTTATATGCTACTTCTGTGCACAGAGCACAGCACCGTCATATCCAGTATTCCGCCTCCTCTTGCTGCTGCATGCCCCTTCATGTGAAGATATCCTCCTCTTCTTATTCTTTGCTGCGTTAGAAGCAGCACTTCTCACTACAGCGCCTGCATGTTATAGCACCTTTCAGTGTGGAGTCCAGGCTGCTTAACTCAACAAGCATTGTCTATTTAGGCTGTGTAGAATTGTATCCAGTTCAGGAGAGGACTAGCTATATATAGGACTGCAACCTTGAAATATAAAGAAAACTGTTTTCATCCCCTCATATCTTGAGAATGTTGAAGAAATGAGAAATGAAAGAGCTAGATTATCATGAAAAAGTTTTCTGCAAAAATTACAACTTCTTTTCATTTTGTGCCCTCCTTGCCACTTTTCAAAAAAGTAGGTGAAGGGTAGTAAGGATGAAGGTAAGCTGGGTGGGAGCGGACACATCTGGCACAAGTTATAGCTGAAACCTATGCCGGTAGGAAATACTGTGTGTGTGTGTTGGTGTGAAATGCGCCAGAATTATTAAGACTGGTGCACAAAGCACTGGTCTTAATAAATTGACCCAAATCTTTATATACAGGGATTAAATGTTATTTACATAAAATGGAAAGCCATTTTAAGTGACAGGCGCTTGCAGATTATACATCTCTATAGCAATAATGTGCAACATGTTGTAACCAGACTGGTATAGAGGACCTAGGGCTAATGTGTAGAGATCAGTATGTATATTATACAAATGAGCGGTTGCGAAACAGGCCTGATATATATTTTGCTTCAGAGGCCAAAAGCCTCAAGCTGCACTTCTAATTATGCAGTATGCACAGATTTTACAATTACATTATGTGAACATGATACAAGAGCAAAACCCTGCCGAAACATCTTCACTATGTAAAATATAACATGAAATGAGGAACAATACACATACTCAGACTACTGGAATTCTATAGAGCTATGGTACATATGGAGTGCCCACCTGTAGAGTATGTCTTATATATAACGTACAAGTTCATGGGCATTAATGTGGTCTTATATTTTGACAAACAGGTAGAGTTTTATTGCTCCTTCGCTAAATCTTATTAAATAGACGTTGTAAGATTTCATTTGCTTGCGTCCTTTGAAGTTGAGATCAAAACTAAATATATTCCACCTGGGTGGAGGAATGATACACAGGCAAGCCCGGCAGAGCTGCAGGTGTACCACTGTCCCTCAGGATGTCTGACACCTTCTATCCAGGTGAAAATAGTTTCTGATTCCAGGATCTAAGTATGAGAATGTCATTGCATTGTATTAAGTTCTGAAGTATTCCTGTGTACTGCAGAGAAGATCATTCTCCATAGTATCCTATGTTATTTTACAATCAAGCTCATATATGTATTTGTCATGTTCTTATACTAATTCTTGGTGAACAGTAGTCTTATAGTTTTAACTGTATAGAAATATAGTATAGTTTATGCTGCATGCTTTTATAGTTATTTGTAAAATAAAAGATTGTAAAAGAAGTAAAAATTGTTAGTGACAACCAATTCACATAAGTTTAAGTAAAACTGTCCATAAGATTAGTATTATGTTTTGTCTTTTGTGTCTGGTAGACCGCTAAGGATGATTTCTGTGTGATAGGTTGAACAAAACTTGTACGTCAGTCAGACGGACGATGATGACAGCCAGGCCTAAGTGATGGTTCAGCTATACCTAATGTCTAGTTGTCTTACAGCACCTCTATACTTGTAACTTATTGTGGGATGTCAGTAGATCAGCTATCAGTTTCTACAGTTTCAATGATTATTTCCTGGTAAAGATGGAAGAGTCTGAACACATATTAGTCTAAGGGTCTTTTCATACACCCAGCAACAAATGCCATCAACTAGTATTTGTTTAGAGGGCCTTTACACAAACAATTGTTTCACCAGAAAATGACCTACTTTTTTTTTTTTTTTAAAACAATAGTTTTTTATTTAATATTTCACATAAATACAATCCGACAAGTTAAAAAGCAGGACAAGAAACATAGGATACATTCATGGCTACACAATCTGCATATATCAGGAGGAATACAAGAATACAGCATGAACAAAGATACATAATGGGATACACACTGAAAAATATTAGAAATTAAACCCTGTCATACTTAGAAGTAGCCAAATTTAGTATAGTGAAAAGAGGCTTTATGCAAGTCGTAGCCATGAGGGGGAAAGGGGTAGATCAGAACAAATGAACAGACGAACAAGTGAACAAGTGAACAGGCCTAAAGGACAAGTGATATGAGTCTGCCACGTAGAGAGAAGTTGCTAAGCAGGTATTTTAAGGCTATGCAAATAAGATATTCCATAGGTGATTAAGAAGGGGGTGTACCAAGAGCACTAGAGATCGTCAGGAAATATAGGCTGTAAATGGGCATTTGGTGGGGGGAACAAGGTTGCCCATATCTCCCAATTCTTCCGGAATTTCTCCAGGGTTTCACTGTTATGTGCATAAATTCGTTCATAATGGTAGTTCAACGATACCACAGAAATCAGCTCCGTCAAGGTCGGGCAAGAGGCAGACTTCCATCTACGGGCAATAAGCAGGCGAGCCGCCCCAACTACTTGGCACATGACAGTCCTATACCTGCTTGGAGTCGTATGGACGCCCAACAGTAGCAGCGCCATCTCGGGTGTAGATCTTACCCCACCACCACGCAGTTTATTAATTAATGAAAAAACTGATACCCAAAAGGGCTGGATGATCGGGCAGTGCCAGAACACATGGTACAGGGAGCCAACCCCTCTGCAACCTCTCCAACAGCAAGAAGGACAAGTAGGATAGAACTTAGCTAGACCAAGGGGAGGGTAATACCAGCGTAAGAGCAATTTGCTATACTGCTACCAGTGTGAGGCACATACCTTGGATTGCTTAGCCCATCTATTTGCCTCCCGCCAGCAACCGGTCTCAAATCTGCGGCCGAAATCCTCTTCCCATAGGTGCATGTGTTTGGACTTCCGAAAGGTGCAGTCCATGTTCACAGTGCAGTACAGAGTTTTCATGTTATAAGCAGCTGGAGAAGTCTGTGGGCGTAGGAGGTCAGCAGCCAGCTGCGGCAAGCGTACTTGAGCCAGGGGGGTGTCCGAAAGGTAGGAAACTAATCTAGTATAGGTAAATTTCTCCCTTGTGGGAAGATTATGCTTCTCCTCTAACGTAGAGAAAGGTACAATGGCATCACCCCTATAGAGATCAGAAATGTACATTATCCCACAGCTGTGCCACGTATCTAGAGACAAATGTGGGATCTCGCTAGGGAGTGTTGTAAGTGGCAAATTCAAGGTGACCCCAGGAATGTGGCTGTCCGAAATAGCACAAAGGGCTCGCCATGCCCCAACCGTGGCCTGTACAGCTGGCAGAGCAATGAGGGGTAAGCGCTTGCCGGGCCCTGACGCTAACAAAAAACCTCTCCCAATCAGTAATCTGAGCCATTTGGGCCTCCATAGCTGGCCACAGTTTGTCGTGGTTTGATGTGAGCCAAAACTTAAGCTGACCCAAAGTTATCACTAAATGGTAGTTTTACAGATTTAGCACTCCCATACCTCCATTGTCTCTCACCTTAAAGAGTGTCTGCAAAGCTACTCTGGGTTTACAGCCATTCCAGATAAAGGCCATCATCTGTTTTTGGAAACCCTGGAAAACAGACCTGGGTATCGGAATCACCAAAGTCCTTAAATAGTATAGTATTCTAGGTAAGATCAACATTTTATATAACACTATTCTCCACATCCAACCGTGTTCAAATCTAGTCAGAACATCAAGCTCTTTCTGGAGGGAAGCCAACAGACCCGGAAAGTTGGCTTTAACCAAATCTTTTGGATTTGAGGTCAGCTGAATTCCCAGGTAGGGTATAGATTGTGGGCACCATTGATAGGGTGAAGAATCTTTAATACAACGTATATCAGTGTGTGTCAGACCAATTCCCAAAATCTGGGACTTGGATTCATTAACTTTGTAATATGACAATGCCCCAAAATCCGACAAAGTCTGGGAAACAGTACTTATTGTGCAGAACAGTACTTATTATCAGAATAAGACAGGGACAGAATCACATCATCTGCAAATAAATTAATTCTGTGCAGTGGTGAACCTAGCCTCTTTGCTGCCTGAGGCGGACTATAAAAAGACGCCCCCCCCCCCCCAAAAAAAAAAAAACAAAAAAACTGAGTTTCCATGCTACTAGTTTAACACACTGTTATCGTCGCACAATATACACAATACACAAAGTTATAAAACAGTTTTTAAGAATTCTTCTTCCTGTATCACTTCAGTATCAGATCAACAACACGGTATTAACCATGACAATAACTTCACACATCTTCTGCTTTGTGGATGGACGAGCCCACGTGGCCCCCATTCTCTATAATAGGAGCCCCGCAGATAGCTGAGTACTGGACTTCGGCTATCTTTGGCACTCCCATTGAAGTGAATGAGAGCCACGCGGGTTCGTCCATCCACCAAGTGACACACCTATATATATGGCTGCGGTCAGGCTCAATTCCCACCTAGTGGGGGGAAAAACCCAATTCCCAGGCTCAGTGGGGGTCTCAGCAGACAGACCCCCATCACTCAGGTATTTATCCTCTATCATTTAGGTGAATACAGTGCAGTAACATTCTGTGACTTACAGGTGACGTCTCTGACTAATCGGTCACATTTCCCTTCTCTTCCCTCTGGACCGCCATGACCACTTCTTCCAGCTGTGACTTGTCTCTGTAAAGGTTGCAACACAGACATCTTTGGCTCCTCACTTTTCCAGGCATCCAACCCACATTGTCCTCACCTACACAAAGCCCCCATCCTGCTGCTACCCCCAATTATATAATATATGATATAACCCGCCATAATGAATAATACCCCCAAGTGCATCTTTATATTAATAATGTCCGTGTGTACCCTGTATAAATAGTGCCCCTTATTAATAATGCCCCAGGTGTTAACTAATTAAAAGGTTTTCCAGGTCATTAATAAACTAATCAGTGGGGTTCAAAAACCCAGGACCCCCACTGATCAGCTGTTTGAATGGTACCTGTGTAAGCGCCGTGACCGCTTCTCTGTTTACATAGTGTAATTCATCTCATAGCGACCATGTCATATAACTACAGCCTCGTCCTGTACATGTCTACAGTATGTGACAAGGCTACAATTACATCACACGGTCACTATAAACAGACAGCGTATAATATAAACAGGAGCCATAGCCCTTGTTTATAGCGCTCCATTTACACACACTATAAAGTTCCACAGCAGCCCCTGCACACAGAATTACACAGTGTTATGGCCCGCAGCGGCCCCTGCACACTGTATTATGCCTCTCAGCGGCCCCTGCACACGGTATTATGCTCCATAGTGGCCCCTGCTCACGGTATTATGCCCCGCATTGGCCACTGCACACGGTATTATGTTCCGCAGCAACTCCTGCACACAGTTTTATGCCCCATATTGGCCCCTGCACTGGTATTATGCTCCATAGTGGCCCCTGCACTTGTATTATGCTCCATAGTGGCCCCTGCACTGGTATTATCCTCCATAGTGGCCCTTGCACTGGTATTATGCTCCATAGTGGCCCCTGCACAGGGTATTATGCTCTACAGTGGTCCCTGCACAGGGTATTATGCCCCATAGTGGACCACCCATGAACTATTATTATACTCTGGGGTCTTTTCAGACCCCAGAGTATAATGATTGGAGACCCAGGGGAGAATACAAACAT
Source organism: Leptodactylus fallax (assembly GCA_947044405.1). Lineage (NCBI taxonomy): Eukaryota > Metazoa > Chordata > Amphibia > Anura > Leptodactylidae > Leptodactylus > Leptodactylus fallax. Next base: position 1,442,250 of record CAMRHE010000385.1, read on the forward strand.
AAAAAACAGAGTTACTTACCTATCCTGGACACCGGTGCACTCCTTGCAGCTTTCGGCCCTGTTTAATTGCGCACACACGTCACGTGATCAGGCCGGCGACGCGACCTGATGACGTCACCACAGGCCTCAAGCCTGCTCGGAGTTACATCGGATCGCAGGAGGTGAGTAACACTGTTTTTTATGTTCCCTCACCAACCCTAGGCCTCCGATTATTATACTCCGGGGTCTGAATAGACCCCGGAGTATAATAATAGTAGTATTTGTGGCCCGTGGCCTAACTTACCGATGCCCGCGGCCGCTCACAGCTGCATCCACTTCCCTTTCTGCGGCCCATAGCAGAAGGGGGAAGCGGGGGCGGCCACGAGCAGACGCGGGTAGGTAAATAAATAGGCCCTGACCTGCCGGGGATACTCCAACAGGTTACGGCCTATTTATATAGATAAAAAAAAGCTATACTCACCTGCGATGCCTTGATGCAGCCACCGCCTCCTCCTCTTGTCCGCGACGTCTGTGTCTCAGCGTAGGCGGCGTGATGACGTCATTGTATCGCTGCCTGCGCTGAGATGCGACGTCTTGTAAACCAGCCCAGGACAGGCCGCGCTCAGCTCTGTTTTTTTGTTTTTTTTTAAAGCGGCCTGTCCTGGGCTGGTTTACATTAAATAGTAAAATGCCGCCCCCCGGACAGTGCTGCCCGAGGCGGCCGCCTCACCTCGCCTCATTAGCGGTGCGCCTCTGATTCTGTGGTCAGTCTGACCCAGCTTGACACCAGTAAGGCGTGGGTGTGACCGAATTGTTTCAGCTAAGGGCTCCATCATTAAACAAAATATTAAGGGTGACAGCGGGCATCCCTGTCTTGTGCCATTTGAGATAGGGAAGGGGCGGGACAGAACCCCATTTGCCAAAACTTGTGTGGATGGACTAGAGTAGAGTGCAGAAATAGCAGTAGCTATGGGGCCCGAGAGACCAAATTTATGTAAAACCTCAAAAAGGTATCCCCAATGAACCCTGTCGGATGCCTTCTCCGCATCCAAGGACAGGAGCAGAGAAGGCGTCCGCTGGACTCGAGCCGCCACAATCAACGCGATCACACATCTCGACCCATCCGGGGCCTGTCTCCCTTTAGTGAATCCCACCTGGTCACGGCCTATCAATGTAGGCATGATGTCGAGGAGTCGGTTTGCAAGCACCTTGGTAAATAACTTAACATCTACATTTAATAGTGAAATTGGCCAATAGTTAGAAGGAAGAGAGGGATCCTTGCCCGGTTTAGGTAACGTTACAATCGTATCAGACAACATCTCTAGAGGAAATGTACCTGTCGACATAGCTAGGTTAAACACCTCCATAAGATATGTAAGAATGAGTGATTTGAACAGCTTATAATAATCTCCAGAAAACCCATCCGGGCCTGGGGATTTATTAAGTTTCAGACCCTCTATTGCCTTAGCCACCTCCTGAGTGGATATAGAGTTATTAAAAAACTGAAGCTGCGAATCGGTAACAAAAGGAAGGGACAAGGAGTTTAGGAACCCGTTAATATCTGAACTAGAAGGCTGCACGGTGTCCGGGATCTTCCTTCAGATTGTACAGGTCCTGGTAATATTTACTAAATTCGTCTGCAATATGCTGAGGATGGTAAAGTTTGTCCTTGGTCGATTTAGAAAGAACAAAGGGGATTCTGGATTTAACTCTTGTCGCTTTAACTCGTTGTGCCATTAATTTGGTCGCTTTGTTATATGACCCATAATAAGAGGCTTTCAATCGTTTGGAGTGTTTTTCAAAGTCCACCAGTAAGTGGACCCTTAGGTCATCTCTAGCTTTATGCAAAGCAGCCAAGAGGGTGGGTCTAGGGGCAATCTTATGCTTCTGCTCTAAAGTTGCAATAGAAGTAAGCAGCTCCTTCATAGTTTGCAATCTCTTGCGCTTAAAGCGTGAGGTGTGTTGTATCAATAAGCCCCTGACAAAGGCCTTGTGGGAGTTCCAGAGGCAAAATTTATCATCTACCGAGGGGGAATTAATAGTGAAAAATTCGGAAATGTCAGCAGTCAATTTCTCAGTTACCGAATTCAGGGACATAACATAGGTATTATTGCACCAAGACATAGGAGGGACTGCTGTGGCACCAGAGCGGATGGTAAGTGTAATTGGCGCGTGGTCAGACCTATTACCTATTTCACAACATTGCACTTTAAGGAGCAAGTGAGTCTGAACCAGAAACATGTCTAATCTGGAATAAGAGTGGTGACTAGCAGAATAATAAATAAAGTCTTTCTCGGAGGCGTGAAAACACCTCCAGGCATCATGAAACTCTTCTTGCCGGAGCCAGGGACCTAATTGTTGGGGTGTATGCTTGCCGCGGTAAGTAGAATCAGTAGCAGCATCGTGTACAATATTAAAATCCCCGCATAAAATAACTTGGCCCTAAATTTGCTTCTTTACCCTCCTCAGTACCGAATTCAGGAAGGATATTTGAGATGAGTTAGAACAGTACAAGTTCAAAATAGTAAAAGGACAATTGTCAATCAAGCATATAAGAGCTACATAACGTCCTTTAGGGTCCGTAAGGACGTGTGTCAACCGTATTTTTAACTGCTATGAGGACACCAGTGGCCTTCTTAGTAGCATTAGAGCAGTAAATGTGAGGAAATAATTTATGAGAAAGCTTTGGTGGACTAGGGTCACAGAAATGTGTTTCCTGTATACACAATATATCCGCCGCAGATCTTAGAACCTCCCTCCACAACAGTGACCGCTTAAAGGGACTGTTTAGGCCCCTTGCATTAAGTGACAAAATTTTAATACCCATTAGTACAGTCAAAAATTAAGAAATCATACTGGCAGCATAAGGACTTAAGTGATAGAGAGTCTCCAAGAATATACCTGTTAGGCCTAAAGGGGAAAAACTGGTTAAGAACAATATGGAACATACAACTTTTCAGCAGTAAGAAAAATAGTTGGATGAGACCAGGCAGTTTAACACTGCGCAAACTTGGGGGAAAGTTTGCCATAGGGTAGAAACACATATCGCACCACGAAAGACTCAGTGTGTCCATTGTGGGCTTTTTACTCGGCTGAGACAGTAGAATTCCACGGAGGATCCAGTTTGTGGGACTCAGGTTTTGATGATTTCTGAACTTCAGGTGCAGGCAGCAGCAGGTTCCATTGTAGCAATAGGCTTTTCCCAGTATCGAAGGAATGAAACGTATAAGTCACTCCATTTTTGATGATAATGACTTTAGTAGGAAATCCTCATCTATAGGGGACATTTTGCTGACGTAAGACCGCCGTTATAGGAGCAAGCTTCCTTCTGGCGGCGATGGTAGCCTGGGAAAGGTCCGCAAACAGATGAATTGCCTTAAACGGCTCAGGCATAGAGGTTCTTTTATGACCTACTTTTTTAATCAAGTTTTATGTTAAAAATATTTAGAAAGAATATTTGGTGTGTTTTTAAAATATTTTCCATGTTATTATCTACATTTAAAAAAAAATTCCTGAAAATTCTGCAATTCTGACTCGGGCCACTAAGCTAAATGATATGCTGAGACTTACTGTTTTCTGTAGGAGATTTTTTTTGTAGCAACCACCTCACTTCTCAGTACACTGATGATTAGGGTCATTTTAACCATAGGGCTATATTGTAGCGGGAGGGCCCTTGGGACAGCAGGATATTCTCAGGTCCACATCTGAGAGTATTTCTTTGGCAAACAGTGTTACTCACCTCCTCTGGGTTCCAGCGCTGGTCTTCTGGCCTCTTCGGGTCTGGAGATATCACAAATGTCGTAAATTTATGTCATAACGCCAGCTTGACCCACATGAATGCTGAGGTCCAATCATAGGTGTTCATGACATCTCTGAGACCAGACAAGGCATGAAGATCGGCACTCGAGCCCAGGAGAGGTGAGTAACACTGTTTGTTATGTTTAATCACCTCCCCTGGGCCTCCGCTCATTATACTCTGGGGTCTGAAGAGACTCCAGAGTATAATAATAGCTATAATGTGTGGAGGGGCCACTACAGGACATTATACTGTGTGAAGGGGCCACTATGAAACTATTAGAGCACCAGGAGAGGGACTTTATACTGTGGGGGCAACTAGAGGGGGACATTATAATATAATGTCTGAGGGGCTACTGGGGGTGCAGGTTAATGCGTGATGCCACTGCAGGGGCATTATAGTGTGTGAGCTCCACTAAGGGGCATTATACTATTTGGGGGTCACTGAGGGGGCATTATAATTTGTGCAGGTGAGGTATGTCTAACTTGCGGTAATGGGGGGTTCCACTTATGAAATCTTTTGCACTGGGACCACCAATGTTTTAAAAGGGCCCTTTTGATTATCATGGCTATCATGTAAGTGTCGGTAAGACACAATATCCACTAATCACAATAGGTGGAGCACACAGTTTATCTACATCCCTTTCTACACAATGTCTCCACAGGTCACAGAACCTGCCTCTTCTATAAAAACTAATAGGGTCTGCGCCAAACTGTTGTGTCTATGGCCCATGATCCATTTCCAGGAGTCAAGAAGTCACAAACTATTTTAGGCTTTGAGGAAATTCCAAGATTTATTAGCAATAGATAATAATATGGAAAATTAAAAATAACATCACTATATAGTCTTAGAAAATGTGTTTAACATAAAAAAATAATTTAAACAATAGGTCATTTCCTGATGACACTTTTCCCTTTATTGTAATAATTTGATATTCCTAAAGACTGAATATAGACGGCAGCACAGCCCCTGTTTACGTTAGGACATATGGTGTGAATAATGATCATTTTTAGGCCTCCATAAAAGTTAAAGTACTTGCCAGTTTGTTACCCGATCTCAGTCATGTTTACAGAGTGTTTCTAAGAATGCATGTTTGCCTGATCATCAATATTTATCTCGTAATACCCTGGTAAGAAGAGGGCATATTAGGGAATTGTTTTATGCTGCCATATACTTAATGGAAACACAAAGTATAAATAAATTTATGATTATTATAATTAGGTCTCGCCTGAAAACAATATTGTCTCATTAAAAAATATTACAGTCAACAAAAGGCCCAAAGTACACAAGTACAACATATAAAATCATTGAAATAGAAGTTAAAAGCTAGGGAGAGATAAAAATAGTTAATAGATAAAAATATTCTTTTATTAATATTTGTAGTTTGAAAGCTATTGTAAGCCTAAATATGACATATTTAATGATTTTTTTTTTTCTAAGGTATCTTAACAAAGCATCAATGACAGCTCAGTCTCCCTACAGACTATGGTCTACCACAAGACTGCCGCAGGGTGCAGTTTTGCAAGATTCAACAAACTGGAGTTCGAGTCTGCAACCAGGTTATCGAAGTTCCACCCTAGGAAGAACGGATCAAAATACTGATAGTGATGCACGAATAAGAGAGCAGTTCCAATATAAATGGGATAACAGTATAGCAAGAACGCCTGCTGCTGAATATGAGAGGAAAAGACAAAAGTTGCCTGGAGATCTATATGGAGAAATGATAAACCATTCCTCTTCTAGTAAGCGGAGACAAAAAGGGAAGTTAATACAGATGGACTCTATTTATGGCAAATGGGAAGCAGATTATATATTGGAAAAAAAGATGAAAGAGCTAAAATATGATGAGTGGGAACCTTTACACAATCTGCCCAAAGCTCTACAAAATCAACTTCTATCACAAACAGCCAAGGTGGCATATCCAGAGACTGAAAAAACTAAACCAGCTACGATAAATTCTGGAGATGCAAGTCAGGAAAAGAGAAGTTGGTGGTCTAAGCTTGTCAAATCCGCAAAATCAGGAGTAACTAATCCCACTATTTCAGAGAACTGTCAGGACAAGGTAAATAAAACATATGTGGAGCAAAGCTCCTCAATAAATCACAAACAGGAAGTCCTCAAAGAAAATCAACCACAGTTAAGAAAAAGAAAAGTTCCCCCACCTTATGTTCCTCCTCCTTCTTATGATTACCCACATCGTATCTTCCCTATTAAAGAAAAAGTAAATCACACTAGAGAATTCAGACAAAATCCAAGTACTCATATTCCATCTCTACATGACATTGAGGACTGTCAAGAAACAAGAGAAAAAGTGCCAAGGTATAGTGTGGAAAGCACTAGAGCTGTCAAGTCAAATTCAACATCAAATACAAATATACAGGAGAATAGAGTAGAAGCAAAGGAAAAGCAAAAGTTTGACCCAGCTTGGCAGAATATAATACAAGGCAGAAAACTTCCTCGAGCCCATAGCACATGGACAGGACCTAAGTCTGATGAGTTTCTTGATCATATATATGAGAGTGTAGAAGGCAGAAATTCTCCTCTTTCTATCAATATAGCTAATTTTCCAAAAACCAAGCCTGATCTTGACTTACAGACTGATAACATGATATATGGAACAGTTTCATTCCCTCTTCAAAGGGACACAAAAATGCCATACACAATGTACAGAGGTAGCAAAGCAATATATAATGAAAGTGAAGCAACAAAAAGAAAAAATATGACCATTGCAAATAACAGCCAACGTTCAATGCCACACTTTGATGGTCGACCACCAATTCCACTGCATGGAGTCAGACTGCCACGAGAGTTGGGTTTCAGCTATGCAAGTGGAAATTTTCAAAATGCTGATAAAAGGTTCAGAGGAGATCACATAAATATTAGTAAACAAGATGGCGAGCAAGGTCATGATTGGAAACGACCATTAAGGGTTGTATCAAGCAAAGAATCAAAGGCAAGAGATCCTCCAAAGTCTCCAATAAATAAGACTGATTATGGGCGATACAGTCACACTCTTCCCCTGAAAAAACAATATATGAAGCCATATATTCAGGAAGAAACAAAACATGGTGATTCTAGAAAGCAAAGAATACCTTATCAGGATACAGGATCTCCTAGATGGAGAGAGCCTGGAAATGTCAACACTTTACCAGGGAGGAGCCGTGATCATAACCGTTGGAGAAGTCCCGATGGTCTGAAATTTAGTAAGAAATTTAACACATTTGAACATCCTAATATACGTCACAGTGATCTAGGAAGAAGTCAAGCTAAAGACGTTATAACAGAAAAAAGCCAGCCTACATTATCTAATGAGGGTGAGGGACTTTTTGTTATTGATGCAACCTGCGTAGTTGTTAGAGCAGAGTATATTTTTCCACCACTAATGGAACAAGTAAAATTTGTATCTAATGAAAAATCTAAAGAGGAAACCTTGGCTGTTCATGAGCCCTCTAAGAATCATAACAAGAAAGAGAGTGTCCTGCACTCAACTTCAATTTCAAAGCCTAGTTCAAGTTTACCACTACAACCATTTCCTCAGAAGAACCACTCTAAGGCACAGCATTGCAATCAGAAGTCCACAGGAGGACAATCCTCAACCCTCAAAGAAAGAGCAGTCCGCATTTTAGGGCTTTCCATTGGAGAATTAGATTATCTTGGTGAAGCTCGAGAGCAGCACAAATGCAACAGACCCCTGGCAGAAGATGTTAATGATGATGGAGGGGACATATTTAATGATCAAGAACCTGAGGTATCAATTAAGAATGTAAATAATAGAAGAGAATCTAAGATCCGGAATTATAAAGAAATGCCGTGTATTTTAGAGGATCCTACTCCTGGTACTTCAGTGAGTAGTAATGATAGTGTACACAGATCTAATAGCCCAATGTCTAATAATGGAATGGAAGAGATTAGAGAATTGGGATCAGAACAAAATGTGCTTACTCCTGACATACAGAACACAAGTAACAATGAAAAGTGCTCAGAACCATCTAACATAATGGTTCAAAATGATCAAATTCTAACACCAAACTCCCAAGAAAGCCATCCGTCTACGGTAAACTGCGTTGGAGTGAGTATTTGCCCAAGTGTACTTTCTGACTGTATAGAATTTGATACAGCTATGAACAAACAGACACATGAGGATGTGGAAACTATTGTAACTGAGCAGAACTGTAAAGCATCAGCTGAACCTTTGGACATACATGTCTTGGAAACGTTACAACAAGATGAGGATAGGTTAGCTGAATCAGTGGAGGAAAAATGTCTTTTTAGGCCAAAAACAATATCCATGGTCACTGAAAAGGAGACAAGTGAAGAAAATCCTATAACGTCAATGAACAAAGAGGAAGATCACCCTACAGAAAATAAATGGAAAGAGAACAACTGCAAACCTACAAAACATGCACCACATTCTGCAAATCCTCATTTATGTTTGGAGCCCGAGATACAGCCGAGGCAGACAAGTAGTGATGTTTGCTTAGAATCTCAGACAGATCAGACATCTTTATCTATGGGCCTAAGGAAAGTGTATTCAAGAAGACCAAATTACTATGCCAAAGATCTCAGGGAGGCTGTGTCCCGTATCAGACGCCACACTGCCCCAGATTCTGATACAGATGAAGATCTAGAGAAGCCTTCTTCTGACTCAGTAGAGCAGCTTTCAGATGAATGTGTGACTTCATGCAGCTCAGACACCTCAGATTCGGAAGTGACAGTAATATTGTGTGAAGCTGAAGAGGATGAAGACACATTACCCTTCACAGAAGATACAGGCAGTGAAGGGATGAATGGACACGGTGAAGATTTGGGTCTTATGGTAGCAGAAACTCCACCAGCAACATTGCACGAAAGTCAATTTGTAGACCAGTCCAGTATGTCCCAGGTGCCTGAACAAAGTGCTGTATATGATCTGGACAGCTGCATTAAAGAAATACTCCAGGACTTGGATAAGACTGAACAAGAATTTTTCTCAAGCAATGAAGATAGGAGTAAAGTCTCAGAAAATTGTGGTGCTCTAACAACAGGTAACTATGAGCATTTTAGATAGTATCTCTCAACTCCAGTAACATGTCAGTTTACAGAGGACTTTTCATCACCTACACCAATTCTTAATAAGTGTCGCTCGACTGATTCTAGCGCAGTTGAAATTTTTTCTCTACTCCCCCACCCCCACACTCTTCCTGAGCAATCAGTGTTGCTAAATAGACTCTCTCTTGTCAGATGGGCGGTCCTGAGCTGGAGTAGATATCCTGGGATCACCCACCTAACTAGGGAGCATAATTAACTTATTGGGTGCTGAAAGTAAAAGCAATGATTGGTCAGGAATGGTGTGGGCTAGAGAAAAAAATTCCAACTGTGCCAAAATCAGTGAATCAGCATTTATTGAAGGATGCAAAGAGTTGAACTTGGTGGAGGTGATGAAAGGTCCTCTTTAAATAATTTCTTGAATTGCATATGTAATATATTGAATATTGAATATGCATATGTAATTAAAATATGGAGCCTATTGTCTTTGGATTCTGCCATTCCTCTGTTATAACTCCTGGCAGTGGCGTAACTAGGAATGGCTGGGCCCCAAGGCGAACATTTGACATGGGCCCCCCCCGAACCAGTTACGGGTCCCCAAACAGTAAAATATGCTCAGCAGAGGCCCCCACACAGCATTATATGCTCAACAATGGCCCCCACACAACATTATATGCTCCACAGTGGCCCCCATACAGCATTATATGCTCTACATTTCTCCCCCCACACACAGTATAATATGCTACCCACAGTGGCCCCACACAGTATAATATGCTCCACACAGCAGTCCCCACCCAGTATTATATGCTTCCCACAGTGGTACCCACCCAGTATTATATGCCCCCCATAGTGGGCCCCACCCAGTATTATATCCTCCCTACAGTGGCCCCCACACAGTATTATATGCTCCCCACAGTGGTACCCACCCAGTATTATATGCTCCCCATAGTGGGCCCCACCCAGTATTATATCCTCCCTACAGCGGCCCCCACACAATATTATATGCTCCCCACACTGGTCCCCTCCCAGTATTATATGCCCCCCACAGTGGCCCCCACCCAGTATTATATGCTCTATAGTGGCCCCCATCCTGTGTTATATGCTCTACAGTGGCCCCCACCCAGTGTTATATGCTCTACAGGGGCCCCCACACAGTATTATATCCTCCCTACAGTGGCCCCCACACAGTATTATATGCTCCCCACAGTGGTCCCCTCCCAGTATTATATGCCCCCCACAGTGGCCCCCACCCAGTATTATATGCTCTACAGTGGCCCCACCTAGTATTATATGCTCTACAGTGGCCCCCACCCAGTATTATATGCTCTACAGTGGCCCCCACCCAGTATTATATGCTCTACAGTGGCCCCCACCCAGTATTATATGCTCCACAGTGGCCCCCACCCAGTATTATATGCTCTACAGTGGCCCACACACAGTAATATAAGCTCTACAGTGGCCCACACACAGTATTATAAGCTCTACAGTGGCCCACACGCAGTATTATAAGCTCCCAACAGCCCCCCTCCGCTTCAGTGCTATTATTATACTCTGGGTCTCCTCAGACCCCAAAGTATAATAATCGGAGGCCCAGGGAAGGTGATTAAAAACAACAAACATTCATACTCACCTTGCCTTACCTTTCCTTGGCATCCTCTCTCCATCCTGCCGTCTTCAGCATCTTCAGGCCCTCTTCCGACGTCGCTGCCGAGGCCTATGATTGGGCCTCAGCGGTCACGTGGGGACGCACTGACGTCATTACATGGCCTCACCCCATGTGACCGTTGGGGCCTAATCACAGGCCTCAGTCATGACGGAGGAGTGCCGGAGAGAACGCTGCGCCCAGGAGAGGTGAGAATACAGTACAGACCAAAAGTTTGGACACACCTTCTCATTCCAAGAGTTTTCTGTATTTTCATGACTATAAAAATTGTAGATTCACACTGAAGGCATCAAAACTATGAATCAACACATGTGGAATTATATAATTAACAAAAAAGTGTGAAGCAACTGAAAATATGTCTTATATTCTAGGTTCTTCAAAGTAACCACCTTTTGCTTTGATTACGGCTTTGCACACTCTTGGCATTCTCTTGATGAGCTTCAAGAGGTAGTCACCTGAAATGGTTTTCACTTCACAGGTGTGCCCTGTCAGCTTTAATAAGTGGGATTTCTTGCCTTATAAATGGGGTTGGAACCATCAGTTGTGTTGTTCAGAAGTCAGGTGGATACACAGCTGATAGTCCTACTGAATGGAGTGTTAGAATTTGTATTATGGCAAGAAAAAAGCAGCTAAGAAAAGAGTTGCCGTCATTACTTTAAGAAATGAAGGTTAGTCAGTCCGAAAAATTGGGAAAACTTTGAAAGTGTCCCCAAGTGCAGTGGCCAAAACCATCAAACGCTACAAAGAAACTGGCTCACATGAGGACCGCCCCAGGAAAGGAAAACCAAGAGTCACCTCTGCTGTGGAGGATAAGTTCATCCGAGTCACCAGCCTCAGAAATCGCAGGTTAACAGCAGCTCAGATTAGAGACCAGGTCAATGCCACACAGAGTTCTAGCAGCAGACACATCTCTACAACAACTGTTAAGAGGAGACTGTGTGCAGCAGGCCTTCATGGTAAAATAGTTGCTAGGAAACCACTGCTAAGGACAGGCAACAAGCAGAAGAGACTTGTTTGGGCTAAAGAACACAAGGAATGGACATTAGACCTGTGGAAATCTGTGCTTTGGTCTGAGGAGTCCAAATTCGAGATCTTTGGTTCCAACCACCGTGTCTTTGTGCGACGCAGAAAAGGTGAACGAATGGACTCTACATGCCTGGTTCCCACCGTGAAGCATGGCGGAGGTGTGATGGTGTGGGGGTGCTTTGCTGGTGACACTGTTGGGGATTTATTCAAAATTGAAGGAATACTGAACCAGCATGGTTACCACAGCATCTTGCAGCGGCATGCTGTTCCATCCGGTTTGCGTTTATTTGGACCATCATTTATTTTTCAACTGGACAGTGACCCCAAACACACCTCCAGACTGTGTAAGGGCTATTTGACCAAGAAGGAGAGTGATGGGGTGCTACGCCAGATGACCTGGTTTCCACAGTCACCAGACCTGAACCCAATCGAGATGGTTTGGGGTGAGCTGGACCGCAGAGTGAAGGCAAAAGGGCCAACAAGTGCTAAACATCTCTGGGAACTCCTTCAAGACTGTTGGAAGACCATTTCAGGTGACTACCTCTTGAAGCTCATCAAGAGAATGCCAAGCGTGTGCAAAGCAGTAATCAAAGCAAAAGGTGGCTACTTTGAAGAACCTAGAATATAAGACATATTTTCAGTTGTTTCACACTTTTTTGTTAAGTATATAATTCCACATGTGTTAATTCATAGTTTTGATGCCTTCAGTGTGAATATACAATTTTTATAGTCATGAAAATACTGAAAACTCTTGGAATGAGAAGGTGTGTCCAAACTTTTGGTCTGTACTGTATGTGTTTATTGTTTTCAGTCACCTCCCCTGGGCTGCCATCTATTGGAAAGGGGCCTGCATATGCCAGGCTTTCCCCGACCGCTATCATAATGGTCCAGGGCCCGGCCATCTCCAGCTGGACGCGGGCTCCGTAACCTGACGGGTCCGTTCGTGGTCGCACCCCCTGTGACCGCGATCATTACTGGTTTGTGGGGTTCGCGGTAGCATCTGCCACAGGGCTCCGGGGCCCCTAATGTCTGTCCCGTGCCCTGTGGCAGCCGCTACCGCTGCTACCCCGATAGTTACGCCCCTGACTCCTGGCAATTTACAACTAAAGTAACAACTGGGTCTTAACATTTCCAAAGTGAATGAAGCATGCCCATACACTATTGAATTATTTAGATGTGTGAGGCTACATAGCGGAAACACCATATTAACAAGGGGAATGGTAATGCTCCATTATAAATTTTTTTCATACATTTATGGGAGGAATAAAAGGAATGGCGCAATTCAGTGTTAAGATGCTCCAGAAATTTTATTTCATATCATATTCAAGTTTATAACATGTTCATTGGTAACATTTCTGTGTGAGGTCCATTTTTTTTAAATAATTATAATTTTCCTATTTTTTTGGACTAGTAGAATTGATGATAGTAAAGCATGACATGGGTATTTAATTTATCAAAATATCCTCTCAGCCTTGTACCTAAAACCTGCCTCAAACAAAGTTGTCTTTATCTTAAAGAGAATCTTTCACCACCTCCACCAACTCCAGTTCTTAGCATCTGTTAATAGGTGCTGCTCCACTGATTCCAGCCCAATTGGAATTTTTTCTCTAGCTCGCATTGTTCCTAAGCAATAAGTTTGTGTACTTAAAGCATAAGACACAAATTTTCATGTGTAAATCTATACCTAAGGTGATCTTATTTGGAGTATGAGATTGTGATATATGGTGGTTCTCTGTTCTCATTTCTTTATTTTTATTTTTAGAACAACATCACACAAACACAGATATGGACATGGAGTCCCCTATAACAGAGTAAGTAAGTGAGAAAGGACATCGGCAGAGCAAACGTGAAGTGGAGCATCCCTCTGGCTTTCTAAGAAACGTTTTATATGGTCGCAGGCTTGAAAACTCTTCATCAGCCGCTATTCTTTTTACTACCGGTATTATAACGAATGCTACATATAGCGTTAGTTTTCATCTATTCATTGTGTCATGTATACTAGTTAACATCAGGACTTGAAGTGATATTCATATGTTAAGATATGCTGTGCTATATAGGAATGATTTGTTCATCAATAGAGCAGTATTATGATGTACATGCATTAAAGTGGATTTTCAGTGTAAAAATAGCGATGACCTATACTAAGAATTAGATCACTATCAGATTGGTGGGGGTTTAACACATGAGAACCCCATGAATCGGCTGTTCTGAGCAGCTTATGCACAGAGATTGGATCAGGAAGCAGACAGCTCTGTTCTCTGTGTAGTGGCCAGACCAGGTACTGCAGATCAGCTCCCTTTTACTTGAATAGGAACTAAGCTGCAGTGACTCAGGCTAGTTATTACATAGAGAACAGATCTGTCTTCTTCTGGCTCCATTCTCTGTGTATCAGCTGCTCAGAACAGCTGATTGGTGGGGTTGCCCCACCACCGATCAGATATTGATGACCTAACCTTAAGATAGGTAATCAATATTGTGAGCCTACAAAACCTTTTAGATATACTGAGCTATGTAGGACTGAATTCTTCATAAATCCAGAGCAGTTTTTGTTGACCACTACGCATTTATACTTATTGTGTTATTCTTGTTGTAGCAGCAACCTTGTCCATATATATAATACACTAGATATCTACTTGTATTGACACAATTTTAGTTATTTCAGGTGTTCACAAAGTGACTAGCTATTTAGTATACTATTTTGCAGTGCCATTGTTATTACCTCTGAAATATGTTTCTACCATCATAAATAATAAAACATTACCAGAACTACCTGGAATATTCATCAATGTAGTACAAAGAAAAAGACACAGCCAAAGTTATTTAGGATATTATATTGTCTTTGAGTAGCAAGGACCATTTTGTTTAGTTTAGACATGGAGGAGATTTGAATATTCTTTATTCACCTATATTTCCAAAGTGAGAAAAGTGAGAATTACCATCCCCAGCCATAGCAATATGAGGAGATTTACAACCCCAGTCCCAATGAAGTTGGAACGTTGTGTAAAATAAAAACAGAATACGATGATTTGCAAATCCTTTTCAACCTATATTCAATTGAATACATTACAAAGACAAGATATTTAATGTTCAAACGGATAAACTTTATTTGTTTTTTGCAAATATTCACTCATTTTGAACTTGATGTCTGCAACACATTCCAAAAAAGCTGATACAAGGGCAACAAAAGACTGGGCCAAGGGCATGTATATCACTGTGTTACATCACCTCTTCTTTTAACAACACTCAAAAAGTGTTTGGGAACTGAGGACACAAATTGTTGAAGCTTTGTAGGTGGAATTCTTTCCCATTTTTGCTTGATGTACAACTTGAATTTCTCAACAGTCCGGGGTCTCCGTTGTCGTATTTTGCACTTCATAATGCGCCACACATTTTCAATGGGAGACAGGTCTGGACTGCAGGCAGGCCAGTCTAGTACCCGCACTCTATTACTAGGAAGCCACACTGTTGCAACATGTGCAGAATGTGGCTTGACATTGTCTTGCTGAAATAAGCAGGGACATCCCTGAAAAAGACGTCGCTTGGATGGCAGCATATGTTGCTCCAAAACCTGTAAGTACCTTTCAGCATTAATGGTGCCTTCACAGATGTGCCAGTTACCCATGCCATGGGCACTAACACACCCCCATACCATCAGAGATACTGGCTTTTGAACATTGCACTGATAACAATCCAGACAGTCCTTTTGCTATTTGTCCCGGAGGACACGACGTCCATGATTTCCAAAAACAATGTGAAATGTGGACTGGTCAGACCACAGGACACTTTTCCTCTTCGCGTCAGTCCATCTCAGATGAGCTTGGGCCCAGAGAAGCCGGCTGCGTTTCTGGGTGCTGTTGATATATTGCTTTCACTTTGTATGGTAGAGTTTTAACTTGCACTTGTTGATGTAGCGACGAACTGTGTTCACTGACAATGGTTTTCTGAAGTGTTCCGGAGCCCATGTGGTAATATCCATTACAGAATGATGTCAGTTTTTAATGCAGTTCTGCCTGAGGGATCAAAGGTCACGGGCATTCAATGTTGGTTTTCGGCCTTTCCACTTATTTGGAGATTTGTCCAGATTTTCTGAATCTTTTGATGATATTATGGACTGTAGATCATGAAATCCCTAAATTCCTTGCAATTGTACGTTGAGAAACGTTCTTAAACTGGTGGACTATTTTCTCACGCGGTTGTTCACAAAGTGGTGAACCTCGCCCTTTTCCTTGGTTGTTAACGACTGAACCTTTCGGGGATGTTCCCTTTATACCCAATCATGACACTCACCTGTTTCCAATTAACCTGTTCACCTTGGGAAAGCTCTAAACAAGTGTTTTTTGAGCATTCCTCAACTTTCTCATTCTTTTGTTGCCTCTGTCCCAGCTTTTTTGGAACGTGTTGTAGGCATCACATTCAAAACGAATGAATATTTACAAAAAACCAATTAAGTTTATCCGTTTCAACATTAAATATTTCGTCTTTGTAGTGTATTCAATTGAATATAGGTTAAAAAGGATTTGCAAATCATTGTATTCTGTTTTTATTTACGTTTTACAAAAATCCCAACTTCATTGGAATTGAGGTTGTACATCCCATATCACTATGACATCTCAGGAGCCTGTAGGCACAGAATGACTGCCACATTTGTCTCCAATACTGCACGGTGGTCCATGCCACCTTTTCCCAATAAGAGTTGCAGGAAAATGCGATTGTGCTTGGTGGATCTAGTGTTCATGCTGTTCTATGGGTGTTTTTTTATGTATTTTATTTATGTATATTTTTTTTATTATAGATATACTTGTTTTATATGCAATGATGCTATAAAACCTCTAGCCATATAGGCCTTCCCCTTTCTATTTCTGTGTATTCTACTCTCTCTCCCTTAGTACTATGACTACTGAATTAATATGTAATACACAGCCGCATTTACAATGTTTAGATGTGTTTTTATATATATTTTCATGTAAGCTACATTATTTTCCTCAGGGACACTTATGGGGACACACTTACTGTGTCTATACCTGCCCTGTCTGTAAGGAAATCTTATGGAGACAATGTTCACTGCACAGCTGGAATACTCTATATCTTTCCATATATCAGATTTGGCATGACAAATTACATCTACTAATATTTACTACTGATCAAACAAGGATCATACAAGTTAGCCTTCAGCTGGCAACAGGTAGCCCATGCACAAAAACACTTTACTTTATGGGCTACTTGGTTTCCAAATGCTTATTATATGGTATGTCTACTCCAGAACTTAACCTGACTGAAGCTTGCCCATATTTGCCAGTAAAATTCTGGGAGAATTTAATCCACTTGTTACTCCACCCATAAAAGAAATGGGAACCCCCTTTCACACCTAGGAATTCCCACAAACTGCCCGCTTGGGGGTTAATGTTACCCAAACCCTGCTCCTTTGGTTGTCCACATACTTTCCTAGGAGTATTGGCAACTATGAACTTACCTGACTGAAACATGGCTGTGATGTCACTGAACATTACCTCACAGAAAACACATGTGATGTCACATCCGTTTCTATGACTATTACACTCTTATGATATCACAGCAGCTTATGTGACTAAAACTAGTTGTCACATATAAGATTACCAGAGTTCTACACATTTGTGATGTCCCAGTATATTTTTACCTGTCTGAACCTCACGTGTGATGCTAAGGCAGTTTCGCTCACTTTGATATCACATAATCGGATATGTTTACCTGTGACCCTTACAGAAACGTACGTGTAGTGCCTCAGTTGTCTGATGGAAACACGTGATTCACAGCAGCTTACATGACAGAAACATAGCTGTAATGTCACAACATTGGACCCGACTGAAACACCCTTGTGATATCTCAGCAGCTTACCCAAGGGCAAACAACAACAGAAATCCCCTGTGCACAGACAGTATACACACGTGGACAAAATTGTTGGTACCCCTCATTTAATGAAAGAAAAACCCACAATGGTCACAGAAATAACTTGAATCTGACAAAAGTAATGATATATAAAAATTCTATGAAAATGAACAAATGAAAGTCAGACATTGCTTTTCAACCATGCTTCAACAGAATTTTTAAAAAAAGAAAACTCATGAAACAGGCCTGGACAGAAATGATGGTACCCTTAACTTAATATTTTGTTGCACACCCTTTTGAGGCAATCATTGCAATCAAACGATTCCTGTAACTGTCAATGAGACTTCTGCACCTCTCAGCAGGTATTTTGGCCACTCCTCATGAGCAAACTGCTCCAGTTATCTCGGGTTTGAAGGGTGCCTTTTCCAGACGGCATGTTTCAGCTCCTTCCAAAGATGCTCAATAGGATTTAGGTCAGGACTCATAGAAGGCCACTTCAGAATAGTTCATTGTTTTCCTCTTAGCCATTCTTGGGTGTTTTTAGCTGTGTGTTTTGGGTCATTATCCTGTTGCAAGACCCATGACCTGCGACTGAGACCAAGCTTTCTGACACTGGGCAGCACATTTCTCTCTAGAATCCCTTGATAGTCTTGAGATTTCATTGTACCCTGAACAGATTCAAGACACACTGTGCCAGATGCAGCAAAGCAGCCCCAGAACATAACAGAGCCTCCTCCATGTTTCACAGTAGGGACAGTGTTCTTTTCAAGATATGCTTCATTTTTCTGTCTGTGAACATAAAGCTGATGTGCCTTGCCAAAAATTTCGATTTTTGTCTCATCTGTCCATAGGACATTCTCCCAGAAGCTTTGTGGCTTGTCAACATGTAGTTTGGCAAATTCCAGTTTTGTCAGATTCAAGTTATTTCTGTGACCATTGTGGGTTTTTCTTTCATTAAACGAGGGGTACCAACAATTTTGTCCACATCTGTATATATATATATATATATATATATATATATATAAATATTTATATATATATATATATACTGTGTGGGGGCACTAATGTTCTATCATAATTATTATTATTTGAAATCAATTAAGTGGGTGACTACGGTAACTATTAATACAAATAATAATCCATATATGTATATTTAATTAATTAATTTCATATTCATTTATGTACAGAATAATAATGTTGGAAGGGAATTGCCAGTTGAGCAATTCCCCAGTGCTGCTGCAGAACCCTGGGGGGAGGGGCACAACAAGACAGTGAGCCCTAAGCTGAACCCCCCCACTGTCCCTGGCTAACTTGCCTATCTGTCCTAGGCGACAGAAGCAACTGGTCGACAGGCCCTACCTAATGTAGGTGACAACACAAAACATGTTTCACAGTAGGGACAGTGTTCTTTTCAAGATATGCTTCATTTTTCCGTCTGTATACATAGAGCTGATGTGCCTTGCCAGAAATTTCGATTTTTGTCTCATCTGTCCATAGGACATTCTCCAAGAAGCTTTGTGGCTTGTCAACATGTAGTTTCGCAAATTCCAGTTTTATCAGATTCAAGTTATTTCTGTGACCATTGTGGGTTTTTCTTTCATTAAATGAGGGGTGCCAACAATTTTGTCCACGTCTGTATGTCAGTGTTTCACAACATTTTCAGACTCAGGGCACACCTGAGGAAAAAAACTATTTCCTCAGGACACCCCTACAAATAAATTTTAACCAAAAGACAAACAACATCCTAAGGACACAGATAATGTTTCACAAAAGCATGCGGTCATCCTCCCAACCAGAGTGTTGTGGCAGGTTTCCAGGGCACCCCTGTTGGGAATCACTGGTATAAGTATATGGGCTCATTGTTTTTCATCTGCTGATTTGATGGCTACACAATGCCATAGACCACATTCATAGATTTTTAGTGCTTCCCTACTACTAATAATGCTCCATGTACACTAACTTGTGCTTTGTTAGTGTACCACACTTGGGTCCGAGTGTGAGGCCATGAGCCTGGAGAAAAACTCATGAATGGTCCTATACCTGTCGCTTTTTAAGCCCAGGCTCAGTGAAGCAAATCAATGGGTCTGTGGAGGCACGGGGGTCACAAGAATATAATTCATGTGCCGCCTGTGCCATTTTACCATGGACCAAGTACATGTACACATTCCTGTGCATGTAGCCTTATTGTGAGACATAAATAGGAAGGAGTGTAAGATCTTTCATGTCATTTAGCTAACAGTGAGGGACCACCACTGACCTTGCCCTAAATGTATAGATATACTTTCTGGTTGATAAAATCAGGGCATTTAAGCCTTAGCAGCCACCCAACCCAACTAGCAACACTGCCTTTGAATAAACCCCAGAAAATAACGCAAATTTGCTGGGATTGTTACCAAAATCCCATGAAATTCAGGACTCTTGGCATCTACGTGTATATACACTAGCAAAAAGCAGAGTGTGTTGTTGGTGCCCAAACCTGGCACCCAGCACATGACATCCCTTTGCCTACAGTTTTAGGAAAATATAAAGGCCTTAGAAGTAAACTGAATTTTTATCAATTTGTATACATATCTTTTAATCAAATATATTTTTCCAGAAACAGAAATATGGCAGAACACATATAAGAAACTGAAGATATCCTTTATTAGAACTTCTGCTTCAAACAAATCTGTGTCTACAGTCATGGCCAAAAGTTTTGAGAATGACACAAATATTATATTTTCACATGATCTGCTGCCCTCTGGTTTTTATGTGTTTGTCAGATGTTTTTATCACATACAGAAATATAATTGCATTCATATTATGAGTAACAGAAGCTTATATTGACAGTTAGAATGAGTTAATGCAGCAAGTCAATATTTGCAGTGTTGACCCTTCTTCTTCAGGACCTCTGCAATTCTCCCTGGCATGCTCTCAATCAACTTCTGGACCAAATCCTGACTGATAGCAGTCCATTCTTGCAGAATCAATGCTTTAATTTTGTCTGAATTTGTTGGTTTTTGTTTGTCCACCCGTCTCTTGATGATTGACCACAAGTTCTCAATGGGATTAAGATCTGGGGAGTTTCCAGGCCATGGACCCAAAATCTCTATGTTTTGTTCCCTGAGCCATTTAGTTATCACCTTTGCTTTATGGCAAGGTGCTCCATCATGCTGGAAAAGGCATTGTTGAGCGCCAAACTGCTCTTGGACGGTTGGGAGAAGTTGCTCTTGGAGGACATTCTGGTACCATTTTTTATTCATGGCTGTGTTTTTAGGCAAGACTGTGAGAGAGCCGATTCCCTTGGCTGAGAAGCAACCCCACACATGAATGGTTTCAGGATGCTTTACAGTTGGCATGAGACAAGACTGGTGGTAGCGCTCACCTCTTCTTCTCCAAATAAGCTGTTTTCCAGATGTTCCAAACAATCGAAAAGGGGATTCATCAGAGAAAATGACTTTACCCCAGTCCTCAGCAGTCCACTCCCTGTACCTTTTGCAGAATATCAGTCTGTCCCTGATGTTTTTTCTGGAGAGAAGTGGCTTCTTTGCTGCCCTCCTTGAGACCAGGCCTTGCTCCAAGAGTCTCCACCTCACAGTGCGTGCAGATGCACTCACACCTGCCTGCTGCCATTCCTCAGCAAGCTCTGCACTGCTGGTAGCCCGATCCCACAGCTGAAACACTTTTAAGAGACGGTCCTGCCGCTTGCTGGTCTTTCTTGGGCGCCCTGGAGCCTTTTTGGCACCAATGGAACCTCTCTCCTTGAAGTTCTTGATGATGCGATAGATTGTTGACTGAGGTGCAATCTTTCTAGCTGCAATACTCTTCCCAGTTAGGCCATTTTTGTGCAGTGCAATGATGACTGCACGTGTTTCTTTAGAGATAACCATGGTTAACAGAAGAGAAACAATGATGGCAAGCACCAGCCTCCTTTTAAAGTGTCCAGTGGTGTCATTCTTACTTAATCATGACAGCTTGATCTCCAGCCCTGTCCTCATCAACACCCACACCTGTGTTAATGGAGCAATCACTGAAACGATGTTAGGTGGTCCTTTTAAGGCAGGGCTGCAATGATGCTGAAATGTGTTTTGGGGGATAAAGTTCATTTTCTAGGCAAATATTGACTTTGCAAGTAATTGCTGTTAAGCTGATCACTCTTTATAACATTCTGGAGTATATGCAAATTGCCATTAGAAAAACTGAAG
This sequence comes from Leptodactylus fallax, assembly GCA_947044405.1. NCBI lineage: Eukaryota > Metazoa > Chordata > Amphibia > Anura > Leptodactylidae > Leptodactylus > Leptodactylus fallax. Next base: position 1,463,785 of record CAMRHE010000385.1, read on the forward strand.
CAGTAGACTTTGTAAAAATTAATATTTGTATCATTCTCAAAACTTTTGGCCATGACTGTAGGCAGTAAACCAGGGCGCAGTTCCAAGTTTTTACCATTAGATGACACTACTAAACTATAACAATAACTACAGGGGAACACAACATAATATATACAGTAATGTAACATCATGTTGTAACCAGTGTCATTTACTAAAAGCCAAACACTATGAGCGATGAACCTACACTAAGCACAAACAAAATGCATAGTTTCAGAGTACAGTTATAGTCCAGCCAAACGTGATCACATTCAATGGGATTTGGATTGAACTATTATATCGGTAATAAAAAGTCAGATAAACTAGGACATATTACTAGCTAGTTTAATAAGACTAACAGGAACTATTTATATAGATTGATATAAATCTCTAGGATACAATGGACTTTACAATGGGTACTACAACTAGCTTGCTAGAGTTTGTAGTTAAATGGTTTGCATAGGAAAACAGCATCACCCTTGTTCATGGCTTATCCCCATTCATTTTCTGGTTTAAAAACAGACCCTCCTTTTTATAAACTCATACAACCCCTGTAAAAGCATACCTTTCCAACCCATCGCTGACAGGGAGGGAAACAAAAGGGGTGTTTGCTAATATATTTTCCAAGTATTTAGGACTGGAGAGCTATATCTTCTAAAGAGATGTTACATTTAAACCATATGTTCAACACACATTTAATGGGGTGTATCACCGTACATTTACAACTAGGCATGGTTCCAGATGCAGGGAGACCCCTCCTCATCTAGCTTTAGCTGTATATATTTTCTAAATATTATCTAAGTGCTGCCACAGTGTATGATGGCGGCATAGCCACATTTGGTGCTGAGGCCAACAATGTATTTTCGTACAAGTTTAAGGGCACATGCACACAACCGTGTGCTAGTTCAGTGTGCTAGCCATGTTTTTCAAAGATAGCACACTGACCCATTCTATTCTATCGGCCTGCGCACATGACCGTGATTTCCACGGATCCGTGTGCGGGCCAACAGTCTGTGCCGCAAAACTGACAGGTCCATTCATTGGAGCCAGCGATCACGGCCGGTGCACGGGCGATCCACGGGTGATATTCATGGGCTGCCCATGCCGTTCAATCCTGGCCCAAGTGGCTCACACCCGGTCATGTGCATGAGCCCTAACACTGATTATTTATAGGCTCTCCTGCAACCACAAAGGCCACTGAATGGTTTCAACTGTCATGTAAGATACAGGACTTTCAGTGGGAAGGACTCCAGTGGTGAACAACGGAGTGCTAAGAACAGGTGAGTATGCTTTTCTTTATGTTTCACCTCCCCTGGCCTCCACCTGAAAATCACATTCACTTTGATCAAAGTATAGAGTCACATTTTTTTTACACAACTGTACTTGTGGACACCACTTTATTCAGCTAAAATCAGGGCTGATTTTTTCCCCCTATGTTTACAGGGACCCTAAAATTTTATGTCCATTAGGCCTGCTTCACACAACAAAAATGGCCACCATGCGGCTTTTTTATAATTCACAAAAGTCTGTGGCTGTATTCACATGTTTTTTAATGGACAGTGAAAACAGTCCATCAGAAAAACTAACATGTCCAATGTTTGCCTGTTTTCTCAGTTAAAAAAAAATCAGATGTGTGAATATATCCATAGACTTTCATGTTTTTTTAAAAAAAAAATGGCGGTGTCACATGGCCATTTTTCAGTGTTGTTGTGAATGAGCCCAACATATGGACCAATACATTTGTTTTTCATGGAAGTTTGGCATGTGAAAAACTGAATGGTTGTTTTAATAGGGCCTTAAAACATCCATGTTGTCTCTATGGACTATGTAGTAAATACCAGAAACATCTTAAATTATATTAAATTGTGCCCCAAAACAATATGACCTAGATCAATGTAGTATACAGCTGGTACTTATTGGAGAAAAGGCCAGCAAATGTATGGCATTGGTGTCACTCATTCATTTCTTCCTTCTTCTCTTTATCAGGCTCAGACTGGCCCACCAGGGTACCAGTCAATCCCACAGTGGGCCCTGGCCCATTAGTGGGCCCTACTGGACAGTGGTGTCTAATAACAGCCCCTATTAACTTACCTATCCCTCCACCTGTTCACTGCAGTCTTCCTCTTCAGCCTCCAGGGGGCCCTGTACATCACACATTATGTCACTGCAACATGATGTGCAGTGTACAGGGTCCATTGAAGGCTGAAGAGGGAAGCAGAGTAGTCTGTGGGCAGGAGCAGGAATCGGTAAGTGTATGCAGCCTGTTCTCCCCAGTTCTGCTATAAGGGGGACCAGTGGAGGTGGTTCCCCCATACAGTGACCACTTCACTATTCCCTCCCATACAGTGGCCCCTTCACTGGTCCCCCATACTGTATGGGTACCAGTGATGGGGCCATTATATTGTATGGGGGCCAATATCCTGTGGGGGGGGGACATTAAAGTGTGTAGGGCACTTGGAGGGAAATATTAAAGGGGTTGTCCAGGCTTAATTTTTTATGGCCTATCCTCAGTAGGCTATATGGTGGTCTACTGAAGGGGCCATAAAAAAATTAGGTCCAGGCAACCCCTTTAAAGAGGTTGTCCATACTGGAGAAAATCCTTTCAGTGGCTGCAGTCATGTGACAGGTGGATGCTAAAATGCTTCATGAGAAGATTAATTCCATTATATCTGATAACCGGCCGATTTTTTATAAGGTCTGGGCATCTTGGGTCAATAGGTCTCGCATCCCAGGTCTTCCATATTGTCTCCAACTCTAGCCCTGCGACCGGATTGAGTCCCTACCCTCCCCACTCCTCCCAGGTAGATCCGAGGTTGTCGTCTCTCGCTGCCCTAATCCACGTTTCCCTTCCTTTTCTCTCCTGATTAAGGTTGATTTTTATGTTTTATTTTCTCTTTGTTTCCCCCATGTTCTTTTTGTATGATATCTCTTGATATATGATGCTGACTTTGATGTTTGATGCCATCTTTGTCAATTTATGACTGTATTTTATTTGACATGCAATTCATTATGTTTTTTCTTCTTGTTGTTGTAATTTAATAAATACCTTTGAAACTAAAGAGGTTGTCCATAAATTGAAGCGACCCCTGTGGCAGCCAGGGAAGTGTAAGATTTGAAAAAAAAATTAAAATTCACACTCGTCCCCAGCACCCAGTCATCCCCTGTCAGTGTCCATTCGGTGTTATCGCGATGCCTCATTTCTGGAAATCCTGCACCTAATTGGTCTCAGCGGACATAAGGGGTGCAGGACACCCAGCAAGAAGGCATCAACACAAGACTGAATGGACACTAGCGGCGGACAACGGATTCCCGAGCACAGGTGAGTATGCTTTATTTTATTTTACATCCCCCGCCTGCCACATGGGATGCGCAAATTCCTGGACAACCTCTTTAAAGGGTTTATCCATCTTTCTGCGGGGGTCCAACAGTCAAGATCCCTGAAGTTCAGCTTTTCCAGGACAATGTGGCTACAGGTAATTTTAGAAATTCCAGGAGCCGCACTACTCGCTTGCCAAACAGGGTGCAGCGGTGGGTTTAGGTAGTGCAGTGGTGCACATCATATGACGGGTGAGCAGCATGGTTCCCAAAATGTTATAACCTGTGGTCGTGCTGTACAGCTGATCTGCAGGGGCCCTGGTGGTGGGCCTCTAGAAACAATTCCACTGGTGGGCCCTAGACATCCCAGTCCTACACTGCTCCTTATATACTGTCATCACCAACGCAATCTTTATCTTGGCTCATTAGAAGACACTTCTAATAGGAACACTTGTAGCCACCAGTATTGAAGCAGTGCATTGGCCATGGACCAAACCAGGGTGAGATATTGTGATGCAAGCATGTCCCATCCTGCAGCAACAGATGTGTAGATGATAGAATAGAGATTAGACATACAGTAAATGGATGATACAAGGGATGGAGGCAGCCTGTAATCTGGAGCCGGTGTATTACTATATTGGTTTGCACATTGTTTTCTTTATTCCTCATCTTGCGGACTAATTTAGTCATGAGGAAGCCCTGCCATGACTCACCCAGAAGCTAAAGTGCTTTTCTTCTGAAGTGTTACTCAAACATTTTACTGGATTCAATAAAATCACAAACAATACCAGCTTCTCCTTGACCATAATGATGGAGTGGTGTCTGTGACATAACAGGGGAACAGAAGCTGAAGGGAAACTCTCAATTATGACTGTCCGAAGAAGTTCATTGTGATTCACTGACTCCCCCGGCTGACTTGTCTGCCTTCTATTGTAATAAGGTTATGGCTGAATGAAAGAGGATTTGCTTTTTAGTTGCTATTCATTGTACATGTTCTAGGATAGATGAATAATATGGGTTTACTGGTGTAAATGCTAATGTGACTCCACTACCGAGAAACATCTAGAGGTCGAAACGATCTGTAGGTGACAAATTTGATTATTTTCTTTCATTGCATATAGTAATGTAAAGTGTTTATTTTTAACACAAGTAGATATACCAATATATGATTGGATGTAATTGAGGAAACATCAATAACAAAATATGCAAACACCTATATAATTTTCTTCTGCTCCAATATTTGCTACTGCTCCCAAGTGGCAGAACCAACTTCCAGCAGGAATTACTTTTAGCTGTCTACCATCCTGAAATTGACTGAAAGTTTTTTTTTTCCAACTCCTTCATGGAGAATGTGTTCTTGCATGCACACTGCCTCTCCATGGGATTGAGATCTGTGCTTTCACTTGGCCATTAAAGAACCCTCCATTTCATTTTTCCAACTATTCCTTAGTGAATTTAATGGATTTATGGTCCTTTTCATGTTGAAATCACTCTGTTGGTTCGCTGACTATAACTGTAATGAGTTCTGGAGGGGAACAATGATAAGAACCTACTATTACTGCCCCAGGAAGGAACCAAACCTAGTTCTTCTTGAACATCTTCCTTCAGATTCTTCCCTATGGATTCCTAAAGACCTCTATAGGACATAAGAAGACACCAATATTATAAATATCACATGAAAAGTGGGGGTCACGATACATATTTTACATTGGGGTATAGGAGCTTCAAGTTGCGCCTTTGCCTTTCATCAAAAATTATTTAAAAACATAAAAATTTGATGTAAAAAATTGATCATCTCTGGTGACCATTCCCTTTAAAGCTATGTATCTATTATATACCGCCTGCTGTATTCAAGAGAAGCCAACCTCTGGTCAGCAGAAGAGGAGCCAGTACAGGCAGGGGGTCCATAGAGATTCACTGCCCACTTTTTATGTATACAACCTTTACTCAGTTCACATTATTAATACATTGTTGACAAGAAGGTGTATTTTCCTATATCCAGTTTTAAACTCTAACTTAATGTAGTATTGACTGTATTAATACCTTTCTTTGATTGGTAATACAGTAAAATACGTATTGGAGGGTTGATCCTATGAGACCTTGCACTTCATGATGGTGGGGTCTGAGACTTAGACAGTACTATAAAACAAATGATAGAGTTCCTCTTAGTTCCAGTAGATGGTGCTAGCACATGATCCTGGAAACTATTTCTTTTCAACATTGATCCAGAAAAACACAACTAGAAGATTCAGCTATGGTGAAAAGAAGATAGTTTCACAATTACTTAGCAGAAAAGAGATATTCACTGATGCTATTCATATTGTAATAACCTGAAAACTTTCAATACCAGTTGATGGAATATAAAGCAGTATAATATGGAATATACTACAGTAAAATTGTGGACTAGTGTTATATAGGCAGACATACAGTCATGGCCAAAAGTTTTGAGAATGATACAAATATTAATTTTTACAAAGTCTACTGCTTCAGTTTTTCTAATGGCAATTTGCATATACTCCAGAATGTTATAAAGAGTGATCAGCTTAACAGCAATTACTGGCAAAGTCAATATTTGCCTAGAAAATGAACTTTATCCCCCAAAACACATTTCAACATCATTGCAGCCCTGCCTTAAAAGGACCACCTAACATCGTTTCAGTGATTGCTCCATTAACACAGGTGTGGGTGTTGATGAGGACAGGGCTGGAGATCAATCTGTCATGATTAAGTAAGAATGACACCACTGGACACTTTAAAAGGAGGCTGGTGCTTGCCATCATTGTTTCTCTTGTGTTAACCATGGTTATCTCTAAAGAAACACGTGCAGTCATCATTGCACTGCACAAAAATGGCCTAACTGGGAAGAGTATTGCAGATAGAAAGATTGCACCTCTGTCAACAATCTATCGCATCATCAAGAACTTCAAGGAGAGAGGTTCCATTGGTGCCAAAAAGGCTCCATGGCACCCAAGAAAGACCAGCAAGCGGCAGGACCGTCTCTTAAAAGTGTTTCAGCTGCGGGATCGGGCTGCCAGCAGTGCAGAGCTTGCTGAGGAATGGCAGCAGGCAGGTGTGAGTGCATCTGCACGCACTGTGAGGCGGAGACTCTTGGAGCAAGGCCTGGTCAAAAGGAGGGCAGCAATGAAGCCACTTCTCTCCAGAAAAAACATCAGGGACAGACTGATATTCTGCAAAAGGTACAGGGAGTGGACTGCTGAGGACTGGGGTAAAGTCATTTTCTCTGATGAATCCCCTTTTCGATTGTTTGGAACATCTGGAAAACAGCTTATTCGGAGAAGAAGAGGTGAGCGCTACCACCAGTCTTATCTCATGCCAACTGTAAAGCATCCTGAAACCATTCATGTGTGGGGTTGCTTCTCAGCCAAGGGAATCGGCTCTCTCACAGTCTTGCCTAAAAACACAGCCATGAATAAAGAATGGTACCAGAATGTCCTCCAACAGCAACTTCTCCCAACCGTCCAAGAGCAGTTTGGCGCTCAACAATGCCTTTTCCAGCATGATGGAGCACCTTGCCATAAAGCAAAGGTGATAACTAAATGGCTCAGGGAACAAAACATAGAGATTTTGGGTCCATGGCCTGGAAACTCCCCAGATCTTAATCCCATTGAGAACTTGTGGTCAATCATCAAGAGACGGGTGGACAAACAAAAACCAACAAATTCAGACAAAATTAAAGCATTGATTCTGCAAGAATGGACTGCTATCAGTCAGGATTTGGTCCAGAAGTTGATTGAGAGCATGCCAGGGAGAATTGCAGAGGTCCTGAAGAAGAAGGGTCAACACTGCAAATATTGACTTGCTGCATTAACTCATTCTAACTGTCAATATAAGCTTCTGTTACTCATAATATGAATGCAATTATATTTCTGTATGTGATAAAAACATCTGACAAACACACATAAAAACCAGAGGGCAGCAGATCATGAGAAAATATAATATTTGTGTCATTCTCAAAACTTTTGGCCATGACTGTAGAGGTTGCTATAATATGCTATAAAATGGAAATTTCCTATAACCCTCAGGATCCGTATGTGTCCTGCTTCCCCAGTGTGACTCATTTGTTCATGTTATTTGTGTCATGTTTATTGTCACATAAAGCAGCAAGCACTTTCAGAAAAGAATATGTTGCTGGGCTAGAAATAAGTGAGGTGTCTATAAGACCAGGGTCACATCATACCCTAGGCACAAAACATAGTAACAATAAAGCATTAGCATAATCACAAAGGTATGTTCACACAGGGCAGATATACTGCAGATTTTCTTTCTGGATTTTGTGGATGAAAAATTCACAGCTTCTACAGAACCAACGAACTGAATGAGATTTTAAAAAAAAAAAAAAAAAAATTAAAAATCTACATAGTGTCAATTTATATTGTGGATTTTCACAGTGGCGAATCCATAACAGAATTCTTTCACTGCACATACCCTAATGGTATTTTAGAAATTACCATACAGTACCAAAATAAGTGTCCTTCATAATAAATAATAGCACTACAGGGTCAGAATAAGAGTGCCATACGCAAAATCAAAATAATACTGTCACATATTACACTGCTACATTCTGCAACAGTACCTAAATGACAATGCTATAATGTGCACAAATAATACCTATTAGGTCTAGACCATTTTAATGCTGATCACCAGAGCAGTGGCCAGCCATGCCATGTGTGCATCTTGTACAGCCTACTAGCTAATGGGGACTTAGAAGCAACTTCCTACTATCTATTTCATTGTGTATAAAGGACTGAACTAACACATTTCATAGCAATTTTATGTTGATGAGTTCTTAGAGATCTGTAAGGAGGGTGTTCTATGCTGAGCAACTGGAGACCAAGGGGCCCATATACTCTTGCATAGGGGACCCTCTGTTTTCATTGTCTGCCTTTGGTGTATATCAGAAATTAAAGGGAGCTCATGCAAATTAGTTGTGGCAAGACTCATTTTGGCCCATGATCACCATCCTACACCATCCCAATGGACCTAACTACCAGGATAGCAGACAAAGTAGCTGCTATGGAGCCCAACAACCACGGGAGCCCATTTCCACTGAGAACTTGGGTGCAATGAGTTATAACTATGTATGATCGAAGGGGATGTGGAAAACTGAATGTGCCTCCAATATACAGTGGGGAAAAAAAGTATTTAGTCAGCCACCAATTGTGCAAGTTCTCCCACTTAAAAAGATGAGAGAGGCCTGTAATTGTCATCATAGGTAGACCTCAACTATGAGAGACAAAATGAGAAAACAAATCCAGAAAATCACATTGTCTGATTTTTAAAGAATTTATTTGCAAATTATGGTGGAAAATAAGTATTTGGTCACCTAAAAACAAGCAAGATTTCTGGCTCTCACAGACCTGTAACTTCTTCTTTAAGAGGCTCCTCTGTCCTCCACTCATTACCTGTAGTAATGGCACCTGTTTGACATTGTTATCAGTATAAAAGACACCTGTCCACAACCTCAGTCACACTCCAAACTCCACTATGGTGAAGACCAAAGAGCTGTGGAAGGACACCAGAAACAAAATTGTAGACCTGCACCAGGCTGAGAAGACTGAATCTGCAATAGGCAAGTAGCTTGGTGTGAAGAAATCAACTGTGGGAGCAATAATTAGAAAATGGAAGACATACAAGACCAAGATAATCTCCCTCGATCAGGGGCTCCACGCAAGATCTCACACCGTGGTGTCAAAATGATCACAAGAACAGTGAGCCAAAATCCCAGAACCACACGGGGGGACCTAGTGAATGACCTGCAGAAAGCTGGGACTAACGTAACAAAGGCTACCGTCAGTAACACACTACGCCACCAGGGACTCAGATCCTGCAGTGCCAGACGTGTCCCCCTGCTTAAGCCAGTACATATCCGGGCCCGTCTGAAGTTTGCTAGAGAGCATTTGGATGTTCCAGAAGAGTATTGGGAGAATGTCATATGGTCAGATGAAACCAAAGTAGAACTGTTTGGTAGAAACACAACTCGTCGTGTTTGGAGGAGAGTGAATGCTGAGTTGCATCCAAAGAACACCAAACCTACTGTGAAGCATAGGGGTGGCAACATCATGCTTTGGGGCTGTTTCTCTGCAAAGGGACCAGGACAACTGACCGTGTACATGAAAGAATGAATGGGGCCATGTATCGTGAGATTTTGAGTGCAAACCTCCTTCCATCAACAAGGGCATTGAAGATCAAATGTGGCTGGGTCTTTCAGCATGACAATGATCCCAAGCACACCGCCAGGGCAACGAAGGAGTGGTTTCGTAAGAAGCATTTCAAGGTCCTGGAGTGGCCTAGCCAGTCTCCAGATCTCAACCCCATAGAAAACCTTTAGAGGGAGTTGAAAGTCTGTGTTGCCCAGCGACAGCCCCAAAACATCACTGCTCTAGAGGAGATCTGCATGGAGGAATGGGCCAACATACCAGAAACAGTGTGTGCCAACCTTGTGAAGACTTACAGAAAATTTTCCACCATAATTTGCAAATAAATTCTTTAAAAATCAGACAATGTGATTTTCTGGATATGTTTTCTCATTTTGTCTCTCATAGTTGAGGTCTACCTATGATGACAATTACAGGCCAGCCTCATCTTTTTAAGTGGGAAAACTTGCACAATTGGTGGCTGACTAAATGCTTTTTTTTCCCCACTGTATATCTTTTTGTGTGTGCATTATTCCTGTGCTTTGATGTCATAGTGTGAATTCACCCTGTACTTTGACAACACTATGTGCATTATTTCTGTACTGTGACATCACTGTTTGCATTATTTCTTTCCTGTGACATCATTGTGTGTCTTATTCCTGTTCTGTGACATCACTGTGTGCATTATTCCTATGACATCACTAATCATAAAGAATCATATACTTTTCAAGTTCCAAATGTTCTGCTTAAGCTGTTCACAATAGAATGGGGCCCCATGGTGCCTTGTTATGTCCCTGACCACCCTCTAACAGAATCAGACAGGTCCCGATGTGCAATGACCACAGGTGAAAATGGAAACTCTGGCAAGTGCAACCGAACAGCTCATTTGCATACCAATTAAAAGTGGATTTTCTTAGCAGCAAGATTTCACTTTGACACAAGAAAAGAATGTTCACTATGACACGTACAGCCCTACAACAGCATATAAGGGATTTACAAGTAATTTTGGTGGTGGTAGACTCCCTGTAATAGCCCTTCTGTAATTCCTGACCAATTCCATGATGTCAGAGAGCTATGCTTTACTATGAAACTCTGCAGCATTTCAGAGAAAACATGTTTTTAAAAACAAGCCAGGCACCGGGAGATAACTCCATAGACACTTCTCCCTGCTCCATGCTCAGTTTTCTCTAAAAAGTCACAGCATTTCAGGGTTAAAGACAGCTCTGTCATCACCATTATGTTGCCTTGGTCTGGACAGCATGAACCTTTTAATATATTTTAACCATGACTGTGGGGGCAGAAGAGAGATTCTAGAGAGTGAGCTGCTTATGTATACACCACACATTATAGCAAAAGAATAGCCGCATTGTCCCATGACTCTTGTTTCCCAGATGCTTTAAGAGTCAAGCACAGTGATAAATGTATTATATATCCATCAGCAGGATTATGTCAATTATAAAACAACTGCAGGCTACTGTCCCAAGTAAACATTTCCGGAGTGGCGGAATGAAGGCTATTACCATGAATCTGGCTACTGAGTGAGTGAATAAACAATACAATACAATGATAATCTTATAGAAGGTGAACAGAAGTGTCGCTGCAGCACAAAAAGCAAAATGATCCTTATCTATTTGATGGCATTCTAGTAAATGAAAACCTTTTCTGTTTTCACTTGTGCTCTTGGTTACAGTTCTATTAGACCCTCATAGAATCATGTGTACCACACCCAGCAAAAAGAAAACACATACACGTATATAGAACTTTAACAGCAATGTTACGTAACCATAGCGATTTCCAAAAATAATAGACAATATATTTTCCCAATACAGTATAGAACTATTCTTGTATAATGACTACCACACCCACATGCAACAATACCCTGTTTCCCCGAAAATAAGACAGTGTCTTATATTAATTTTTGCTCCCAAAGATGTGCTGTGTCTTATTTTCAGGGGATGTCTTATTTTTTTTTTCAATGAAGAAGAATTCACATTTATTGCTGAACAAAAAAATTAACATTTATTATATACGGTACTGTACAGTAGTTGTCATCACAAACCAGCATAACCAGACAAAGTGTGAATCCTATCAAGAATTTCTTACTACTACCGTACCATTATTTCCATGTACAACAATTAACAGTATTGTACATTTACCAATATTTACGGTACGAATAGAAAGTAAAATTTATTCAGTGACAGTTATGTCATCATCTTCTAGGACATCATCATAACAATCCAAACCATTTATTTCCCTGCACACAGTATCATGTCCCATAGTGGCCCCTGCACACAGTATCATTCCCCATAGTGGCCCCTGCACACAGTATTATATCCCATAGTGGCCCCCTGCACACAGTATTCTATCCCATAGTGGCCCCTGCACACAGTATTCTATCCCATAGTGGCCCCTGCACGCAGTATTCTATCCCATAGTGGCCCCTGCACACAGTATTATATCCCATAGTGGCCCCTGCACACAGTATTATATCCCATAGTGGCCCCTGCACACAGTATTCTATCCCATAGTGGCCCCTGCACACAGTATTCTATCCCATAGTGGCCCCTGCACACAGTATTCTATCCCATAGTGGCCCCTGTACACAGTATTATATCCCATAGTGGCCCCTGCACACAGTATTATATCCCATAGTGGCCCCTGCACACAGTATTATATCCCATAGTGGCCCCTGCACACAGTATTATATCCCATAGTGGCCCCTGCACACACTGTTATTCCCCATAGTGGCCCCTGCACTGAGTATTTTGCCCCATAGTGGCCCCTGCACACACTATTATATGTCCCATTGTGAACCACCCATGAACAATTATTATACTCCGGGGTCTTTTCAGACCCCAGAGTATAATGATCGGAGACCCAGGGGAGGATAGAAACATAAAAAAACAACGTTGCTTACCTGTTCCTCACTCCGGTCCAGTCGCTGCTACTTCGGCCTTCTTCAATGTTGCACCAGGCCGGTGTCACGTGATGCGGGCCGGCGTCGCGACGCAAAATGATGTCCGCTGACGTCTGCGACGTCACCAAACAGGCCTGATGCCTGGAGACGCGTAGTAGAGGTAAGTACATAGTTTTTTATGTTTCCTCACCAACTCTGGGCCTCCGATTATTATACTCCGGGGTCTTTTCAAAGACCCCGGAGTATAATGATAGCAGTGATTGTGGGGTTCGGCCCGTGGCCTCACATACCGTATATACCGTATGTTCTGTTCGGGACTGCTGCGAAACGAAACGTCTCCTACGTCTTACTTTCGGGGGATGCCTTATATTGGGCAATTTTACGAAACCTCTCCTATGTCTTACTTTCGGGGGGTGTCTTATTTTCGGGGGAAACAGGGTAGATGAATAATACATTTCCTAATGTCAATCTGAACCTTTAACATAAATCACACCTAGGAAATCATTTCCCCAGTGTACGTGTTTATCATGAGAACAGCTCGTAGTGCTGCAATAGATTGTTATTGGTAGGATTACCCAAGATTCAGAACATGTACACAGTAGAGAAGCGTCCCCATTATAATCTCTATTAATGAATTCTGACTCATAGATGGAGCTGATGTGAAGTTTCCCTAGTAGTAGATACTGAATAATAAGATGAAAATCTTTCTGCCAAGTTTCAAGGATTTTTATATAGATATTTATGTAAAGTTTTATACGTTGTGCGTGTTGAGGAAATATTAGGGAGATTCCAGTTGGTTTCTTGTTGGGCTGAAGAGAAGTTTGCTGCAGTAGTCAAGCTGACAAGAAAATGGGAAGAGCTTTTAGGCTGTGAGTCCAACCTTTGGGACCTCCACCAATCCTGAAAATGAAGGCACCACTGCACTGATTCAGCTTTGCCGCCCTGGCCGACTGACTGTGCAGTGATATACGGCCGGCCCCATTCACTCTAAATTCTTTAGCACAGGTCACTTAATACTCTTACATCAACCTAATGTAAAGCCTCACCTTGTCCAATAAGCAGGTAATATTTATAATCTATACTTCAACCCAAACGCCACTCATAACTTGTTATAGTCCTCATATGGTGTAGCTGCTTTGGTTTTACCTGTCTGTGACATAGACAACAATGTGTCAACACTCATTTTCTTTGCTTGACTTCTAGTGAAGCCATATTTTGTTATTTCTGGACACCCTAGAGTTACCATTATTTTTTAGTTAAGGAAATAAAACATGATTTCCTCTATGTCCCAGACAGGCAGATGAAGAGTAACAGCAGGACTGCTGTTTGAGAATCCCCCAAACAACTCCCTATATCTCAGCTTCCCAGACTTCTGAGAGTGTGACCAAGATTTACCATAGAGTAAATATACAAGGCTGCTATTGTACCATTGCATCGAAAGCTTTTCCATTTTGATAGTAAAAAACAGCACAGGAATATGGTTGCTACATTAGTAAAAAGTGGTACCACACTCCTTCAGTCGAATGCGTGTCCTCAGCAGAATGGATTCTTCAAACGACGTAGCACACAGGAGACACACACACAGGCCATGTATGGAGCAATATATGAGAGCAGGAAAGACACATACATCCAAAATGTGTCTCTCCTCCTCCAAATACAGCTTCAGAAAGGTCCTGATAGGAACGAAACGTTGTATAAGATGTCTTGTGCACATAGGTGTAGTAAATATGAATTGCTCACTTTAGTTCTGCTATATAAAATAAAGGTGAACTCTCGTTTCACAATATATTTAAAGTGCCACAGTTTTTTTCTTAGCACATGTGCAACATTGTTAGGAAGTAAAAATGTACTCAGCACCTAGTGATGTAAAAAAAGGATAGTATATTTACATGTGGCAGATTTGCAGGAATGTCTGTGACTTTATACTGTACATTTGAATCATTTTTACAGAAAGTCATGCATACGCTGCAGAAACAACACATTCAGATCTTCAGTCAGAGAAACAACAATCTGCCGTGTGTAAATATACCCTTAGGAATTTATTTTTATTAATTTATCCCCTTTTGTATACCACTGGGATATCATTGGGATAAAGCATCTTTTTGCACTGAAATGGAAGCTGGAAAACCTTTTATTGGTCAGATTCTGCACACATGTATCAGCCCTAATGATGTCTTATAATCTTCTCCTTTATGTAGTAGTATATTATCTATATATGAAGACATAGCAGAATTACTGTTAGCATAAACTCTAAAAATAGATAACTAGCAGTGGATAGACATGCCCTGTCTAGTTATTGGCAGGGTATCAAAAGTAACAGAGGGCTGCTGAAAGCAGGATCAGGGATGATGGAACGCAGAGATAAATTCTCTACTGAACTACATTACCATTTTCAATATCAAAACTACAGGATAAGTGTTAAGAGCAGAATATCAAAAAGAAAGGAGTGGGAGCTGAGAGAGTGGACATATCAGGAGTATTGTGATGTTTGGTTTATGTTAGAAACTACATGCCAGCTATGTGAAGGAGTTATACAAACTCTACAACAACAAAACTATAGGAAATTGCTAATGAAGACAATTAAAGAAGTTACTTAATTTTGTATTTAGAAAGCAAATGAGTAACAACAAAAAAAATCAATGCAAAGAATTTAAAAATTTTACATTTTTGTTTTTTACTCCCTGCCTTTCAAAATCCATAGCTATTTTATTTTGCCTTCCACAAATCCATATGAAGACTTATTTTTTGTGGGGACATATTGTAGTTCATAATGACTAATTTAAATCTCTGTGCAAAGTACTGGGAAGGGTATGTTCACATTAACATTATTGGGGTACGTTGCTGTCATCCGTTTCTTCCATCATGTTTGTTTACTTTTGTAACAGAAGAAAAGTAAAAAAAATGACAGAATAAAACTTGTCATATTTTTTTTACATGGAGTAAACACAGAGGGGCCTCCATCTGTATATGCAGTTTAATGTTTGTTGCTTTCATCCTGTGATGGATGAGAGCAACGGACATTAAATAATGGTAGTGTAAACTCATCTTTAGATCACATTTTATTAAAAATTTTTTGCCAGATTAAATATCAAAGCAAACGCTGATTCAGGTATTTATAATGTGTTTATGTTTTAATTTATTTTTATGTGTGATTTAAATTTCTATATTTTTAAAATAATGTTTTAAACTTTTCTTTACTCCTCCTAGGGGGCTTAACCTGTGATTATTAGACTACTTATATTGCTTGGTGGTTTTCATCAGGGAGAATTGCAATGGGAAGATGTAATAAGAATAAGCACTAATGTTAGTTATGCCAAAAAAGACAAATAAAAAAGACCTTTTTTTAAAATAATTGTTTTAGAAATGTAGAACATCAAGCTGAACAGTTTCACCTCACAGAAGCTTCATCACAGGTTAACTCTCTAACCTACTTTCTAAAAATACATGGGTTATATTTATCTGAGCTCTTTTCTTGAATACACTAGAGTGATAGAACTGAATGTGTCACATGTCCTGTCTTCGCTTGCCTTGTCCCATTTCTTCTATTTTTTGCCCCCCACTAAGTCCTTGTCTGTTGCCGTCAGGCCAGTGTCTTACTGGGAATGTAATAGTAGCTCAATGCCAGTGTGGTAGAATTAGCTGTCAGTTTCATGTTTCTTGAGTGTCTGATAAGTCCTTTTAATGTTACCATCCTCTACAATACATGTCATTTCTTTCCCAGAGCTAGTTACAGTGAGCTGATGATATTAGCAATTCCAGACCGCCCATAGAGTATTTATGTCTGGGCAGTCCACTCTTAACTGTGCAAGGATGTACCTGTACATCCTTGCAGTGTTAAGCAGCTGCACTAAATTGTCCAGCTGCAGAACTGGGGAGCCGGCTGTAACTACAGCCGGAGCTCCTACAGAGAAGGCAGGGAGGGTTTATCAGCCCCAGTTACACGGGAAATCAGTCCCCCCAACAACAAAAAATACTATTAAAATGCCCCCCATTTACACATTTACACAATGTAAAAAAAAATAATTACTATAAAAGTAAAAAATAAAAATTAAAGTGAAATAATTAAAAAAATAATACGCTAATACCACACCCACAGCGCAGGTTCTAGCCCCACCCCTGACAACACAATACTAAATCACAATTACCGTAATAGAGAGGGTAAACTATTTTAGGCCGGGGCCCCACGTAGCATAAACGCCACAATTTGGAAAAAATCATTAACAAAACAATCTAATCATTTATTTAGCAAAATAATTAACATTAATTGCAAAGTGGATGGGATTCTGGTTAATCCCATACACACATTGCAGAAAATAATCTGCAGCAGAAATGCTGCGTTTTGAAAAACACTTGCGTTTTTGCAAATCGCATCATGTCAATTTATGCTGACAGTTTCCGTATAGGTATAATGGAAGCAGAAAGTCTGCAGAGGAAAATTCTGAGGACTTTCTGTCAAAAGCACTGCGGGAAAAAAACGTGATGCGTTTCCTCCGTGGTTTGTCCCGCAGCGCTTTTTGGCTGCAGCCCACGACCTGGGGCCTTAGCCTTAAAAAGTTTTTTAGTAGCACTTTATGCTCTTAAAACAAAAAGTGAAATAATGAAAAGCGGACACTTTCTCCCTCCTTTTTTGTTTACATTTTCCCGGATATGAAAAAAAAAAAAAAAATTGAATAAGTCTGCAAAAATAAAAATAACATAAAAATAAAGCCATACAGTATGTGCCACTGTAAAAAGATGTAAAAATTTTAATAACCCAAACCAAAAAAATTTTACAGCCCCCAAAACCGATTGTACAGTGTATGTCTGGTGCTGAACCAGGGAAATTGGCCGATTAGCAGATCACTAACATAATAAATTGTATTATGAGGGCATTAAGAAGGCATCAACATGTGGGGCAAAACATTAATGGAGAATGATGCTGTACGGATGTGTCGATGCAGAAAGGTGGTATTACTCTGTATGGAACACACTAACAGGGCATGATAGTATGGGGGGCACTAAGAGTACATTATACTGTGTGGGGGCACTAAGAGGGAATATTACTGTCCAGGAGCATCAACCCTGTGTACTATAACTGGGGGAGAATAAGCACATAGTTGTAATTCAATCCCAAGGACAGGTTATCAATAGTTCAGTCCCGAAAAACCCCTTTAGGCTAAGGCCCCAAATAGTGGGCTGCAGCAAAAAAAGCACTGCGGGAAAAACCACGGTGAAAACGCATCGCGGTTTTTCCCACAGAGCAGTTCACAGAAAGTCTGCAGAGGTTTCCTTCGCAGACTTTCTGCCTCCATTATACCTATAGGCAAACTGCCGTTGTTTCCGTATGTGTAATTGACATGCTGCAATTTCCAAAATGCATGGGATTTGCAGTGACAGTAAAACCCCATTTACACTACAATTTTTACGTGCAAGTTTCATTGTAAAATATTAAGCAATGAATGAACTAACACTTTGGTGGACAATTCCCATGGTGGAATAAAGACACTTTAAGGTTTGCATGGGAATTACATGATCAGCACAGTCATTCTAGAACTAAGACTGTTCTCAGCAGGCGAGCGCACTGCTAAGTTAAATGGAGTTTCATACAATAGATCACTGACACAAAGCAAGTTAACTGAGTGAGTCATTGCTGGGCTATAGAAAGCAAGATAGAACAGGCAAACTATAGAGGAGAAGAAGAACACGAAGTATAGTTTAGAACAGACCATCAGTTTGTCTTTCACCATTTACCTTACATCTTTACCTGTATTTGCTGTAGATTGAGATGCAGTAGTAGTATTATTATCTGGTAAAGTCCAGTCTGTTAAAGCTAACCCTGCTGGAAGCTTTCCATTCTCAATGCTGATATTGTTGGTTAATATACTTATGCAGGCAGGCAGTGCCAACTCATAGGCCATTATAGTCCATCAGCAAAAGCCCAATGAGACGAGAACAAAACCCTTGAACAGTTCATAAACTGCACCAACGTACACCAATTGTGCACCAACTGAATAATTGTAAAGCTGTATTACCGGCAGTGTGCAACTTTCAGAGTTTACTTTACTACAAATGCAAGAACAATGAAGTGCTGAATATACTTGCTTAGACTCATTAACCCCTGCTTCTCTCGACTTTCCTCAAGATGGATACAAACACTGGCTAATCCCACCTTGTGGTCTTTGACTTTAATATAAGACCCCACTTGAGGACACAGTGAAGAGGCAGACATGTACAATAGCAGTAAACTAGAAATAAACTTTACTCCATTGGGGTCTCTTAAAGTCACAGAGATCTCTGACTGCGTAATGGATACAGACTCTGGACGGCACACAGTACAATGGTTATGCAGGCTCTGGTTGGCACACAACGTATTCATAACAATCCTAGAGAGAGTGTAAAGGTTACATTCTCTATTGGAGGACACACAGTGTAATGGTTGCAGTCTGAACAAGCTCTAAGAGCAAGTTCTGATAACTGAACTTGGCAGATCACAGTGGGCTGGCACACCCTAAGACAAATATCATCACAAACAGCAGTGTTCTCTAGGGGTTTATCCAAAATATAGACAGACTTCAGGAGATGGTCTGAAACCACTTGCAGTGTATCCAGGAACACCTCTGGTGAAGGGACTTTTTTACAACTGGCAGTCCCATGCAAGGTCACAGCCTGCTGCATGTGAAGATTCAACAGGACCTCAGGCTCAAAGTGGCTCATTGGCTTGACCCAACTGCATTTATAGACCAGGCTGGTTCTCTGCTGCAGCTTTTGTCAGTCCCATGAGGCTTGTCTCAGCTACATCTGACACTCTCAGTACACATCTAGTGCTCAGTACACTACAACTAGCTTGAGGCAGATCCAAATATACTGTATAGTATGGCTCCACCCTTGTACAAAGGACATGTGGCCCCACATTCCAGAGCCCACACTTGTGACAATAGAATTGTTCATCCTATATGCCTGACTGTAATGTAACACATGTAATGCAAACAAGCAGTAGACTCAGTTGACTGTTAAGGGTTCAGTACATGCAAAATAAAAGTGGTTATCATGCACATTGGTTCACTGAAGCAGAACATGACACAACTGCATCCGTTTTAATACCTCACAACTTCATAACCTCACTTGATCCTCCACAAAGCATGGATAGTGTATAAGACTCTAAAATCCTTTGAAGACCATGTGTATAGGGTATAAAAAATCTGTGAATTTTCAGTTCTTGTATAACACCATGTCTGATGAAGGAAGCTAGTCTTCTGAAAGCTTACTTATCAAATATACTTAGTTAGCCTCTAAAAGGTATCGCCTGATTTCTTCACTCTTCCACTACTTTCAATGGCTAACACGGTACAACATTATAATAGTGTATATTCACACAGCAGTTTTTGAAGAAAATTTTGAGGTGGTCTTCTGTCTCAAAATCTACTCTAAAAACCAGCCCTAATATTCTTCCCATTATTTTCAATAGGAAAAAGAAGTGACCCGTTAGATCTTGCAGTGGTTTCCACATCAGAATCAACAATGAAAAAGCATCTTGTGGATGAATAGCCCAATTGTATAAAGCTAATCATGTGTGCCAACCTGCACCATAAACCCCAAGCTCAGCCTCGGCTTTCTGCTATGGATTCCATGGGAGTCTCCTAAAAATCCTCTCCAAAAGCTGCCATGTGACTATACCCTCATACAGTTCAGGCACAAAATTTATAAGGGGGTGTGGTGTAAGGTATCAGGCAGTTTAGCTCAATCACTCTTTAATGGTATGTTCACACTGAGTTTTTGGAGCTGGTTTTGAGGCAGATTCTGCCTCATAGGCCCTGTTCAGACATCGGAAAATGCAATTTGAGGCGGACATCCTTAGATTCCCCTCCATTTTCTGCCACCCTGCAACACTGATTTCTGCCCCTTAGGCTACTGATTAGGCCCAGATGAAGGGGGAGGGGGAGGGAGTCTCGAGCTGTGGACTCTCCGTCTGTATCGGCCATGGAATCTGTGTCAAGACTGAACAGGACGATTATTTTTTCAGTCCTCCTCCGATCTCTGCCTCTCAACGAAAACCGTTGGAGGCAGAATCAGGGCGGAATCTGCTGCTGATTTTGAAGCAGTATCTTCTCCTATCTTCAGGAAGAGTCCATCTGAAACTTCCATAGAAATGAATGGGAAGCAGAAGAAAACTCTGGAGGATTTTGAGGATCTTTGCAAAAACCATTTCAAAACCGCTAGAGGTTTTAAGAAACAGAACCCTATGTGCTAGGCAAATAATTCTTCCAAAATCTGCTGCTGAAACCAATTCAAAAAAGGTTAAAAATCTGCTTCAAAAACCTGCATAAGATTTTTTTCTACCGGACAAAAAACACCATGTGAATTTACTCTTACAGCTCACTCACACAACAGGATTCAACATCTGTGTGCTAGCCGTTGAATTAACAACCAGCACACGGTCCTATAGACTAATGGATCTATTCACATGACTGAAAAATAGAAGATGTTATTTCTCAGGCTGATTTTGCGAATCCCTCAATAGACTTATATCTATGAGAGATACATGAAAATGAATTACCCTGGGGTGCTCAGTACACAGCACTGTTGTGTGACCATAACATCACAGGAAGACAGGCAGTATACTAATAGTGTGATAAGCACAACAGATTTCTGCCACAATTATTAGAAATAGATACAGAAGAGTCAATGCTAAGGTTTGCAATACTGAATTTTCTATAATATATCTATTGTGTATTATCATATTGTTATTACTTCAGTCTCATATTATCACTCTGTGCACAAAAGAGAACCTGCCCAATAGAGGACTGGTGTTACTCAACATTACCCCTTTAAGATGGAAGGACATATATTTTCTTATGATCTTTATTAAGTCTTATGATATTCAGATTGAACATGTTGATTTATGCTAGATCAAGTAAGTAATATTACATGTCTTACATATACATACCTATTACCCAGGGTGACAGAACAGGAATCTGTCCTATGTTCCCACTGGGAGTTTGTGCCATTGTTTAGTATAGACTGAATTTAAGGCTTGCAGTCTGCTGGTTCCCACTGTTGTGAACAACATACCAGCATTGGTTGCTGTGATGTGATGAGGACCGGCTGGCGGGCAGCAAGGCAAAAGATTTAATGGGATTATGGCAGTGAGATCAACATCAGTCTCTCTCCTGTCTGGCCACCAATCTCTTACATAGAACAATTCCAAAAAGATGGATGGGACCTGGTGAGCAGCTGGTGAATAACACAAAAGTGGGGAAGAAGGCAGTGATGAAATCGTCATCCTCAAAAACACAATTGTTCCTTACGTCTAACATGCTGAGTATTAAGAATCTGAAATCTGTGGTGTCAGGAAATAACTGTAATGTTAAGAACACATGACTAATAAACTGATATAAAAAGATACATGAATTGGAAAAGTACAAATATTCCTTCTCTAGCTGAAATAATAAGTGAAATTAATGAAAACTGTCTCTACTGTATGTGAAGATTACATCATCCAGTTCATATAAGTTACCTCCGTTTCTCAACAGATGGGATATTTAGTTGAACTCGCCATACAACAAGGTGATAGATTATAATTGATATGCATGTTTTCAACTGATATTGCTTCCATACAGTCCCTGACAGAAGTTCTGTCGCTTATCCATGTTGTGGAATCAAAAGCTTATAACCTGACTTTAAATTCATCCATTGGTTTTAGAAATGACTCTTATGAAAGCTGAAACCATCCCAAATGAATTTTTGATTAAAAAAATAAATTGGCTTAACTGCTGAAATATTGATCATTTAATGAACACAGAAAGGTCAGTTTTGGCAAGACAAAAGTTTTGGCGCCTTGTCATATAATGCACCCAATCCTAGTTTAAAGCCTCACCTGTGCTCACTAATTGATCGGTTAATTAGTGGGTGTGTATAAAAAGAACTCCAGCACCCCAGACCTTCACTTGAACTGCAACTTCACCTCTGACAACATGCCAAAAATCAACCCTGCGACCAAAGCCTTGATTATCAAGAGGCTGAAGTCCAGATCCACTGCAGAGGTGGCTGGCACCTTTAATGTGTCTCTGCGTCAAGTACAAAGAATTAAAAAAAGATTTGAACAGACTGGAGATGTTTTTGACAAGCCCAGGTCTGGCAGACCCCGCAAGACAACTGCTCAGGAGGAACGTTTGTTGGTTAGAAAATCAAAAGCCAGCCCCTCTTCCACTGCAGCAGAGCTCCAACAGGCCTGGTCACCTCAAGTCCCTGTGTCAACTAGAACAGTTTGTAGGATTCTGTCTCGAAATGGCCTCCATGGTCGAATCAGTGCTCAGAAGCCAGCACTAAACAAAAGGCAATTAAAAAAACGTGTGGCATTTGCCAAGGCCCACAGCCTGCTAAACGGATGGACGCTGGAAAAGTGGCAGAAGGTGGATTTCTCAGATGAATCTTCAGTTGAATTACACCACAGCCGCCGCAAATACTACAGGAGACCTACTGGAGCCCGTATGGATCCAAGATACACCCAGAAAACAGTTAAGTTTGGTGGTGGAAAGATCATGGTCTGGGGTTACATTCAGTATGGGGGAGTGCAAAACATTTGCAAGGTGGAAGGCAATATCAATAGCCTAAAATATCAAGAAGTATTAGCTTCCTTTTACATTCCCGATCATAAAAGGGGTCAAATTTTGCAGCAGGATGGTGCTCCATCTCATACATCCATCTCTACATTAAAGTTCCTCAAGGCAAAGAAGATCAAGGTGCTCCAGGACTGGCCAGCCCAGTCACCAGACATGAACATCATTGAGCATGTTTGGAGTAGGATGAAAGAGGAAGCTTGGCAGACAAAACCAAAGAATCTTGATGAACTCTGGGAGGCATGTAAGACTGCATTCTTTGCTATTCCTGATGACTTCATCAATAAATTGTATGAATCATTGTTGAAACGCATGGATGCAGTCCTTCAAGCTCATGGAAGTCACACAAAATATTAAATATGGCTCTAATAGCACCACAACTTCATTCACCAATGTTATGAAACATATCTTTGTTTTTGAACAGAATTATTGGTTTGATTTTCACATTACTTTATGTGTGCGACAAAACTTTTGTCTTGCCAAAATCTGACCTTTCTGTGTTCATTAAATGATGAATATTTCAGCAGTGAAGCCAATTTATTTTCTTAACCAAAAAATTATTTGGGAGGGTTTCAGCTTTCATATGAGTCATTTCTAAAACCAATGGATGAATTTAAAGTCAGGTTATAAGCTTTTGATTCCACAACATGGATAAGCGACAGAACTTCTGTCTGGGACTGTATATGAGATTTCATATGTCTTAAAGCGTACCTCTGGTTATAATACAACTTTTCATAAATGAATAATGCAGGTGAACATAAAAGACCTTGTAATAAATTTTATTAAAGAGAAATGCTTTTTCATGCTGAGTTACATTTTACATCAAAGTCTATGGAGAGGGGAGGGAGGAGGAGGAACAGCTGAAAAAGACGTGCAAACATCTGCAGCTGCTAAACTCTGCTACTCTATGAGCTCTTTTAACCCCTTCCTACTGCAGACATTTTTTGGTTTTCAATTTTCATTTTGACTCCTGCCTTGCAATGCTGATGCATTGTAAAATTCCGGCACTTGTATTACAGGATGCATAGAGCAGCCTGTAATACAAGTCTATGCCAGACAAGCCTGCAAGCCTTCAAAAGGGTCCTGGCTGCCATGGCAATGGATCGCTGGCCCCAGATCTTATTCCAGGGGCCAGTGATCCAGCTCAAAATGGCAGCACCCATGTTCCTCCCCCTCCATAGACTTCTGTGAGCTCAATACAGAGATGATTAATACATATAAATACGGTAAACAGTAAAAATAGGGAGGAAAAAAGCTGCTAATAAGTCAAGAAAGAAAATATATTTCTATAGCAAAATATAACACAAAGTTTCTTATATTCATTTAAACTATTTTTTTAAGAAACTTTATTTTCTAATTAGAGATATGCTCTGCCATAACAATGCATATAACACTTGTACATTTACTGCTCATGTCACTGTAGTTACACCCCTCGTTATTATTTATCTTTCTTTATTATATTTCTGAAAACATTAACTGTACTATACATTGCACATTATTATGTAGCGTATTGTTTTTGCATTATTGTTTGTAACTCTTTTATATATACCTAGTTTCATTAAATGTACTTATGATAAACGTACAAAGTCTACCCATAAGGATAGTCCAGATAATCTAGATAGGCAGACAATGATGATTTTGTTTACTTTGTGTAAACAATATCAACGCTATATTAATAGGGCCCATAAATTAAAGAAGGACTCCAGTGATTTTTTTTCCCATTCATTATGTATCTACAGTATTCCCCTAATACAGTCATGGCTGTAAGTGTTGGCACCCCTGAAATTTTTCCAGAAAATTAAGTATTTCTCCCAGAAAATTATTGCAATTACAGATGCAATTACTATTTCCTTTGTCTGTATTGGAACAACACAAAGAAAAACAGAGAAAAAATGGAAAATTGTACGGAATATCACGCAAAACTCCAAAAATTGTGGATAAATAACTTTGTTTCAAGCATGTGATGCTTGTTCAAACCCACATGTGGCAAGTAAGTAACAGGTATGGGCAATATAAAAATCACACCTGAAACCAGATAAAAAGGAGAGATGTTGACTCAATCTTTGCATTGTGTGTCTGTGTGTGCCACACTAAACATGGAGAACAGAAAGAGAAGAGAATTGTATGAGAACTTGAGAACCAAAATTGTGGAAAAATATCAACAATCTCAAGGTTACAATCTCTAGAGATCTTGATGTTCCTTTGTCCATGGTGAACAAAATAATCAAGAAGTTTACAACCCATGGCACTGTAGATAATCTCCCTGGATGTGGACGAAAGAGAAAAATTGATGAAAGTCTGCAACGCAGGATAGTCCAGATGGTGGATAAGCAGCCCCAATCAAGTTCCAAAGAAATTCAAGCTGTCCTGCAGGCTCAGGGTGCATCAGCACAAACTATCCATCGACATTTGAATGGAATGAAATGCAATGGCAGAAGACCCAGGAGGAACCCAATGCTGACACAGTGACGTAAAAAAGCTAGACCGCGGTTTGCCAAAATGTACATGAGTAAACCAAAATCCTTCTGGGAAAACATCTTGTGGACAGATGAGACCAAGATAGAGCTTTTTGTTAAAGCACATAATTCTACTGTTTACCAAAAATGGAATGAGGTCTACAAAGAAAAGAACACAGTACCAACAGTCAAATATGGTTGTTTTGCTGCCTCTGGCACTGGGTGCCTTGACTGTGCGCAAGGCATTATGAAATCTGAAGGTTACCGAAGGTTACCAATTTTGGGTCTCAATGTAGGGGCCAGTATGAGAAAGCTGGGTTTGTGTCCTAGGTCATGGGTCTTTCAGCAGGACAAAGACCCTAAACATACTTCAAAAAGCACCCAGAAATGGATGTAAACAAAGTGCTGGAGAGTTCTGAAGAGGCCAGCAATGAGTTTGGATCTAAATCCCTTTGAACATCTGTGGAGAGATCTTAAAATTGCTGTTGGGAGAAGGCACCCTTCAAATATGAGAGACCTGGAGCAGTTTGCAAAAGAAGAGTAGTCCAAAATTCCACTTAAGATGTGTAAGAAGCTTGTTGATGGATATAGGAAGCGATTGATTTCAGTTATTTTTTCCAAAGGGTGTGCAACCAAATATTAAGTTGAAGGTGCCAATAATTTTGTTCGGCCCATTTTTGGAGTTTTGCTTGAAATTATATCATTTTTGGCTTTTTTTCCTCAGTTTTTTTTGTGTTGTTGCTATGCACACAAAGTAAATAAACATATGTATAACAAAACATGTGTAACTGCAATAATTTTCTGGACAAATACTTCATTTTCTGGAAAATTTTCAGGGGTGCCAACACTTACTGTTATACTATAACTATATATATATATATATGATATAATTCAGCCAGTGTTAGGTATTTAGTTATTTATTACTATCTGAACCCTCCTCTTCAGTAAGGGCATGTGACTCTCACTCTGACCAGATAAAATTAACAGGGGTTCAAGGAGTTTTCAGCTCATTCCAGCACAGAGTTTGTGCTTGTTATAAACAGCACAGTTATCTCTGGATTTACATACATTGATAAAAGATATACTGATCAAGTAACTTTTCATTTCTTTTTTAAATCATTTTATTACATTTTTAAACATACATAATTTAATACAGCAAATGATTACAGGCAATAAACAAGGGGAAGATATAACAATCCATGTCTTTATCATATGGGTGTCTTAGAAGAGAAATAGGAGGCTATCCAATGTCTTGCTCATGCGAGGAACTGTGGAGACAAAAGAAAAGTCTCTGTTTCGAAAGTATCCCCTCTGGTCAGAGATTTTATCTGGGTGTGAGCCATCCTACAAAAGGGGTTGGGTTATCTCAGACGTTTGGAAGTCAACTTTAAAGTGATGAAACTGAAAAACTAATAAACAGGGAGAGGGCAGAGGGCGTAGGAAGACCGGGTGCACATAATGGGTGAACCTTCATTGTTGTGCTATTCTGTGAATATTC
Source organism: Leptodactylus fallax (assembly GCA_947044405.1). Classification (NCBI taxonomy): domain Eukaryota; kingdom Metazoa; phylum Chordata; class Amphibia; order Anura; family Leptodactylidae; genus Leptodactylus; species Leptodactylus fallax. Next base: position 1,490,736 of record CAMRHE010000385.1, read on the forward strand.
ATCTGAACCTAGGCAAAGGGGGGTGGGGGGATTGTTCAGTTAGTAGGAAATCTGTAGCCAGACCAAGTGTTACAGATTTTGGCAAATTTATATTGGAATCATGTTTCTAATGAGCTAGTTCCTCCAGGCGATAAATATGCTCTACTCTTTGCAACCATTCACTCATGGTGGAATTGAGGGGGACTTCCAATATTTGGAGAGGGTGAGCCTTGCTGCTGCAAGGAGGTGTCCGATAAGCTTGGCAGAATGAGATTGCATCCCAGTGGGAAAAAGGTGGAAAGGGGAGTGTCACAGAGCATACTTTGCCTATAATCTACACCACATCTTTCCAGAAAGGGGTAATAAGATGTCAGGTCTACCACAAGTGTATATAATCGCCTGGTTTTGTGTGACATTTCCAGCATTCAGCAGGATAATTGTTAAGTATTTTAGCCTGGATGGGTTAGGTACCATCTGGAAAGTACTTTAAAGCCATTTTCCCGTAAGAGAACACATCTTAAGGTTTTTTTAGGTGCTTCTAGTAGAACTGCTACAAGTAACTTTTCTATCCCATATCAGGACTCAGCAACTGAAAGCAGTATGCAGAAAGAGGGAGAGAAGAGAATATGTATGAACGGGAGTCATCATTCTGACCTAAGTGCAGGAGAGAGATTTAGCTGTATCTGACAAATGGAACAAGAGAGATAAAGTAATGTATTGGGTAAAACAATTCCGTTAGCTTAAGCTACAAGTCTAAATATGATCCATGAGATGGAAATACCCTTTTAATGCACAGGTCCCTGACCCTTTTTCACAGGCTCTCCACAGGAAGTGACAGAAACTTCTGTCGACTTATGAGCATACAGCTATCACATAGTTGTAATGAAGGAGCACAAAGCTCAGCCTATATACTTACACACGTGGACAAAATTGTTGGTACCTCACGTTTAATGAAAGAAAAATCCACAATGGATTACTTGAATCTGACAAAAGTAATTTACCAAACTACATGTTGACAAGCCACAAAGCTTCTGGGAGAATATCCTATGGACAGATGAGACAAAAATCTAAATTTTTGGCAAGGCAAATCAGCTCTATGTTCACAGACGGAAAAATGAAGCATATCTTGAAAAGAACACTGTCCCTACTGTGAAACATGGAGGAGGCTCTGTTATGTTCTGGGACTGCTTTTCTGCATCTGGAACAGGGTGTCTTGAATCTGTGCAGGGTACAATGAAATCTCAAGATTATCAAGGGATTCTAGAGAGAAATGTGCTGCCCAGTGTCAGAAAGCTTGGTCTCAGTGGCAGGTCATGGGTCTTGCAACAGGATAATGATCCAAAACACATAGCTAAAAACACCCAAGAATGGCTAAGAGGAAAACATTGGACTATTCTGAAGTGGCCTTCTATGAGCCCTGACCTAAATCCTATTGAGCATCTTTGGAAGGAGCTGAAACATGCCGTCTGGAAAAGGCACCCTTCAAACCCGAGACAACTGGAGCAGTTTGCTCATGAGGAGTGGCCAAAATTCCTGTTGAGAGGTGCAGAAGTCTCATTGACAGTTACAGGAATCGTTTGATTGCAGTGATTGCCTCAAAAGGTTGTTCAACAAAATATTAAGTTAAGGGAACCATCATTTCTGTCCAGGCCTGTTTCATGAGTTTTCTTTTTTCAAAAATTCTGTTGAAGCATGGTTGAAAAGCAATGTCTGACTTTCATTTGTTCATTTTCATAGAATTTTTATATATCATTACTTTTGTCAGATTCAAGTTATTTCTGTGATCATTGTGGGTTTTTCTTTCATTAAACGAGGGGTACCAACAATTTTGTCCACGTGTGTATAGTCTCTTAGGTTATTAAGAAGACTATAGATCAGCGGTCCCCAACCTTTTCTTTTGCACGGCCCAGCAGGGGGCGCGGGGCAGAGATTGGGCAGCAGAGCGGGCGGTTTAGGGGTGGGGCTTTGGTGATATGGGGGCAGGGTTATACACGAAACAGCAATGTAGACAGGGACGTGCTGGCAGGACCTTGGTGTACAGCCATTAGCTATACTAGGAACCACAACACTGTGACCGCCGCACATAATGTCGCGGGAGCTGTGTTTACCGAGGCCAGCCAGCTGCCCCACGGAGCGGCAAAAGACTCCCAAAAGCCCGCTCCCGGTCTGCGGACCGGTGGTTGGGGACCTCTGCTATAGAGGGAAGGATAATTACACTATCCCACAGCAGGTAGATATAGTCCAGTCTCTTGCTGCCCTTTTGATGCTGTGCATTGCAAAGTGTATTAATTATCGTCACTCAAACTGCAAAAACTTCTCTGACATGTTGTTAATATCAGCAGGTACTCTGTCAACTTAGGGCTCAGGCACATGTATGCGAGTCTGCCAGAGACATAACTTTAAACTTTTGGTTGCAAAATCTTGAACAGGACCCCCTATCTATTTACCCATAACAAAATATCCATAATACTGGTGGTGTTATTATGAGGCAGAAGGTGGCAGAAAACCTTCGGGTCCCGTCTGCAACCCCTGTAGTTATGCCTCTGGGCTCTGTATTAATAGTCTTTATATCATTCTTTGAGGTACAATATTCTATCCTAGAAGTCACACGTCTATGATAAAATACTAGCATAACACAACATGCACTGCGGGATGCCATGATTTTTTGTCTCACAACACCAAAGCAAATGAGGCCATAAAAAATCCTCTGTGTGCCTCTGTATAAAAGTGGAGGAAAAGAATGGGCCTAAAGTTAGCTACAGGCACCAAATTTGGGGTCGGTATTGCATGAGCCTAAGAGTTGTGATGGCTGAGCAGCACATATTGAAGTAAGTCCTGACTATCAGCAGTTCTTTTCCAAATAATATAGTAAAGAGTGCTACTGGCAATTCTGATTCTAGAATAGTTGATAACAGGTAAATGGGTTTCCCAAAAAAGCAATTATCCCCTACCCATACATCAGTAGGAGTCTGAGCGGTCAATCAGGAGAAAGGGGAAATTTCATCCTCTGTTTTGAATGGAGCAGTGGTCGGGTATCACACACGCCACTCCATTTATTTTACTGGGACCACCAGAGATAGCTGATGTACAGTGCTTGGCTATCTCTGGCACTCCCATTGAAATGAATGAATGTATCCACAGGATGGGGATAACTGCTTTCATGGGAAACCCCTTTAGGCTGAGGCCCCATGTTGCTGAAACGCAACTTTTTTTGTTGCAGATTTTTCTGTGTGTTTTGAGCCAAAGCCAGGATTGGATTGAGCAGAAGGTAAAAGTATAAGAGCGTCCTATATATTTCCCATTCCTTTTGACATTTGCTAAAAAAAAACGCAGAAAAATCTGCCATAAAAATGCTGCGTTTTCGCAACATGGGGCCTCAGCCTTAAAGGGGTTTTCTGAGCCAGAGGGCATTACATAAATACCCCAGCTTGAAAAACACCTTTAAATCTTTTCTCTTACTGTACTATCCATACATCAAGCTCTTCTGGACAGCAGATGTAGTTTCAGCCCCCTTATCTTGGTTTGTGGGGTACTGTATGTGCCTATGTTCAATGAGAATTTCATGACAGGTAGCATCCAAGGTTATTGTTCAATAGTCATATGGGCATCAGAGGACTGTCATTGACAATGTAATTTTAGGTAATGTTAAATACTAAAAGCTATGCTTGCATTAAAAATCTGAATGTATTAATAGCTATATATAGGAGAGGGGTATAAGATGTCCATTATAAGACATTCTACTCTCCACCCATTGTAGGAGTTATCCTAGCACTAACATCGCCCCCATTATCCACAGGCTGAAGGACCCACTGCTTTTCAGTCTTACCAACAAAGACTTGGGCTTAATAAGATAAATTAATAAGGATGGTTCTGGAGACTGGGCACATTTCATTCCCAAAATAAGTAAAACAGACACTGACTTCTATTAAGAGGATGATCCCTGTCCTCCTCCTTTATTCCTTCAACTTATAGCAGATTACTGTAACAGGATTGTGCAGTCATCCAAACATGCGCTGAAATAAAGAATGGGTGGGAGTCTTAAAAACATCTTTCCGGCTCAGGTTTAACTTTACCCCCTCCAAAGCTTGTCACTGAAAAGAGCCACTCTGAATCTGTTAATCTGTTTCTAATTAAAGCTGAGGGGGAAGGAGTTTTTGTGTATATTAGCCGATGTTCCAGTCCATTCAGGGTGATCGCTGGGAAAATTCATCTCCTATTCGACATCTGTGGGAAGGGACATCTTAGTAATAAATTGGGATAGACACAATTTTACTTTACTTGAAAGACACTGTGTCATGGGTAAAATCATATGTACCACATAGCATTCATAATTATAATAATAAAAAAGAAATCTTATTTTAATGGATAAAGGTAAAAAAAAATAAGTATTAACCACTTCAGTACAGGGCTATTTTCCCTGGTTCAGGCCGGACACATTTTTGTGTTTTTTTTTAGTATATGCGGTTTTGAGGGCTATAACATTTTTTTTTCCTTTAGGTTATTCAAATAAATTTTGTGCCTTTTTTTGGTGACAAATAGGGCTTTATTTTTATGTTGGTTTTATTTTTTCATGTTTTTTTCTTTATTTTACTATCTGAGAATATCTAAACAAAAAAGGAGGGGAAATGTCTTGTTTCTCACATTTTTTAATAGCATGAAGTGCTACTAAAAAAAATTTTAATAGTTTTGCCACTCCATTACCATCATTTTTACTTCGGAGACACTTATTGTGACACTGGGGGCTAGAATCTGTGATTCACTTTATTTTTTGTATTTTTTTTTTTACACGTAGTACACCCCCCATAAGGTCATAATAGACCTTTTAGGGGGGCATTTTAACTTTCTTTTTTTTTATGATTTCTCCTGTAACTCCAGGAACATCTGTATTCCAGACCAGCTCCTGCCGAGTCAGAGGGGAACCGCATCATGGTAGCTATTATAGCTGTGCACTGCTCAATAAACCGTCCCTGCCTTCCCTAGGTTGTAGTAACAACAGGCATCCCATTACTAAAGCTGCACAATTTTGTGCAGCAGGCCTAACTTGCAAGGATGTACAGGTACACCCTTGCAGGGTTATAGGTTGCCCCCCTCCCCCCACCCCCGGACGTATATACTCTATGGGCAGTCTGGAAGTGGGTAAAGAAACATTAAAAACAAACAACATTCCTTCCCTTCAATGTAAAAAGAAATAGCGCCTGTATAAAGAATATTGGAATCTAATAAGCTCACTTCAGTGATACGGGATCTTTCCTAAAATCTAGAAAAGGTTTTGAAAATCTCTGAAGACTATGACTTACTGTATAGACTGTGCTGTTTGTAATTATGGCCAGCTATGAATAGGGAATGGACACAGAAATGACTTCAACTATATTGTTTAATTTGATGCTCATACAAACTTTCAGATACTTAACTTGAAGTAGGGTATTCCGGGTCAGGGAACTCAACTTGCAGAAGTCCAACCTGTATGTATACATGCTGTGAGCACAACACTCCTACTCTCCTTAAACTTGTTATCACAGACTGGAGGTCCAGGTATTCCCTTGTACTACAGGGAAATGAAAGTCTACAGACTGCTGGATAAAAGTCAATATAATGCTGGGTTCACCTCTCATTGTCCCATCAGCAGCTCCCATCACTCGAGATGGCTCCTCACCAACTGCCACTGGCTCCTCATAGCTCTGCCCTCTAACTCCTATATCATGCAGCCCCTTCTCAACCATGCCACTAATACAGAGAGCACACACAGAGGAGACAGACACACTGACATATTGGGAACACAAACCACCTCACCACAGACAGCAGGCACAAAGGGGATTATTTACAAATGATATAGGGAACTCCCCTCTTACATGTTTCTTGTAATATATACTGTATAGGGCACTAGTTAGAGCTATTTCACACTGACCTGCACCTTCTTGCCTAAAATGATAAGCAGAGGAGTTTGCATTCCTAACTCCCAGGATGCATTTTGGTTGTCATGTAGGCATTGGTACCTTAGAGTAAAAGTGTAAAACTTCATGACTCTGACTCCACAGCCCTGCTAGTCACAATTTTTGTGGAAGTCATAATTTTGATGCAAAGACTACACATCACTTTGTCCAAGGAGCTGGCATAGATTTTTGTAAAGCTGGAAAATGTCTGGTTTTACCTGTGCCTTGGAAAATAGGGATACTGTACAGATGGTTGAGGTCGATGCCTGGTCACCCTCTCTTAGGCCTACTGTTCAAGAAGTTGTAACTCAATAAACCTTCCTTGGCAGTTTATATGCCAGGAAGAAACATTTTCACCCCTGACGCCCACCCCATTGTAATATACAGATGACACATGCATAAATGATAGATACTCAAACAACATAATTCACTAATGATACATAGACAAGTGGGCTTCTTCCATCACACAATCATAAATTAGGCACAAGCTCCAGTCAGACAGGGACTATTAAGACCTATGTGGAAAATGTAACTCTTGATAAATCAGCCTCAGCACTCAGTTACCCTGCTCTGTAACTTTATGCAGTCTGCCGCTTTGTGACTGAGTTGCTGAGGCTCCTAAATACTTTTAAAAATACCTCTCAAAGTTGATTGTGGAATATCTAGGAAGAAAGAAATTTCCTGAACTGACTTGTTACAACGGTGACATCCTATTACAGTACCACGTTGGAATTCAGTGAGTTCTTTAGAACAACCCATTCTTTCACATGTTTGTAAAGGTGGACTGTATGGATAGGGACTGGTCTGTGGCAATGAGGAGTGAATGAAATACCCAAAGTCAATGATTAAGAGCTGTGCCCCAAACTTTCAAATAGTGTATATTGTTTTTCTTTCTTTTGAGGTCTTTATTTCATAGTTTTGACCATTGCCTCTCCTTTGCAAGGCATACTCAGAGTAATTTTGGTTTTGGGGGCCACCTCAGCTGCCCTGGATTGAGTGGGACACCTCCACATTTTGGGAGGCAGGCAGTGATTTTAGCTCTGTGTTTTCAGGACAGAGATTGAGGTTGAATACAATAGTGGAACACAGAGCTATCTGCTTCGCTGATGTTGTCTGCAGCAGGGAAGCGCAATGAGTGCCGAGCCACAGACGTAATTACAGCCAGAGCCTGCAGGTCTTTGGGAATGCGGTAAGGTGAGTATTCTTTGTTTTTTGTTGTGTGGTGGTTGAGGGGGCATGGGGCCTTATGAGGGGGCTAGTTATGAGGAAACTAAATTATGTGTGGGGTGGCCCCACTTACAAAACGTTTGAACAGGGCCCCCTAATGTATTAAAACGGCCCTGCTATAACATTTCTGCCAGATCATAAAGCCATGAATATTACTACTCATTATTACTAACTTCCTTAACATTACTCATATCCTCTTAACCTTGGATCTCTCACTGTTCCCACAATTTATAGTTCGTGTAATTACCCTTTAATTGTCATTTAATGTTAGAGGTCACAACTCATGATGACCTTTTAGGGTTCTCTCTGCTCCACCTGTTAATAACCTGTTCTATTCTCATGAATGCTGATAAAAATTATAAATGTGTACAACATACAGTACAGACCAAAAGTTTGGACACACCTTCTCATTCCAAGAGTTTTCTGTATTTTCATGACTATAAAAATTGTAGATTCACACTGAAGGCATCAAAACTATGAATTAACACATGTGGAATTATATACTTAACAAAAAAGTGTGAAACAACTGAAAATATGTCTTATATTCTAGGTTCTTCAAAGTAGCCACCTTTTGCTTTGATTACTGCTTTGCACACTCTTGGCATTCTCTTGATGAGCTTCAAGAGGTAGTCACCTGAAATGGTCTTCCAACAGTCTTGAAGGAGTTCCCAGAGATGCTTAGCACTTGTTGGCCCTTTTGCTTTCACTCTGTGGTCCAGTTCACCCCAAACCATCTCGATTGGGTTCAGGTCTGGTGACTGTGGAGGCCAGGTCATCTGGCGTAGCACCCCATCACTCTCCTTCTTGGTCAAATAGCCCTTACACAATCTGGAGGTGTGTTTGGGGTCATTGTCCTGTTGAAAAATAAATGATGGTCCAACTAAACGCAAACCGGATGGAATAGCGTGCCACAGCAAGATGCTGTGGTAACCATGCTGGTTCAGTATTCCTTCAATTTTGAATAAATCCCCAACAGTGTCACCAGCAAAGCACCCCCACACCATCACACCTCCTCCTCCATGCTTCACGGTGGGAATCAGGCATGTAGAGTCCATTCGTTCACCTTTTCTGCGTCGCACAAAGACATGGTGGTTGGAACCAAAGATCTCAAATTTGGACTCATCAGACCAAAGCACAGATTTCCACAGGTCTAATGTCCATTCCTTGTGTTCTTTAGCCCAAACAAGTCTCTTCTGCTTGTTGCCTGTCCTTAGCAGTGGTTTCCTAGCAGCTATTTTACCATGAAGGCCTGCTGCACACAGTCTCCTCTTAACAGTTGTTGTAGAGATGTGTCTGCTGCTAGAACTCTGTATGGAATTGACCTGGTCTCTAATCTGAGCTGCTGTTAACCTGCGATTTCTGAGGCTGGTGACTCGGATGAACTTATCCTCCGCAGCAGAGGTGACTCTTGGTCTTCCTTTCCTGGGGCGGTCCTCATGTGAGCCAGTTTCTTTGTAGCGCTTCATGGTCTTGGCCACTGCACTCAGGGACACTTTTAAAGTTTTCCCAATTTTTCGAACTGACTGACCTTCATTTCTTAAAGTAATGATGGCCACTCATTTTTCTTTACTTAGCTGCTTTTTTCTTGCCATAATACAAATTCTAACACTCCATTCAGTAGGACTATCACCTGTGTATCCACCTGACTTCTGAACAACACAACTGATGGTCCCAACCCCATTTATAAGGCAAGAAATCCCACTTATTAAACCTGACAGGGAACACCTGTGAAGTGAAAACCATTTCAGGTGACTACCTCTTGAAGCTCATCAAGAGAATGCCAAGAGTGTGCAAAGCAGTAATCAAAGCAAAAGGTGGCTACTTTGAAGAACCTAGAATATAAGACATATTTTCAGTTGTTTCACACTTTTTTGTTAAGTATATAATTCCACATGTGTTAATTCATAGTTTTGATGTCTTCAGTGTGAATCTCCAATTTTTGTAGTCATGAAAATACAGAAAACTCTTGGAATGAGAAGGTGTGTCCAAACTTTTGGCCTGTACTGTATACGTTTTATAAATGTAGAAACCATTAAAATGCACAATAGGTCTGTAGATTTCACCACACCTTGTATTAAATGGACAATGCATGGAAAGTATTTTCCTTCCATACCACGGACAGAGCATTAAGTAAATCCTTTTTGACGCAATTCATCCTACAAAATCTTTACTTGTCCTGTCATGCAGCTCTAACTTTCTATATAAATTCACACAGTGGAAAAAGTCAGGTCACTGCTCTGTAATCTGAAGGATTAGTTCTCAGATTCAGTGTTCGCCTAATGTCCCAATTTTTTGTTGAGACAGCTCTGCTAACTATGCTGACAGACCCAGTGAACAATGATCACTAGAAATTTTTTTTTCCATAAATTTCTCTTACATATTTTTTATCATGTAACCCCTTTTTAAAGGAAATATACCACCTATATCTTTTACTTATGGAAAACAGATTTATTTATTTATTATGCTTACTTATATAGCGCCATCATATTCCGCAGCGTTTTACAGACATTGACAGCCACTGTCCCATATAGGGCTCACAATCTATATTCCCTATCAGTATGTCTTTGGAGTGTGGGAGGAAACCCATGCAAACAGGGTGAGAACATAAAAACTCCTTGCAGATGTTGTCCTCAGCAGGATTCGAACCGAGGACTCCACTGAGCCAACGTGCCACCCATCAATTGCTTTCATTTTATGGTTGCAAATTTTCTGTACATGTTTATAGGGATTGCCATCTTGCTTTAGCTGCTGCTTTGCAACATTTCTATATACGCTATACAGCATTCATACGGACCATAGACCATAAAGATATTCAGAAAGTTGTGTCCATCACCTTCTTTGAATGGTGCCTCCTATGGTACAGTGCCTTGCAAAGTATTCATACCCCTTGAACTTTTTCACATTTTGTCACCTTACAACCACAAACTTAAAAGGATTCTATCATTGGGGAAACATGTTTTTAACTGAAGCCACATCGTAATAGCCTTTATAAAGGCTATTAGTCTCCTACCTTTGTCATTTCACTCCTCGCCGCCGTTTAGAAGGAATCTTGATTTTTATGCAGGCGTCCCCTGTGCTCTCCTCAGACGCATTTTTGAACTTACTGCGCCGCCTCTGTTCTTCTTTAGCAGACGCCTCTTCTTTACGTCATCCTTGTACGAGTCTTCGTTCGGCAATTTTCCTGTGGCCTATTACATACAGCGCATGCAGTATGCTCGTGTAATAGGCCACAGGAAAATAGCCGAATGGACATGCGCAGTCGGCGCAGGTCTCCCAGAGGAAGGATGACGTCAAGAAGAGGCATCTCCTAAAGAAGAGAGGCGACGTGGTAAGTTCAAAAATGCATCTGAGGAGAGCACAGGGGACGCCCCTTATGCAGTTTCAGCACTGGGGGAAACGCCCCCTGTGCATTCTGAAGATGCATTTGCATAAAAATAAAAATCAAGATTTCTTCTAAATGGCGGCGAGGAGCGAAACGACAAAGGTAGGAGACTAATAGCCTTTATAAAGGCTATTACAACGTGGCTTCAGTTAAAAACATGTTTCCCCAATGATAGAATCCCTTTAAATGTATTTTATTGAGATTTTAAGTGATAGACCAATACAAAGTAGCAGATAATTGTGAAGTGGAAGGAAAATGATACACGGTTTTCAAAATTTTAATCAAATAAAAACCAGAAAAGTGTGATGTGCAAAACTATTCAGCCCCCCTATATCAATACTTTGTAGAGCCACCTTTTGCTGCAATTACAGCTACAAGTCTTTTGGGGTATGTCTCTACCAGCTTTGCGCATCTAGAGACTGAGAGTTTTGCCGATTCTTCTTTGCAAAATAGCTCAAGCTCAGCCAGATTGGATGGAGAGTGTCTGTGAACAGCAATTTTCGTGTTTTGCCACAGATGCTTGATGGTATTTAGATCTCGACCTTGACTGGGCCATTCTAACACATGAATATTCTTTGCTCTAAACCATTCCACTGTAGCTCTGGCTGTATGTTTAGGGTCATTCTCTTGCTGGAAGGTGAATCTCCTTTCCAGTCTCAAGTCTTTTGCAGCCTCCAACAGGTTTTCTTCCAGGATTGCCCTGTTTTAGTTCTATTCATCTTCCCATCACCTCTGACCAGCTTCCCTGTCCCTGCTGAAGAAAAACATCCCCACAGCATGATGCTGCCACCACGTTTCACAGTGGGGATGGTGAGTTCAGAGTGATGCGCGGTGTTACTTTTCTGCCACACATAGTGTTTTACAATTGGGCCAAAAAGTTCAACTTTGGTCTCATTTGACCAGAGCACCTTCTTCCATATGTTTGCTGTGTCCACTATATGGCTTGTGGCAAACTGCAAACCGCACTTCAAAAATGGTTTTCTTCTTGCCAATCCATAAGGCCAGATTTGGTGAGTGCACAACTTATAGTTGCCCTGTGGACAGATTTTCCCACCTGAGCTGTGGATTTCTGCAGCTCCTACAGAGTGACCATGGGCCTCTTGCCAGCTTCTCTGACCAGTGCGCTCCTTACTCGATCTGTCAGTTTAGGTGGAAGGCCAAGTCTTGGTAGGTTTACAGTTGTAGAATACTTTTTCGACTTTTGGATGATGGATTGAACAGTGCTCCTTGGGATGCTCAAAGTTTGGGATATGTTTTTATAACCTAACCCTGCTTTAATCTTCTCCACAACTTTATCGCTGACCTGTCTGGTGAGTTCCTTGGACCTCATGATGCTGTTTGTTGACTAGTGTTCTCTAACAAACCACTGAGGCCTTCACAGAACAGGTGTATTTATACTGAGACTAAATTACACACAGCTGGACTCTATTAACTAATTAAGTGACTTCTGAAGGCAATTGTGTGCACTTTATTTAGGGGTATCAGAGTACAGGGGACTGAATACTTTTGCACGTCACACTTTTCAGATTTTTATTTGATTCACAATTGTGTGATACTTGGTCTATCACTTAAAATGTCAATAAAATACATTTAAGTATGTGGTTGTAAAGTGACAAAATTACATCACCAAAAATTCTTAAAAAATATTCTTAACATAAAAACTGAAAAATAAAATAAAAATGTGATGATGACATATTCCTGTTAATACGCAAAGCCAGGAGTGGATTTAGCAGCAGGTAGAAGTATAAGAACTTCCTATATATTTTTCATTCCTTTTGTAGCCATTCTTGGCTTTGGCTCAAAAAACTGCAGCAAAATCTGCAACAACAAAAAAGCTGCATTTCCGCAACTTGGGGCCGTAGCCTTAAGTGGCCTTCCCCTCATTTTCTCTTCATTTCACACAAGCCCGTAGGCCGCACACAGTGAGAAGCAGGGTTCAGTTCTCAATAGAGAAGCAAGGGAAAGAATAAAGAAATGCACAATATCACAGAAAGGAGCCAACATTTGTTATTAAAGTATATTACAAAATTTTTTAATGACACAAATGCTGCCAGAAATTCATGCTTTAAATCTAGTGACTTGCAACTGATGTAATCTCTAAATGGAGCAGTTTCCGGGCAAAAAAATCTTTTTAAAAAAAAAAAGGTCTGTTAGTGCTACTAATGGGTTAATAAGTGCACCCAAATACCTTTAGTTTGAGTAATTTCTGGGTTTCTCTGGGAGCTTCTGGCATCCTCTGCATTTGTTTACACGGTGTAGCTTCCTGTTGTCTTAGCTAATGCAATGTATCATGGTAGTTGTAGGCTGACTCACACTACCTCCCTCTCTCTCCCTCTCACACCCACTCCCTGTCTCCCTAGCTATCCCGCCCACTACTAGCCCTTCCCAACTAACTAACTCAGCCCACCCCCCCACCCCATCATACTTACATGTTTTCCTGTCCAGACTTCCCTTCTGCACGGACGGCTCCTCCTCTTCTTTGACTCTGCCGGCACGTGCGGAGGCCAGAGGTGCCTCTGACGCCTGCGCAGTAGAGATGGAGTGCCCGGCTACAGCGCAAGGCCAGGACTATTGCGCACAAAAGGGCAGAGTCTAAGAAGAGGAGGAGCTGTCCCCACAGAAGGGAAGTCTGGAGAGGAAGACAGGTAAGTATGATGGGGTGGGGGGAGTATTGGTGACGTTCCGTTTCCGGAAACGGTGAAAACGGAACGTCACCTGATAATCAGAAAATGCGCCTGGGGCGGTCTCATGATATGGGTAAATATACCATTTTGCTAAAGTATGTAATTTAGAAAGTAGGGAGGAGAGTGTTTAGATTTGTATAGAAAATGCATTTTATCCCAGACAACCCCTTTAACTTTCCCTTTTCTTCTCCATCTGGCCCCACAACCTTGTGACATCTTCCTTCACCCATAAGTCATCTCTGCAGACTTTAATGCACAAACTTCACCTGTGTTCAGATGGAGGAGGCATTTTATAGCAGAATGCACTTGGATGACATCCTAGTGCCTTCTGTCCCGATTCTGTTCAATTCTGGAGAAGGATAGGACCTGCTCTATAATCATCAGAATGGAATGGAACATCTGTCCTCCCATCAGAAGAGCCTCGGTCTGCACACTTGGTTGTGTGCATGATGCCTTATCTTTGGCTCCGCTACACAAACTCACCATCTATAGTGCCCCAGATGAAAACTAAAAGCTTCCCTGAATCAAAGTAAAAATGCACTCTAAATGGTAATCCTGCTCCCTTTATGACCAGCACTGTAATAGTGCTTCTCAGGGTCTCTATCATACACTAAAATTGGCCTCTTTGAGCCCCCATATAGTTACATTGTACAGTTAAAAAAACACTTAAGTTTAATCAACTGGTGGTAAAGGGTGCAGCTAAATGAAACTGTGAATGTATATACAGTAGTAATGCCCCCAGGCACACATAGGAGGAAGCAATACTCTAGAGTAAAGCAAATTCTAGGAAAGATTTTATTTACCTAGTGTACAGCAACTTCAATTCCCCTATGGAACCATTTGAAATGTTCCTGTACACTAGGTGAATAAAATTTTTCCTTCCTTGGATTTGCTTTACACCATGCGGCTTCTTCCTCCTTTGTGTACTAGGTAAAGTATAGAAGACTGGTCTGACCTCAAAAGTTTTCACCCATCTAAATGTAATACTTTAGCTGTGCTGATGCATTTCCTGATTTGAATAGTACTAATGCCCGACCCCTTTGTGTCCCCACATACTACTGTGTTTCTCCTAAAATAGGACCTTCCACCAAAAATAAGCCCTAGCTAGATTTTCCAGGTTTTTTGGAGTAGGCTTGAAATACAGTAATACCTCGTACATTCGTGAGGTTAGGGTCCAGAGCGGGTCGCGGATCACAAGGAATCGCGAATGTTTGGTACAAGCGCTTAGAAGCGCTTACAATGCCGGTTTCTAATGTTTAACCCCTAAATATCAATAAACTTTACCCTACAGTACTGTACAGTATACTAAAGTATATTGTACAGTACTGTATATTAATACATTCATTCATTTTCTTATACACTCACAGTAAAATGAAACTAATTACCGGGTACGTAACGAACAGGACGCTACTACCCAATAGCGAAGGTGTTTTTTTTAATTAAATTTCACAGATCTGAAAAAAAAGAGCAAAATCTATATATGTTAGTTGCCAAAAAAATATCGCGAATCTGTGAATTCGCAAATTCGGAAACGCGAGTGTACGAGGTATTACTGTATAAGCCCTACTCCAAAAATAGCCCTAGCTAGTTTAACCCCTTCCCGACATGTGCCGTGCGATTACGACAGATGTCGGGTCCTTAATGATTGCGGCCACACTGCTGCAGAGCGGCTACCATAGCTACTGTACCCGGTCTGCGCTGTAATGTACAGCGGAGTCCCGGAGTTACTGCCCGCGATCAGTATCTGCTCTGATCACGGGGATTGTTGAGCATGAACCCCCCCACCCAAAAGTATTACAACTGCCTGGGGCAGGTCCGTGACCCCCCCCCAACCCCAAAGTAACACACCTGTGCCTGGGGCAGGTCCCCACCGCCACAGCTACTGTTCCGGGTATCCACTAATGTAGAGCGGCGACCCGGATTTAATGCCCGCGATCAGACTCTACTCTGATCGTGTGCATTGTTGAATGTGACCCCCCACCCTCAAAGTATTACAACTGCCCCGGGTCAGTCCGTGACCCCCCCCCCCCCAAAGCAGAAAAATCCACCCCCCAAAGCAGTACCTTTCTAGTTGCAGGCCAGCTTATTTTCGTAGAAAGACGGTAGTAATGCCCCCTTTTGTGCCAGTTTTCAGCGAGCAGCAAATTTTGGGATCTCAATACAAAGCAGCACTGGACCCTTCCCTCTCCATAGACTTTTTGTTATCAGACAAAATTCTATAACAGAAGACATGCTGGAAATTATTATGGGGGGGGTGGGATTTTCACTATTGGGTGCATTGTTACCAATGGGGCACATTGGCAACGCTTTTTTGCTATGGGGGCACTGTTACCGTCAGGGCACAATGTGCTGTGCACAACTATTTCTGACAACACTATGTGTGACCCTAATTACTGTAGAGGCACTATCTGTGTGTTACTAATATTTTTATGAGGACTATCTTTATGAAACTATTAATTCTGCAGTGTAGTATTTGGGAGCGCATCAGGATGATGCTATTAGGGCACTAGCATCGAGGGGATGAGGAAATTAGGGTGTCTGTGTGATAAACACTGCAGAGTTGCAAAAAGCATTTGTAGCGGCCTAGGCTGGATGGAGAAGATGAGGAAACAAAACAACTACAATAAGAGACATCAGCTATATTAATTGGATGTAATAGGTATGGAAATTTCCGGTTTCCTGTGATGGCATCTGATCAGTACTGTTGTCATTAGCACAAGGGAGAGAGGTATTGAGAATTTGAATATATGCATTGGGGCTTAGTCCTGGATTGTTTAGGACACTAGCAATGCCCCTGGGTTGCAGCCTATCACCCCTGAGAACAAAAGGAGCTGTGATAAAATTTAACTTGCCCAACCCCGAGCAGGGAAGCCCCCATGTACCTTTTTGAGTCAACCACCTAAATTTGCACAGAAAATGTACCTTTATAGGGGTGGTCTTCTTAAAGAAAACAGTATAAAGAATGCCTGTTAAATTGTCTAATGTTGTCAGCAAGAATTTACAGCCCCATTAAAATTCCAGAAAAATTATGGGCCCAAAATGATGTATTTTATGCTGGGTATCATATCAGCATATTACACAGATACAAACCTAGACTAGGGACTGATACAACAGCTATGCTACTGTCCACAAATCACTCCAACTCCTCCACACATAACCATAGTGGGCCCCAACTCAATCTACTTCCCATCATTCTTGATCCCAGGATGACATCAATCTAAATTGTAGTCTTTAGTATAGCTTTTCTACTGTTCCTAGTTGCCAGCTCCACTATCCATTCATGGTCCGCAACGTGGTATCCCTTTAAATTGTGGTCATCAGCATGGCTGTGCCTCTTATTAATGGTCCCCAGCATGATATTCTTTTAACACTTGACCATCAGCATAGTTCCTGTCCTGACCCTATGGCTCCCCTCTCATTCCTAGACCCCAACATGGCTCCCCTTTCCATTCTCCCCTTTCACTGCTAATCTTGACCATACTTACTAACATTTCATAGGCTAAAATCTGAACGCTAAATCCCATCTGGTAATGCCCCAAGAATGTCCATTTTGGGATTGGTTTTAGATAAAACCTGTCCCTTTTGTGGCCCAGTTCACAGAATCGTACTGGAAAAATTGGGGCTGTGATGCTGCTCACTTTCTCCCCGAATGTCCCTAGCAAGTCTTGCTGTAGTCTAGTGGTGTACAGACTGGCGTCCATTTCAGACAAATGTGTGGTCTTTTCAAATAGGTTCCCACTAAAAAATTTGCTCAAAAAAGTGGTCTTTGGTTGGATAAGGTGGTCTGCTTATAGAGACAGCTGACATAGATAATTATAGGACGAAAATTGGTCAGTGAAGAAATTGGTTTTTAAGAAGAGGGGGGTGTTCTGGAGAGGTTTCACAGTACATAAGATAGTCAGCCACCTTGCCAGAATCAGTGGGTTTGGCTGATTTTGAGTCCAATGAAGCAAGCCGGAGGCTTTTTCTAATATATTGCACATAGGAGTTATACAGAAGTGGCTAGTGGTCTCATTCATCGCAATGATAGCCCTAATAGGACTCCACACAATCCAGAGCCATGTTAGGGCATGAGCCCTTAGTCACATATTGTCTATGTAGTATAAGCAGGTATGGCTGGACACCGGCCACTTCTGCAATCCATTCATAGAATTGATTCTCATGTAAGAGCTGAATGTACGTGACGCAGTCATGGCTGCTGCTCAGTGAATACATAATAGTAGTGTTCTGTGTAACAGCTCTGCCGCTAATGGATGAGTGGGTGATTTTTTAGACATCAGGGCTTCATGCGAGGACCAGGCCTTCTGCCCACTCATTCCTGCAGCAGAATGGGAGCGAGCACTGCTGCATCTGTTACTGTGGAAACCAACGGGAATCTCGCGAGCGTTTCCCGCGGCGCCGATAGAGAAGAGTTGAGGGGCTACAGAGAACTCTCGCGATACTTGGGCCGGGTGCTTCCGGTCGGAGAGGACAGAAGAGTCGCTGCGGTAGGCGAGGGAGAAGAAGAAGAGGTGAAGGTAGGTGCGACAGTTGACGGATATGGGGGCGAATTAATCGATATTCCAATGGCCGGTGTCTATTGCTTACAGCGCTTATTAGTCGCAGTGAAGAAGGATGTCGCCCACGCATGGAGCACAAGCACCAACCTCCATCTTACAATGAGCACCTTGCACTAGTCTTCAGGGTCTGAGACATGACACCTCCATTACAGGAGCTCATGTCCCGCACACGTAATGGGCAGGAGCCTGTGCTGTACATAGTGCCATTTATATGCCAGCTGACATAGTCGTGTGCTGTCACGGCAGTCTATGGCATGGCCTGACCTGTCATGTATTCAGTCTTGTACTGTTACCTTATATCTCATCTGTTCACTTATCCACACATGTGACTAGCACTCCTTGAAATTTGCTTGTGGCTTGTAACTTTTTGTGTGGTTTACTATTCATGTCTGTGACAGTTCTTATTGCAGTGCTTTGTATAGTATTCTGTCATCCCATGTATTCTATGTAGTCCCTTTACTCCATGTCATCATTGAAGCCAGTTGTATGATCGCCTGTACCCGGCTGGCATGACACTTTCTGCACTGCCTTTCATCATTGGCTTTTAGTTGTTGGATTGGAATTAACTGTTTAGTATATTAGCGGTAACACGTCATCGCCAGATATTATTTTAGTGACTAGATCATACATTCACGTTCATTATGCTGTGGTCACATACATATGAACACAATCCTGGATTTCTGCATCTCCATGGTTCACATCCATCATTTAGGTTTGTCTAAAGTGGTTCTGGAATTTGTTTTGGATTTTTTTATAGGAGCACCTTTTGTTCTGAACGGCCTCTGTCAGTGGTTCTCAGCTAGTCCCCACCAATAAATAACATCAGCTTGAACCCTCTGCTATGATCGTATTGTGCGCTGCACATTAAAAGCACACATGAGGTCCATGCAAGTACTGTCTAGAGCAAAGGTGCACAACGTTGTCTGGTCCGTTGTTAGATGGTGCCATAGTAAAATGTAAAGGAGATTTCTGGGATAAATGAAAAACTCGCTGGGGGCTGGGAGTAAACTATACTTCACAGTAGGGAATGATGAAAACATAAAATATAATTTTATTATTTCAATTTCTCAACAACAAATAAAATTATGAATAAAATTTAAGAATAGTTAAAAAACAGGACCCCCTCCCGGGGGGGGGGGGGTTAAGTCTATTTTGATGGGGATATTGCCATTTATAAAGTAAATGTAAGGTTTAGCACCCTTAGAAAGTGGCTAACCAATGGACATAATGTGGTGTCTTCTGGACCAACTCCCAGATACACTAGCACCACCCTGTATTCACTACTTTTATATTCCATCCCCTGATACCAATATCTGTCCACGACAAGCCCCTACAATACATATGGGTCCTGAATAAATATTAGCCTAACCCACATAAGTTAGGGAATTGGTGTTAAACATCTGTTACATTGTAAATCAACCACAGGGAGTAGATAAGATTAAGACAGAGATCCCCCCCATCTGGATAGTTTACCGGGATCCCAGAAGCTAAGTAACCCCCAGATTAGGAGGCACAGTGCCCCCCCCCCCCAAAAAAAAAAAATCCAGCTCAACTCATTTCCCCCTTAATATGGTGATTGAAGATTCATCAGGAGCTTTAAAATGCAAGGGTAAATAGATATATCACCGATGCCGTCAGTAACCCAATATTCAGTAACAACTGCAGTTCCCAGAGCACTGATGGTGAGCTGCGGAATTTATATAGCCACTATTTAAGTACTGGAGCTCTGTTGTTCCGATTCCCTACTATGAAGTATAGTTTGAGCCCAGAATGGTATTCAACCTCTGTGAAGTGGGGGCTGGGAGTGGGTCAAAATAAAATAGGTTAAAAAAATGATACCTTGGTCCAGTGTGTCTCCCATTCCCTCTAATCCACGGATTGTCAATCTGGAAGAGCAGATTGGTCGCAGTGACATATCAGCAGTAATGTCACCGGTAGCCATCATTTCGCTGAGGCCAATGAATAGCTCAGCAATCACCTTGACCCTCTGTTGTTCTGATCCCAGCAGTCAATGGAGTGGAGGTACCGGCCCTGAGAGGGGGGGGGGGGTTGGGGGGTATTTTGCACTGAACTGAACGGAGTGCCAGGATAGGCGAGTATCATTTCTTTTCTTTTTGTTTTTTATTTTGCCCCACAGAAAGTGTTTCATTTGTCCCAAACAACCAATTTAATGGGGTATTCCTATCAAAGATTTTGATAGTATACAGCATAAATATCTGATGATATTTCCAGAACCTCTACTTACCCAGAGATTGGGGTCTCCTGCTGCCAATTTGTCACTTCAGAGAAAGATGTTAATGCACAACTTTCTTTTCCTCTCTGAAAAAGGAACGCTAAATATCTGAGTCCGAGAGATGATTGGGGATTGCACAGAATGGCATCACGGGTGCCAATTGTGCGTCCCTGCCCTAAAGAGATGGCATGTACCATAGATGTAGAAGCTGGGATGTAGAGGAGGAGCACTTTTGACATAAAGACAGTCATATCTAAAATGCCCTTTTAGACTCTTGGCAAATATGGTAAATGTCATTTCAGAAAAATAATAATAATAATACATTTTATTTATATAGTGCCAACATATTCCGCAGCACTGTACAATTTGTACAGTGCTGCGGAAAAATAAATCCGTATGTGCAGGGATCCAGTGAGGCGGCAGCTACGTGGAGTCGGGCCTGTAATATAGAACCTTACACTTGCTGTGTGCTGCCATATGGTGCCTTCATGAACCAACATATTTTGTCCAGGCAGCAATGTATGGAGAATGCCTCCATAGTATTGTGTGTAATAGAATCAGAAGTAAAGTACAAGCACATAACCAGCTGTGGTCACCATCAGGGCTGTGGAGTCTTTTCCCGACTCTTGCTTCAAAATAAAATGATTATTACATATTATTAATATAATAATATGGTGAAGAATTTCTTACATATTTACTTCCATAGGAATTCAGTCACTGTTTTTTTCCTGATCTAGAGAAGCTTTGTGCTTCTGTCTGACATTTGTTGCTTCTGTGGTGTTTTTCTTATAACACAGCGTGCTCTGGGTCTGGCTTTTTTTTTTTTTTATTCTTCATTTTTTTTGTAGGGGGGGGGGGGGAATCTTGAAAAACTCTGTTCACAAAATGACGCTGAGCAAAGCTATTTTTAGGGTATTTGTCCATGTGGCTGATTTGTTGCAGAACGTGCTGTGACTACATTTTTTTTTCCATGCATATGAATGGGGTTATGTCAGCGCCATTAACATGGATTTCTACAAGCCACATTCAGATGAATGGACAGTTGCAGAAAATTTTGCAACAGATCTATTTTTACCTCTCACCTGCAGAATCTACCCACAAAGTACAGACATGGGTTAGTACTCTGAATGCCCGAAAAGTCCCAAATGAACAGATGCACATTGTTTATAGACACTATACTGTAGACAGCAGCCATTGTCATTGTTCAATAGATGGAATAATGCCCTGAAGTAAATGACTGTAGTACTTGGTTGACAACACAACACACAACATCCTTAGGAATGTCACTTTAGACAATGTGATAAGTAAAGCATGTAGTTTAAAAAATAGAAATATCGCTTCCCTTATATTAAAGGGGTTCTCTACTTTGACCAGAACACTCAGATGAACTACATTTGCCTCCTGAACACATACAACATTAAAATAAGCAAAAAAATCAATCAACTATGTTAATTCAATATTAGTATAATTCAATATATTCAGTGTTTAAAAAGATCTCCAGTGGCATCAAACAAATATACCAATGTACCACCAGCGCTAGTACTGTATGACAGTACAACACTTTCCTCACAGTGCCGAATGGTGCCCCAATAACCTGACACCCATACAGCGCAGTTTCTTATATATATATATATATATATATATATATATATATAAGGGTGGGTTCACACCTGCGCTTGCTATCCGTCCGTTGCCAATCCAGTGAAAATCTCGGCGAACTGGATTGGCATCGGATACAGACCGGTCAGCGACGCATTGGTTAAAAACCCATTCATTTGAATGGGTTTTTAAAGCAATGCGCGGGTGTCCGATTGCACCCTCTGCGCTGCGAATCCTTTTTTTTCGTCGGAAACAAAGTCGGACACGCAGGACTTCGTGTCCGACGAAAAAAAACGGCTTCGCAGCGCAGAGGGTGTAAGCACACACCCGCGCATTGCTTTAAAAACCCACTCAAATGAATGGGTTTTTAACCAATGCGTCGCTGACCGGTCTGTATCCGATGCCAATCCAGTTCGCCGAGATTTTCTCTGGATTGGCAACGGACGGATAGCAAGCGCAGGTGTGAACCCACCCTAAGCTGCATTTTTTGAGCCAAAACAGGAGTAGATGTTTAGTAGTATAAGTGACACCGTCACTCCTAAATTTGGCTATAAAAGCCGTAGCAAGATCTGCAACAAATAAAATGTTGCAGCATGTGGCCTCATCCTGATGCTAAGTTCACATTAGCTTTGGTTCTCTGTTCTTCTGGTCTGTCGGTGGATAAGAACAACGGATAGGCCGACCAGTAAAATAGTGGTTTCTGACTATAATGGGGTCCATCATTTAAAAACTGAAAACGGTGGTCCAAAAACCCCTACGTGCCTACTGTCTAAAAGAAAAATGTCTTTGTTGCCCATAGCAACGGTTCATACACAGATCATGTCAAATCCAGAAAATGTATATAGATCATTATTAAATAGATCCAGACACTTTGGTATCAGTTTGAGTCCCATAGAAATAAATAGGATCTGGCAAGTGAACTGTGATGAGTTATTTTTATTTCCCTTTTTTTGTTTTTGCAAACAGCATGTAAAGCAAGTGTGAACGTCCCTCATAGAATCTTACTTGCCTTCTTTCTATACATGGATATGTTCAGCAATTCTACTTGATCCTGCCAGATGCATGTGCCGTTTATAACAACACGTCTTACATTGTGAGATGAATTCAGCATTTGGAAATAATGCTTTCTCTCCATCCAGGTCTATAAATAATTGACTACCTGCCTGGATCTTGCTGGATCAGGGTACAATTCACACCATCTGTGCCAGATCTTAGATGCATAATTTAGATCCTGACCAGGATATTTATTTTACAGCTGAATTTCCTATTCATTAGAAGAAAAAAAATAAGGCATATTTTAATCCATATTATACCATAGAAGATGGTATATAGATCTGTTTAGCAATGTTATATAGTGGTGGCCAAGTGAGGAAAGTTTTATGTTTTGGAACTCTGCAAGTTTATAGATTATGTTATGGCTCACTACATTCAGATGATTTATTTCAGTCATGATCAGAATATACTGTACTACAGCAATAGTTTTTTGTTTGACAGGCACCTCATTTGGACAAGGTTTTTGTAATGGTGCCACAAATTTTCTATCTGGTTCTGGTGAGGGCTGATTCAGGTCAACACATAAATGCGTTTGCTGTGAAACTGCTGTTTGCATATATTTTCTATGTGGCAGGAAGCCGAACCATGCACTATGTGTCACATACTTTTATCTATCACTACCTCATAAGAGTCTCTAACCATATTTAAATGCCATGCCACTAAATTTTGGTTTCAGTTATTTCTTGATATGTTATCAATCAATAATTGCTTATCCCATGTAATATTCTGCATATGCTCTAAATAAATAAATATATATAGATATATTATATAGAATGTTGCACTTATAGTGTATACGGGGTAGTGCACATGGCTGCCCTTATAGTATATTCTATAAAGGCAGCTATGCGTATAGCTCTGTATATAGTATAAACCGTAAGAAAAGGACATGTACAGAGTACACTTTCACCCTACAACACTTGGATGCCCATTGGTTCTTCTGAACTTGGCTCTCCATAGGGTTCTGCTGGGATCTAAGTTTGGATCAGAAGAAATCCACAGGATCCAGTTATTGTGTGGATAATATACCACAGCCATTTACTACATTACAGATAATTCATTAAGCGGCAGCTCCTGATAAATTATATATTGACTCATCTGTCAGAGTAAGGTTAAGAAGAAGTTTACTAGCAAAGTCATTCCAAGGCAAGAAGAAAGATTATGAGCTGACAGCAGACTGATGTGCAGACAGCACAAATCTACATCAGAAAACATGAGACATACATGCCCATATAGCAATCGATAGAAAAAGCATTTGTTATGGATGTAATTCATGGTAAAACATTATATAACAATCTGTGTCAAGGGGAAAAGAAAAGATCAATAAAGGCCCTAAAGACACAAGAAGACAGAAGAATGCAGCACATAGAACGCCAGATGTGATATTCGCTGTAACACCCCAGTAAAAGTGTATAAATGCACAATGCAGGAAGAAACGAATGCTGGTAAATGCACAATAAGCTTTAGGCTGAAGCCCCACATGTCATAAACGCTAGCGAATCCCATCTATACATTGCAGAAAAATACCCGCAGTGGTAATGTTGCGATTTTGAAAATCGTAGCATGTCAGTTATACCTACAGAAACGCCAGCGGTTTTCCTATAGGTATAATTGAAGCAGAAAAAGTGCTGCGGGGAAAACCACGATGCGTGGGACCTTAGCCTTAGAAGGTGCATCTATAACAGATGCAATGGCTAAGGGTGAGACTCTTTAGTACTCTTTATTATATAATACACATATTTCACTTGTTTTTTATTAGATTTTCAAATATCACCAATGAATATACATAGTAACAGACAATGTGCATAACACAACAATCATAGATTAAACAATCGGATAAGCTGGCGTATTACATACAACAATTGACTAATAACACAATGTTGAATGGAACGTTAGGGGTGGAAAGGATATAAAGAATCCTAATGGTGAAAGGCCAAGGGTCTCAGTAAGTTATTTTGTTAAACAGGGGGTTCCCACAAATGCGTCTTGGTAGTGTCTTTAAAGAACTTATACCAAGGCGCCCAGATAGTGCAAAATATTTCACTTGTTTTAATAGGCAGTGGTATATCATAGTACTAGTGCATAGAGGATACTTCAGTGATATACTGGTGAGAGCAGGTTTGTTTATTTGGCACATTATTTAGGTGTGATATTGGTTACGTGACTGTTTTATTGCTTTATAGCATACCTAAACCTTCAAACGTCTTTTGATTTTCTGACAGCATTTGTGACATTAATAAATATTGTAATATACTTTATTGACAGATTTTGGCTCCTTTCCATGAAATCCTTGGCTGAAATCCACTTCTGTCCCTTCTGTATTCTCTGCCTTGTTTCTCTTACTAGCTTCTCACTGAAATACGGGTGGGCTCTAATAATGCAGGGAAACTGTGATGGGGGGGGGGAGGTTAGCGCTGAAGAGTCTGTAAGCGAAAGCACCAACTCCACTTTTTCTTCCGATGAAATAAATGTGCATCAACTATGCATCTAATTAAAGGGTTATTCCCATCTCAAGGAGCCTATCTATACTGGTAGCTTAGGTAAATTGAAGAGTTTTCCTAAAGTGCTAAAAAGTTTACATACCCTGGCATATTTTTTTGTTTTTTGGCCTTTTTTCAGAGAATATGAATGAGAACGCAAAAACTTTTTCTCCATTCGTGGTTAGTGGTTGGTTGAAGCCATTTATTGTCAAACTTCTGTTTTTTCTCTTTGGCTAAAATTGGCTTGGCTAAAACTCTTTGCTTTCTCAAGACTTAGTGGTTCATAAGCAAATTGAGGATTTGTTACATCCAACAGAGGGCGCATGAGCTTCCCAGCTCCTTTTCCCATAATGCGTTGTGATATGTAGATGCTAAGTAGAGGGCAAAAAGGCAACTCAAAACTCTACACACCTTCACTGGTGCTCTCCCCAAGGAGAGAGATTCCCCCTTCTGAGCCACTCATTGCCTCCCACTAAGCCAGCCAGTTTAGCTCTACTCTGCACTGATGAGGGACAAAATCCCGAAACCGCGCTGTATGCAGATGAGCAACTGGCTTGGCTAACATTCTCTTTGCTTTCTCAAGACTCAGTGGGTCAGAAGCAAATTGAGGATTTGTTACATCCAACAGAGGGCGCTTAAGCCTCTCAGCTCCTTTTCCCATAATGCCCTGTAATATCTGGATCCCAGAAACTCACTCAGCTTTTATGCACACACACTGATTACCAGCAAACAGGTCACAGGTGAGGATATTACCTTTAGTATCCATTCAAACCCCTTTGTGTCAACTTCTGGGCATGTTATCAGGCCAAAATCACCAGGGTTTGTGAACTTTTGAACAGGGTCATTTTGATGTTTTTGGTTGTCATTATGATTTAAAAAGAGAAAACACAGAAGTTTGACAATAAATGGCTTCAACCAACCACTAACCATGAGTGGAGAAAAAGTTTTTGTGTTATCATTCATATTCTCTGAAATAAGGCCAAAAAAAAACCAAAAAATCTGCCGGGGTATGTAAACTTTTTAGCACAACTGTATATTGCTTTAGCAATGCTGCTTTATTTTCCTGCTATGTGAAATTATTCCTCCCATTCTTAATATAGCGTTTCCATAACGCCGGACCTGTGTTATAGGACAAGTGACATCACTCACTGCTCTCACTGTTATCTACAGCTCTGCCGTTCAGCTAATTGCAGTTTGCTGATAAAGTACTGTCTGTTATCTCTCTATGTAAACATACAGATAACACGGAGTCCGTTCTCTAGTAGCATGTGCATATTATTTGATCTGCATTTATATTAGATTTCTAGTAATTATAATAAGGTTTGTGATACTTCATAGTGTCCTGTTCAGCAAGCTGGATGGGGGGATACAGGAAGTGAGAAGAGGAGACATCAGGCAAAGCTGCTGAAACGGACATGGGAAAACCTCTTTAATTATACAATGCCAATAATTGTATAATGTAATTAATAATACATAATCATTTTACTTTGAAGCTAGAGTTGGGATCTTTTTTTCTGACTCTGACTCCTCAGTCTGGGGGGAGGAGTCACTTCAAACAGTTACTGTTTATCTTGTCCATTATAAAATGTAGGACAGTGCTTTTGGTGTCATATGAAAGATAAGATTCTGCTGTTTAATCTGTTTGTCATTCATTAAAAAAACTGTCTGGATTGGAAAATGATATCCCAAAAGCTGACACCCCAATCCACCCTTTATTAGTAACTTATACAATTCCGTACTCCAGTGAGAAGCCAGGGAGAGAAACAAGGCAAAAGGATACAGAAAGGGATTTCACGAAATAGAGCGAAAATCTGTTAATAAACTATTATATAATATTTATTATTGTCTCAAAAGCTGCCATAAAATCAAAAGTATTTCAGTGTTTAGGTATGCTTTAAAGCATTACTAAACTTTCGGACAACTTTTGATTTTCTGGCAGTATTTGTGTCATTAATAAATTTAGTAATATACTTTATTAACAAATTTTGGATCATTTCTGTGAAATCCTGTATTTTTTCACCCTTTCCCTTGTTTCTGTATAGAAAGCTATTTCTGCCTCTCACTGAATGTTACTGTGTGTGGAGTACAAGAGTACAGGCTGTGTAACGTAGAGAAAATAAGGGGAGGGGCACTTCAAACAGTTATATCTCTGACATTATAAAACATACAAACTTGCTTTTTGTGTCATATGAAAGAGGGGATTCTCTTGTTTCATGACACTAAGGTTACAGTACTATCTAAATTATTTCCAGACATATCACTGACTGAAAACACAGTCAGGATTGGGATTTTTCTATCATATATATTGTACAGCTGCATACTGTATAAATATCCTAATCCCGACTGTGTTTTCAACCAGTGATATCCCTGGAAATAATTTAGTTAGCACTTCAGCCTTAGTATCACATGAATGAAGAGAATCTCATTTTATATAACACAAAAAGCAAGTTTGTACGTTTTATAACGTCCTGGATATAAGTGTTTGAAGTGACCCCCTCTCTACTATACAGCCCTGTACTCCATACACAGTAACATTCAGTGAGAGGCAGAAACAGCTCTGTAGAATTTCACAGAAATGATCCAAAATCTGTTATCAAAGTATATTACAACATTTGTTATTGACACAAATACTGCCCGAAAATCAAAAGTTGTCCGAAATGTTACACTTGAATGATTCTTGTTTAATGTATTATGTTGGTTGCATTGTACTGTTGTGTCATGTTCATGTAATTGTTATGAGGGCATTGTATAATATTTATACTTTTTACTCAGATGTTACAAATTGTTTATTCTCTACTCTATATTTGTGGCAAAAAAAAAAGCATGTGAGTTCACCGCTACTTATATTTATACAGCAGTCCACCTATGGCAGTGAGCCATTCTGATCTTGAACTGTTTTATCTTCACTTTTGCTTTGTGTTTTATGTATTTTCAGGAAAGAGCACAAGCAACGTATTTACTTTTCCTAATAAAACCGGTTATCCTGAGAACAGAGCCATGGGAAACCTCTTTGGAAATCTGCTCAAAAGTCTTATTGGAAAGAAGGAAATGAGAATACTCATGGTGGGACTTGATGCTGCTGGAAAGACCACTATATTATACAAACTGAAACTCGGAGAGATCGTGACCACAATCCCAACCATAGGTATAGTGCATTGAACTGTATGGGTGAATTTGTTAAGACCTGTACCCCAGAATTCTAACTTCAAAAAGTCAAACAGTCAGACCTTTGCAACTTTTTGGCTTATTTGTGCAAAAATGTTGCATTTTTACCACACTCACTCTATTTTTGTAAAGTGGGAGGAAAAGTGGACGTGGCTAGCCTGTGCAGCCGATCTACACGGGATTTATGAAATATCTTAAAAGTCACAAAAATTGTCTCAGTCTAGTAGGGGATGGTTTAAAACATGGAATAACATGAAGACAGAAGTGTTAGACTTAAAGGGGTTATGTGGGGAGAGAAAAGTTTTCACACTGCATTCAGTGCACTGGATAAACATTCTTATACACATAGCTGCGTGTTCCCCGGTGTACCATTTATTAGATTTGTGTTCAGTGCGAATGGAACTGCTGGGTGAACCTCTCGAGATGAATCTCGTAAAACTTTTGTTTTTTATTTTTCTGTTGACAGAACCGCATGAGCTCTTAATTTTTGCGGGACACATTGTACTTCGTACTGGTACCATTTAATATTCTGTACAATGTACCATGAAGCTGGAAAAAAATCAGAATGGGATGGAATTGAGAAAAACTGCGTTTGTGCGACCTATGGGCTTTGTTTTTATGGCGATCACTGTGCAGCCAAAATTACATGTCACCTGTATTCTAATGGTTGGTACGATTCAAGGGGTACAAAATTTATGTAGTCCTTTTTTTTTTTTTTTTTTTTTTTTAACGTTTTAATTTCTTTAAAAGAATTTTTGCAAAAAAAGTTATTATTGGAATCACCCGTAACTTTCTTATATTTCTGTGTACGGGGTGCATAAGGCTTCTTTTTTTGCAGGGCCAGATACACTTTTTATCCATACTATTTTGGGGAATGTCTGATGTTTTGATAGTGTTTTTTTTTTTTTTTTTTTTTTTACATTAAGAATTTTATTGAAGTTTTATAATAAAGACGAGAAAATAACAAACGAAAACGGTAAATAGCAATATATGAAGACTGGATGAGGAAGAAGGGGGGTGGGTAAGTTGCACGGGATGACAACAGAGGGGCAATAAGAAAAGGGGGAAAGAAGGGGTTGTGGTTGAACAAAGGCTCTGTCACAGCAGAGTCAAACAGCAGAAACAGTAGTATAAACAATTATATGTATCTCAGCAAGGAAGGGGTAGGGGGGAGAACCACCCACCACTGTCAGTTAAGAAGTATAAAGAAATGGGGGGTAAGGGAGAGGGTTGAGCATCGAGAGGGAAAAGGTAAGAAAGAAAAATTGAGTGATCTTCTGGATAGGAAAGGAGATTCAAGGAGGAGTGTAGGTAGGAAAGGCAGACTAGAAGTTGGCAGAGTAGTAAAAGGTATTCCAAAGGAGCCATACCTCTTGGTGAACCCTATCATCTTGCTTCAGTTCAGCAAGTAAGTTCTCCTTGCTACATATGTGGAGGATCTCCTGCAGCCAGGACATCAAGGAGGAGGGGGGGTCGAGGATTTCCACAACCTAGGTATAACAGACCTAGCCGCAACTAGTAGGAAGCCAAGTAGTTTACGAGTATACCTTTGGAATTTACAAGGGAAAATTGCGACGAGGAGTGGGGCCAGATCATGATCCAGCTCTATCGTCTTTATGATGCGACAAACATCTGTCCAGAAGGGGCATCGGAGCGTGCTTACCCACCAGATATGCAACATCGTATCCCAGTCTGTGTTGCATCTCCTGCATCGATCCAAGTTGGAGAGATAGGCCTCATGAAGAACAGAGGGGACTTTGTACCAACAAGAGAGGATTTTATAGTTGGTTTCTTGTGGATATGGAGAATTCGTGGCACGCCTGGAAGGCCGAGTACCACATGTCTGGTGGAAACGAGACACCCCGTTCCCACTCCCAACCCCCTGTGTATGCCGGCAGTTAAGTGGCGGTGGCATTCGACAATATGCTGTAAATGAGTGAGAGAGAGTGAGTCGGGGGTATCAAGGAGAGACAGATGGGTTCAAATGACAATAATGCTCTATGGAGATCTTGGGACTTTTTAAGGGAGTCATAAAAATGAGTCTGTTGGGTGTATCGCCAGTGAGCTGCGGCATCATTGATACCTAGAGGGATTAACTCCGCAAGGGACAGCAGAGAGGAGCCGGACTCGTGTGTGGGTTTTTTTTTTTTTTGTTGTTTTTTTTTTTTTTGGGAGGCAAAAAAACTGTGGTACAGTGTTTACTATATGGGAAAATAAATTTTATAAGGTTGTAGACTGGGCGTTGTTGGTGGCAGGGAGGCAGGGATAACTAATCTGTATGTGTTTTTCACTTTTCATCTATGGAAAGGGAGTCATTTAAACATATAATAGTATTTTTTTTCTTATTATTATTTTTGACCCCTTAGGGGTCTTGAACTCCAGGGGTTTTGATCACTAATACAATGCATTGTAAAATCCCCATAGTTCTATTACAGTCTGTGCTGGGCAGCTTGTAAAAGAAGTCTCTTAATGACAAGCCTGGGAATCTTTAATAGGCTCCCTGCTGTTATGTTAATGGGTGGTCGCCCTGGAAGCTACTGCATGGTATGGGGCTGGCAGAAGCTCAGACCTGCTATACCCTGGTACCAATACTATACATTGGACAGGACTGCACCTCTGCCCTTAATACGAAGATAGAAGGAGCAAAAAAAAAAAAAAAAGGAACAGCTGACAGACTGATACATGGAATACCATAATATGGGGCACATTGGAAACTTAAGTGTTGGGTTGGGGAGCCATTTAACATGATATGGATCAGTCTGTTTCTATACTTTTTCACAAATGAAAATAATACAATAAATCTTTTTTCGACACTGTGAGTCGGTTATTGTCTTTATAGAACCAAACTGCATAAACCCCTTGGCGACAGCATTATGTATATACAGAAGATGTTGCCAAGTAACTTCTCAGTAGTTTTTTGAAAGCAGCAGCTCTGCAACCTGTGACTCTTGATGAAAAGGATCTGCTTCTGGTGACATGTTAGTCATGTTCTTCAGCAGAGGATACGTATGATATTTCTTTTATATTCTCATGTACTGTTTACAATTGCCTTTATCCTGACAATCTTAAGTACTTGCAATCCTTTCTTCCTAACAGGCTTCAATGTAGAAACGGTAGAGTACAAGAACATCAGCTTCACAGTGTGGGACGTTGGTGGCCAAGACAAGATCCGACCACTGTGGAGGCATTATTTCCAGAATACTCAGGGTGAGCTTTTATATATATCTACATACAGTATGACAGTATTCAGTCACTGGTGAATGGACAGGGTATATATGGACAGAGGATATATAGAGTTAAATGCTTTGTTGCTCCTATATTTTTTTCTTTTGATGAATGTGACATTAATCTACACCTTTTTACACCGTTTAATGCACAGGTCAAACAGAAAATTGATAAAGAGCAAGGGAAATTGTCACATTAAATATGCAGCCCAATCTTCAGGCAGAATGTTTTAGAGCAAAATGAGCTGAACAGATATAAAAGAAAAGTTTGTAGCCGCACTAGCTATCCGGGTATCAATCCATAAGTTGCACAGCAGAAACCCCTCTCTAGCCAAAGGGTCCCGAATAGAAAAATAAAATCCAGTCCGCCATCAACTTGAATACACTGTGTTCCAAATTATTATGCAAATAATATTTTCTCATATTTTCCAAAATTACCTATATGAATTGCAGTCATTGTAATTTTCCAGTCATCAACTATTCAAGTATAATTGAAAGGTTTTTGAACAAACTGCCTATGATAACAGTATATTTAAAAAAAAAAAATAAACACTCAAAATGCATGTTTTAAATTATTATGCACAGCAGAATTTGCAACCTTTTCATTTTTATTAAGAACAAAAAAATGGTCATTGTGAAATTATAAGCATTAGCAGGTTATTACAAACTGAAATCAAACAGTTTTCAAGCCAAAACTTTATTCTAGGTGATGTTACATTTGCACATAGGACCCCTTCTTCGAAAGAAGCTTCTCGTCCATTGAATTTGTCAGTTTTTGGATGGTTTCTGCTTCAATTGTTTTGCATGAGGACAGAATACCCTCCCAGAGCTGTTGCTTAGATGTGAACTGCCTCCCGCCATCATAGACACTCCTTTTGATGATGCTCCAGAGGTTCTCAATGGGGTTGAGGTCAGGGGAGCATGGGGGCCACACCATAAGTTTGTCCCCTTTTATGCCCATAGCAGCCAGAGATGCAGATGTGTTATTTGCAGCATGAGACGGTGCATTATCATGCATGAAAATGATCTTTCTGCGGAATGCATGTTCTTCTTCTTGAACCATGGCAGGAAATGCTGTTTGAGAAACTCCACATACATTATGGAGTTCATCTTTACCCCTTCAGGGATCCTAAAGGGGCCGACAATCTCTCTCCCCATGATTCCAGCCCAAAACATTATTCCACCTCCTCCTTGTTGGCGCCATAGCCATGTTTGCATGGGGTGTCCATCAACAAGCCATCCTCCACTCCATCCATCTGGACCATCGAGCGTTGCACGGCACTCATCGGTGAACAAAACAGTTTTGAAGTCAGTCTTCATGTATTGTTTGGCCCACTGGAGCCGTTTCTGCTTGTGTGCAGTGGATAGAGGAGGTCGACAGGATGGCTTACGCACAGCTGCAAACCTCTGAAGGACCCTGCATCTTGTTGTTCGGGGGGACGCTGGAGGCACCAGCAGCTTCAAAAACTTGTCTGCTGCTATGACAAGGCATTTTTGAAGCTGCTCTTTTAACCTGACGTAATTGCCTGTTGGAAAGAGTCCTCAATTTTCCCTTATCAGCACGCACACGTGTGCGCTGTGAATCAGCTACATACTTCTTGATTGTGCGATGATCACGATGAAGTGTCTTGACAATGTTGATTGTAGTCATGCCTTGACCTAAACACTCCACAATTTGTTGCTTCTCAGCAGCCGACACATCCTTTTTTTTCCCCATTTTGGCTGAAAATGTAGGCTGCTTAATAATGTGGGACAGCCTTCTTAAGTAGTCTTGCCTTTAATTGGACACACCTGCCAAACTAATTAGCACAGGTGTCTGCAATTGCTTTCAGTGATATAAAGAGCCCTGACACACATCACCATCAATGAGTTTAACTGACAAACAAAAAAATTCTTACCTTATCACTCCTAAACACTTTTTGCATAATAATTTGGAACACAGTGTAGATGGAAGATGTCCTTTAATTGGAAAAGCAATTTTATATAACATATACATGGGAAAATATTCAGTCAAAGTAGTGACTAGTAATTCTTTTATCTATAGACTCTGTTGTTTCAGCAAACTTTACATAATTGAATAGTACAGGTGATTGCAAGAAAGTTTGTGATATATCTGATCAGATAGAAATGCCTCTCCCTGCTTGCGACCCCCTCCCTCTGATAAGCTACCTTTCACTTTGAAAATCACTGTTCTATCAATCTGGGTAGGGAGTGGAGAGTTACATGGCTCATGTGTAGCCTATGGAGGAGAGGGAAGTGAGCAGAACGTGCAGGAGGTAACAGAATACAGACAGGCTTAGACTGATGTTGGAGCTGAATAGAAGCTTTCTTTCGCAAGCAAAGAACTTTATTCACATCAGTTCAGGTCAGTACTATATATGTCCTGCGTGATCCTAGATCTGTTTTGGAGTGAGAAACAGTCATGGAACACATTCTCTTCTACCTAGTTTGTGCAGTGTATGGCAGCTAATTTTTAACCACCAGTTTATAGAGAACTACAAAATTCATATAGCATGTAGTGGGGAAAACTGGTAAAAACCACAAAATATCAGTCATATAATGATCAGATATACTGTTACTTCTCAAGTATCCTCACATGGCAGCTTAACCTGAAAAGTCAAATGAAGCTACAGGCGTTGTTTTGGATTATGATGCTGAGATTCATCTTCTCAGGCCAACAACATCATGTCCATTGGTCACATGACCAAGATGCTGCTCTCAGTTCCATGCACTGAATGGGGCTGAGCAGAAATGTCAAACACAGCCACTATACAGTATTTACGGAGCTGTACTTGGGAGGTAGTGAAGAAGCCACAACAATCAATATCATAGTCCAGGGTAACCCATTTAAATCTCAGCATTTTCTGGACTTTAGAGTCTAATGTACGATTCTACTCTGTAATTGAAAGTTATCTTTGTATGCATAGTTATGCAGGGAAGACTGTCAGTCGCTGAGTAGGACCGCCCTCTGGACCCCTGAGCCCAGAATGATTAGAGGATTAATGACAAATCATAGTTAATAACAAGTCATGGGGCTTTGAGCAAACTACCTAGTTCAGCTGAAGCAGGAGATGAGCAGTGAAATTGCAGAGTTACTAAAACCGCTCTAGCTCCAGAGTCGCTGGGGCTAGATCTGTGATTTTGATCTTGTTTTGAAGCCAAGAATCATGCCTGTAGCCCCAGTACATACAGAGTTATTGCTGGTTTAATTGGGAGCTGCATATCATTTCAGCCAGTACGCAGGGACACTTGTACAGATGACAGTGTACAGGGAGTGAAGAATAATTTCTCATTCTTCTCTCCCTGTCACTTCAAACAACCCCAGGGAGGGGGGTACCACAAACTTTTGTTCACTCTCCCATTATCAGGGAGCATACTTGTTGTTTAACCCCTTAGATGCTGCAGTCAATGCTGTAGTTTTACAGAAAAATAGATTTTTTTTCCCTTGTTAATGAAAAAAAAAAAAAACACACAAGCATCATTGCACCCATAATGCCACATAAAATAAAATAAAATTATTTATTCTACATCATAAATGCCATAAACCTTAAAATTCATATGTCAGAATTGATGTTTTCTGCTCATCTTACCTCTCAAAAAAAAGTCTGCAACTTCTAATGGAAGACACTACACAAGTATTAGTTAAAAGATTGTTCAGGTCCTGTGCAGGAGCAGATTAAAAGTATTTAGGTTAAATGACCAGACATTTTTAGTGATTTTGTACATGTGGTTCAAAGGGAATTTGGCACACTAAACCACCACATGTCTTTATGGATTGGTGGTTTAGTACCTGAAATATACCAATAGTATGCTTGTCCGCTCTACAATTAATATAACAAGCTAATACTTATGGATAGATGTGCTTCCAGATCATGCGCAGTTGATTCCCAAGTTATACACCTCTGTTTCACTGCTAAATGTTTGACCGGAAGCACCAGAGATGAGTCCAGTGAGAACATACTCATTTTCGACTTATCTTCTGTTGTCCTACCTGGTAATCCTTATTGACCGTTCATTAAATACCTCATAACCACAGTTTTGTTTTTGTTACTGTATATTTATTGTTCTTGAAAGCAATAAAGAAAGAAAAGAAAAACTCTGGCACCCAGACATATTATATGCATATTTGGGACACAAAACCAATGGTCCATAAAGACATGCTGGTGGTTTAGCATCTCAGATTTGCCTATGTCCTGTGTCTTTAATCATGGATCCTGCTTAGTAGCTGAGCAGGCACAATATCTTCTGGTTCACCTCTGTTTTACAGCGTATTTGTGGCAATGCCCCCCTATCAGAAAATATATGATTACAGGCATTTAACCCTACAGATGCCTCAACCAATTGACCTATTTGAAGGCTCCCAGGCCTGTCTTTAATATAGTTCTATTACACAAATGGAAGTACAGGGATTTTAAAGTATACTGCAATACATTATTTTGCAGTATATTGTATGGGTGATCAGACTTCCCAGGGTTCAAGCCTCCCGGGGGTGGGGGGGGGATCTAAAAATAGAAGCAAAAAAAATAGTTTTTAAAAATTGTAAAGATAATTATAAAATTTCCAATCACCCCCTTTCCCTAGTCACATATAAACCTAAACACATTAGGAATTTCCATATCTGAAAATGCCCAAACTATAAAAATGTTTACCCTGTACAGTGAGCTCTGTTGCGAGGGAGGGGAAAAAAAACAAGTTTGTGGGGTGGTCAAATGGCAAAAAAAAAAAATAGGTAAGAAAAAGTGAACATTTAGCATTTTCAAAAATGGCATAAAAAAAACTACAATCTGTCCTACAAAATCAAGATTAGTTGTAAAAGAAAACAGCACCGTTGCAGTTTTTTTCTAATTCCACCTCATTCTGAATTTGTTTCCAGCTTCCCAGTATATTGTATGTGGCATTTAAGTGGTACTATTATACTATACTATATATACTATACTATTATACAAAGTACCATTTGTCCAGTACAAAATAAGCCTTTGTACAGCATTATCAATGGAAAAATAAAGTTATGGGTTTTGAAAGATGGCATGTAAAAATAAAAAATAGATGCAGCGGGAAGGAGTTTAGGGTAATCTCTTCCTTCTGCCTTCTTCTCAGGGACCTCTGAGCTGTGACATTGAGGATCTGACTTGTTAATGCTATTTCCACAATTATAGTGATATAAGTTTTTAATAAGACATGGGCCGGGTTGTTTTCAGCTTAAGGGGCCTGCATACTTCATATTTTATGGCATTCCCTTACAGTTGCCTGTTGTTTGACTGTTTAGCATTCTATTGTATTGGGAATCGTCGCTCTTTGCCCTGACTTCCTGGGGAGCTTGCTTATCTTGCTTATGCTTTTCTGTCCTATTTCTTGCAGGATTAATATTTGTGGTTGACAGTAATGACAGAGAACGAGTTAACGAGGCACGTGAAGAGTTAATGAGGATGCTAGCAGAAGATGAGCTTCGGGATGCCGTACTGCTTGTTTTTGCCAATAAACAGGTTTGTTTGATGTGTACCAGTTCTCTGTGTGTGTTATCCGTCATGTCCATTTTTTTTCATTGCACGTTTTTCATCAAATCCTTTTGTAATTCGTCTCTTTCCAGGACCTTCCCAATGCTATGAATGCTGCTGAAATCACGGACAAACTGGGTCTTCATTCTCTTCGTCATCGCAACTGGTACATCCAGTCCACCTGTGCCACTAGTGGAGATGGTCTCTACGAGGGCCTGGACTGGCTAGCCAACCAACTAAAGAACAAGAAGTAATGATTCCCGGCCCTACCTCTGCCTCCCCAGCGTGCGCCTGACTCTTCCTCCCCATCCCCTCCATCCAAAATTCCCTCTTCAGCCAGGGCAGGTTGGGGTTGGCTGCCGACACAGACCACCCTATCCCACCTGCTTCTCCTGGTTCCACACTCGCTTACTTTGCCGTTTTGGTTTGGGGTGTTTTTATCGGGTGCCGTGTTTCTTCTGACTCATCCAGCTGCTGTTACTTGCTCTTTATTTGTCCTTTGGAGATTTTGGGTGGGGGAGGACTTGTGAGATTTGGCACTGAATGCCATAGCAATCTACCCCCTGTAGACAGGGTTGGTAAGGAAAGGATTCAGGGAGCTGTGCTGTTTTGTGTCTGTATGTTCTGTGGAAGCTCCCTTTGCTGAAGATTGAGAGATGTTTTTGGCTTCTTGTGTTTGTTTTTAAGGCAGGTTGTCTTCAGTGCTTCATACAAGAAAAATTAGTACACCAACCAAGTGAACTTTTTTTTTTTTTTTTTTAATTTAAGGAAAGGGTACGTTACATTTGGGTTCTTTAAAATGACTGACTCCTATTACTTTAGTAACTTATTAACATTTCATATATTCCAAGGCTGTATAATCTGTTCTCAATAAGGAACTCATTCCATATGGTATACGGTGGTATATCAGGGTGGACCTGAAGTCAGACTCTACTGCTCTTGTGCTTCATTTATATCAGATACACACAAGAGCGGGCTTCTTTACTGTGTTTGAAGTGTAGTGCAATGAAGACTCAATGGTTGTTAGCAAAATGAATCCCATGTACTGCGGTGGTTAAAACTGACTGCAAAAGCCATAGTATTATTTCCTTTGCAACTGTATTGAGCCTGTGGGAAAGTTTAATGTATATGAACTGTGCATGTGGGTTGTGCTTTTAATTTCTAAACACCTGCTGTAATGAAATAAGAGGTTATTTGAGCACATTGTGCTCTAGTCTCACCACCCTTATTTATAATGACTGGAGCAGCTCCCAATGAAGTCATTGTGGCCATCTACACTCCTCCTGTCAGTTACATCACTGGGAGTCCGTCCAGCTGATGCAGTTCCAATAGCATCGTATTTGCATTAAGACATTTAAATAAAAAGAAGAGTTTTTTTCTATAATCTGCACTGACACTTCTATTCAGTCTTCTTCTTCGCTAAATAGTTCATGTTCAGTTTTAATGTATTTTGTCATGATAATTCTTCTAAATGAAAGAAAACGAACAGCTGCGCTCATGGTTTTCAGCCGAGTACTTTTGCAACTTGTTACTCTCTGTAAAGCAAACAGCATGTCGGGGATTTAGTGTTAAGGTGATTCATCTTTACATCATAGATTTAAAACAGATTTTCCAAGTGACCTTTTTCTGTCTGTAAAATGTTTTCAGATGGAATAATGCGGATTATTGAAATGACAGGAGTGTCAGATACCAAAATCACTCCTCATATCTTATTTATCTTTTCCTGGAAAAATTTGAGATTTAGAGAGTGTGCGTTGCTGTGGGCCCAGGTTGGGTAACTTTTGGCCCTTGGCAGTTAGCACTGCATCATGGGAGATGTAATTCAGAAACAGTTTGCATGCTGAGAATTGTATTTTTGTGCTGCTGTTCTTCTGAGGTTTTTTTTGTACGGAAAAAGGCATTTTATGTTCCTATCTCCAGTCTTCTTTGCTACTGCAGGATTTCGGGAAATAGAGACTCAGACATACCAGGTCATCACATTGCAGTAAATACTGGTAAATTTGTCATCTCTGCTATAGTACTAATGAACTGTAAGGTCAATACCGCTGGACTGTGGCCATCACTCTCACTGACACTTGCTTATTTAACACACCACTTTAGTGTAAGATATTGATGTCCCACATATCTGTATTAAGGTTGGCTCACTGTGATCAGCTGACCAATGAGTGCTTACATGTCCTGAGACTGTCACTTTGGGAATGCTGTACAATCTCTTGGCAGCCTGTTCTAGAGCAGGAAGCGCTGAACAGATTGATATGTAGTATGGTGGGAAAAGATTTATTGTCACTTATATTTCATTCATTTCAATCTCTTATTCTGGATTTAGGAATTCAGAAGGCTATCCTACTCATGAATGACACCCTTTCTCATATTTGAGGGTATACTGAGTTGCTGATTAGGCCCACCCACTGGACTCCTGAGCCTAGACGGAGCAGTCATTTAAATGAATGACAAGTTATACAAATTTTTTTCCCCAAACCTGCCCTTTAGGGTAAGTTCACATGGCGGAAATGGAAGCGGAATTTGAGGTGGATTTCCGCCTAAAATTCCTCTTCCATTTCTGGCATCTTCACTCTTGCTCAGATGAATTAATTTAACTTAATCAGGAGAGTGGCTTGTGAATGGGGTTCTATGGCTGAATTAACCACAGAATCCATGGCAAGTTCGAGTAGGGCACTTGTTTTTTCAGCGTCCTGCTTCCATCTCTGCCTGTTGAATCAGCAGTAACTGGTTGCTGTGGATATTTCCTAAAAAGATCAGGACAGCCTCATGCTTCAGTATTCAGGAGACAAATACCTAGGACATTATTCCGCAAGAAAAACCAAAAGACTGCAGCATCCAGTTTACAGCTTGCCCTATAAAATATATATGAAAACTGCTGTAGGACCAAAACTTGTTCCATAGGTGACTAGTAAAAGAAGTAACTTACACTTCAGTCTTTTCGCCTTGTGTGTGATTTCATGGGCAGTACAACACTGTATACTTTACAATTCTTTAGATGAAGAAAGCTTTGTCTACCAATTATGATGCCAAATCCTGGGAAACAATGTTTTTGAGAATTTTACACTAACATTGCTGAAATGCTGGACTCATTTACTGTGATGTATTTTTTTAAGGGAAAAAACGTCAAGATTTGGCTGGTTAAAGGAACACTAAGCACAGAAAAGGCACAACAAATAAAATCATATCTCAACTATGATTTGTAAAGTGCTGAGGGATATGGTGATGGTATATAAATAAAAAGGTAGGTAGTAGTAGTAGTAGTAGTAGTAGTAGTAGTAGCAGTAGTAGTACTTCCTCCCTTTATCTCCTCCTTTACCTTGGTCTTATTTTGTCCCATATTACAGTTAAAACCTGATAACTATATAAAGACATCTGTATGTGTCCCAGAAGCTCGGCCATGTCCCTCTCCTTCTCCTTACACTCCTGGGATACAGGCTTTTATGACGACTTGTCTGCAGTAGGCCAAACAGATTGCTAAGCCATGACGCTCAGTCAGTGTCCAGTCAAAGATGGAGCAGATCAGCAGAAGATTAACTTGTATTCTTTGCAGGATTTTTACAAAGTTGTTTGTTTCAGCGTCATGCAGAAATACTGGAGACTGAAAGTGAGGGCAGCTATAGTTCTTGTTTACTTTTATCATTCATTTCTAGGTTTAGTGTTCCTTTAAGAGGCTGCAGGTACAGAGAGGTGTATGAAATCCTTATCAAGGAAGGCAAGCAAGCAGTACAGTATTTTGCTCTAATGTAAAATAAAGAGATGGAGATGTAGAAGTCTCTTTATTGTACAAGTGCTGTTTACTTTAACCCTTAAGTGCTACAATGAAGTGGAAAATCCAGATGAATTTAGAGATAACCATCCTTGACAGTATCTGAAGATAAATCAATAACCCTGAGTTGCTGCTGGTACTTAAGACTCTTGGGTGCTTTTGACTATGTTCCTGTCTTGGGAAGACGTGGGGGTAATAAACCTGAGCTGCCGTTGTCCTCTTTCTAACCATGTAATGCACTTTTTACATAAGGGATCATTTAGTTTTCTCCAGTGATGGTTGATTTGATATTTATTGATATTGTTTGGTTGTAAACAGGTTACTTTACTCGTGTTTCTTTTCTTCTCATAACTTATGCTGTTGCCTCAGTAGACTTTTTCAACTGTACTCTCTCTACTCTTTTACCTCTGGTCTGTGTGGTGTATAGTGGAACGTATGGTTTCAGCTGGTTATTCTCTTTTTGTTTGTATATTTTGGAATGTAAGCTGTATGTGTTTCAAAGACAAGAATTAAACCACTGGAAGCAAGACTCGGCGTTGTCTCTTTTATTCCTTCAGGTTTCAACATGTAAATATGTAGCGTTGGCTATATAGGCCATATCCATCCTCCTCTATATTTCAGATTAGTAATGCAGTGTCTACAATCCAAATTCCAGCAGGCTCGCTGTTACTGTTAAAATACTCTTGGCGCACCTACCACAATTCTATACTAATCTTCTCATTACATCTGAAGAATTGTAATATTATCACTTTTAAGTGTGTTTTAGGTCTGTCAGACCTTAAAAATGAAGCTCCAATGAAGGAAAGAAATAGAGAGATGAACTTACAACTATGGTTTTTATAATCTATTTACAAGGCAGAGAAAATGGCTGTTTTCTTCATTAACCATCACTTTCTTTTGAAGTTTGCTAAAAATTTCTAATAACCTCCAAGTAGGCAGACACTTTTACTTATTCATGTTACATTGAATTATAGTTCAGAGCTTTGCTCGTACGTGGCCTAAATTGCTTTATGTACCCTGTTTCTATTCAGTATATTGAATATTTCCAGGACATACAGATTAGAGCTTTCTACCTGACTGCTCCGTTATTCCTCTACCTCCAACTACGAAAATCCATCACTTTGGTGATGGTTTCTCAATAGGGGTTCTCAAAAAAGGACAGAATGTGTGTTCCCATTGATCTCATCACTCGTGTTCTGTGTTCTCACTGATGTCAGTAGTGTTGCATCTCCGTTGTTGACTATAATCAGGTCTGTCGTTTTAAGACTGAAACCAGGGGTGGAAAAAGTCCTCTGTGTAGGACTTTTTACTCTGCCGATTTTCAGACGGCCACTTCGATGGACAGGAGACTCCAGCGCAGATGTGAAAGTAGACTTATGATGAATATGTTTTACCATCTATCCCATTAACTTACCTGTATATTGGGTCTACTTGGTTTCAGTTTTTTACTGTATAGTATAATGTGGCAGGTTCTGGTATTTTCAAAGAGCAGTGTAAGCCTCAAAATCAGCTCCAAAAACTATCCACAATTTGGCTTCCATTGTTTTCAATGAGAGGCAACGACAGATGCTTTTTTTTTTTTTTTCAGCATGCTAAAAAAAATAAGTGTCTCACTTAATCTTGCCACAGCACCAAAGAATATAACAACAAAGGTCAATATTTAACTGAAAAAGCAAAAGCAAAAAATGGCCTCAATATAAAGATACATAAAAATAAAACTCAACTTTTATTAGAAATATTAAAACACAGACATCCAAAGAAAACCTTCCTCACTTCTGATCAGATAGAGTTTGGGTGTGGTGTTTAGAGTTTCACATTTGATGATTTTAAACCCCACTATGTATATTCTATATACCATCTCTAGTACTGATAGCAACTGAATATATCTAGCGTTTTATTGAAACTTACTGCAGCTTTAGAATATCATTCTGCGGTGTTTCTAATATACTTACCGCAGCTTTATGGCATTTTGCTGCGGTTTTTGTACCTATAAAAGGAGTGAGAAAAATCTATTTTATTTAGGTTCACTCCCCTCCAAATAGAATAGGTTCAGTTATAAGACCATCTAGGATATTTCTGGGTGACATCTTGGTTTTCTTTGGATGTCTGTGTTTTAATATTTCTAATAAAAGTTGAGTTTTATTTTTATGTATCTTTATATTGAGGCCATTTTTTGCTTTTGCCTTTGCTACAGCACCAGGCTCATGCTGCTTAACCCAATTGTATCTGAGGCTAATCAATGTGCAAACCTTTGCTGGAAAGCCCAAACTTTGCAGGTGAAAGACCGCCTCAAATTCCTCCGTGTGAACAGTCCCTTAGAGGCCTTTCACTACCTGCACCAATTCAAGTTCTTAGCATCTGTTAATAGACACTGCTCCACTGTTTTCAGCGCAATTGGAATTTTTTCTCTTGTCCCCACCATTCCCAAGCAATAAGTGCTGTTAGTTTTGATGGCTGATGTGCTATGTAAGCTCTGTAATGTCAGGTGGGCATTGTCAGGCAAGGGTGTGTGATTATGAGCGCCAATCAGAGGCAGCCATTGGAAGAGCTCAGAATTACACCCCTTGGCTGCTTTTGCCTGACACCGTCCTTCGGACCATACAGAGACTGTTCATATCAGGCACCAAAATTAATAGCATTGATTTGTCAGGAATGGTGGGGGCTAGAGAAAAAAGTCTAACCGAGTCAGAATCAGTGAAGCAGTGGCAATTAATTAAATATTGGAGGTGTTGGAATGTCCTCTTTAAGACTGGCGTATTGTACACCAGTCTTAATAAATTGCCCAAGGGTCAAGAGGTTCCAGTCTCTTTACAAATCTGGCTGCTGTCTCTGTGCCAGAATGGAAATCTACACCGGTTAGGAACTAGCGTAGATTTCCATTGTAACTCATGCCAGAAAACTTGGCCCTCCCTGATCACCGTCCACATTCGCACAATGAGACAAGTGTGATGATCGGGGCATGAGGTGCACGTTTAATGCTAGAACCTGTGCCTTTAATATAATCACTCTACGCCAGTTTTTTGACAGAGGGATTGATGAATTTGTGGGATGTTTCTGGTATGCAGCAATTACTGTCTACAACAATTGGTTCAT
Source organism: Leptodactylus fallax (assembly GCA_947044405.1). Taxonomy (NCBI): domain Eukaryota; kingdom Metazoa; phylum Chordata; class Amphibia; order Anura; family Leptodactylidae; genus Leptodactylus; species Leptodactylus fallax. The sequence continues at coordinate 1,534,605 of CAMRHE010000385.1, forward strand.
TGTAAGACAACCAGTGAATTGGTGACAGGTTCTTTGGTGCCCTAGGCTCTTTGATGAGCATGGGGGAGTGAAGGCTAGCCAATCTAGTCTGATCCTGGAGATTGCTGAAAAAGTAATGCTGGCTATGATAGAAACGTGTTGCATAGGGGACTTTATAACACCATACTGGTCAGAGTGCCCATGTTGACTGTATTCATTGCTGAAAGTGCCTACAATAGGCAGGTGAACTTCAGAAGTGAACCTTGACGCAATGAAAGAAGTTGGCCTAGTCTGAAGAATTGCATTTTCCTGTACATCATTTGGTCCCCTGCTGCCTGTGGGTCACTTGCCTGGTGGAGACATGGCACCAGAATGCACTATGGAAAGAAGGCAAGCCAGCAGAGTTAGTATGATCCTCTGGACAGTGTTCTGCTGGTATACCTTTGGGTTCCTTCATTTGGATGTTACGTTACCATGTATTACCCACTTAAACATGTTGTAGGCCAAGTTCACCTCTTTATGACCATGGCATTTCCTAAACAGGTATATATATTTAATCACACTGAAGACAAAAGTAGTGATGTAACCAATTTGCTGTCATTAAGCACATGGGACTTTTTTTTTGTTTGTTTGTTTGTTTGATGTCTCTTTTCTACTATCACGGTTGATATAGGATGCATAGTAAAAATAAGTCCAGTGTATGGATGCTCCACATCACAACATACTGGAGCTGAAAGGATCCCTGCTAACATCTTGGTGCCAAATATCACAGTACGCCTTCATAGGTCATATGAAGTCCATCCCTTGGTAGGTCTCAGCTTTTTTTGGTGGCATGAGGTTGACCTACACAATATTAGGCACAATGTTGTAGTTGATCAATGTATTACACTAGGGGTCAGCTTGCCAAGAGTGGCACGCGAGATATATCTCCCTGGCACAGCTGCCCAGCAGTTTCATTTGGACCAAATATGTCTGAAATGAAGCTGCTATTATAATACTCTGGGGTCTCTTCAGACCCCAGAGTATAATAAGCTGAGGCCCAAGAGAGGTGAAGAAACATAAAAAAAACCATGTTACTCACCTTCCCTGCAGTCCGGCAACTCTCCCTGTTGTCTTCTGTACTTGTGCCTGACATCCGCTGATTGGGTCTCAGGGGTCATGCCAGAATATTCATGCCAGCTTCAAATCACACTATGTGTGACCTGTGAGGGACACAAATCACCTCCTGATAGCAAACAGATAACAGCAAGAATTACTGATCCCTCCGTCACGCACCACAAGTTTCCAGACTGTTTTTTTTGACCTGTTGTAAATAACTTCTCTACTTAGATTGCAATTTTTTTTAAGGACTCTAAAATGCTTTGAAAACCATGTGTATAAAAATCTGTTAATTTTCAGTTCTTGTATCACACCATGTCTGATGAAGGGAGCGAGTACTCCTGAAAGCTTACTTATAAATATACTCAGTTAGCCTCTAAAAGGTATCGCCTGATTTCTTCACTCTTCCACTGTCAGATTCAAGGAGAGAGTATAATATGCAGTGCGTTACACAAGTAATTGAAGGTCACAAGTTCATGTCCCCCAGGGGGACTAAATATAGTATGAAAGAAAATACAAGTTTTATATTTAAGAAAAAAAAAAACTAAGATCTGCTGCATTATTTCTTTTAGCAAAAAGCAGAATCTTCCATGGATACCACCTGAATTTTACCCTCTATTATGTAAATGGGATCTATGGATCCTTTTAACATATTTACTGTGAGCTTTCCCACTTTAAAATGACTGTATTCAACAGGGTTTTTCTTTTAACAAGTTAACTCAAAGATGGTCAAAGAATGACTATAATCACACCAGAATATAATAAAATAATAAGTGTTTTATAAATGAAAATAGATAATACTTAGCCGTGGTTACAAATGATGTAATAGCACACTGGATAGCTCACTGGATATCATACCCTGATATATACCCATCGTTCGATGACTTCTAGCCCTGCATGGCGCGCATTGCCCAATGCTAAAGCTGAACTAACCTCTAATTCCCAGGTCTTTATACCAGTTTGGGAGAAGGAGAACTAAGGAGAAGGGCTTCCAGCTGACTGTCTGGCCAGCTGGACAAAAGAATCAACATGAAAGGACTAAGGAAATCACACCTTGTCCAATGGATGTGTGCATTAATAGGAAACCTGAATAACGCCATAAACATGGGAATATGGCCATAACAAAGTGTGACAAACAAATGAGCAGGAAAGAACCACAAACCACACACATAGTAACAAAGATTATGGGGACAAATTAAAGGGATTCTATCATTAAAAAACACGTTTTAAACTAAGAGCACATAGGAATAGCCTTTATAAAGGTGATTCATCTCTTACCTTTATCTTAAATGTCTGCGCTACTGTTTTTGAATTTTTATTCATTCTTCATTGTGCTGAGAATGCACAGAGGGTGTTACCCCTGTACTCAAAATGCACAGGGGGCATTACCCCTGTGCTCTGAGCAGAGCGTTGTCATCCTATCCAGCGCCGCTTTTCTTCTGCTCCGGCCATTCTCCTCTTCTTACAGGAGACCACCACAAAATGGCCGAAGGAACAGTCAACTGCGCATGTCCATGGGCTATTTCTGTGGTGGTCTCTTAAAGGGGCAGTGCAGGACTTTGAAAACATGGCTGTTTTCCCAGGAATTGACCTCACGTCCATTGGTCACATAGCAATGCCACATCTCCATTCCATTAAAAACGTATGAGAATGAGCTTCTATCCATGTGACCAACGGACATGATGACACTTTCTGTGAAGAAGAAGGCAGCCATGTTTTTGAAGTCCAGCACAACCCCTTTAAACAGCAATATAGGGCTCTGTAGGCATTTCAACTGTCATACAGCATGTATGAGACTTCTGAATTTTTACAGATATCTGTCTATGGTCAGACTGGTGTTGAAAATTGATTGAAATCTCTAATGTATGACCAGCTTAAGTGACTGAAAATGCTGCATTTCTGCTGGAATTTGTATCTGAAAATAATGTACTAAGTAGTACTTTTTTATTGCAGATTTCGCTGCAGGAACTGTTGCAGATTTAACTCACACTTTGCATTGTAAAATGTTTGATAAAAAATTCACAGCATCATTTAACATCCTGCAGATCTAAAATCCGCACCACAGGTCAATTTCAGCTGTGGGTTTATTTGTTTGCAGGGTGTGGATGAGACTTAGTAACATATCATTCACTTTCCTGCTACTGTCACACGCTGCAGTTTTCTGCATTCAATTTTGTAATAGAAAATCCATTGCATATCTGCATCATGTGAACATACCTTCAGAGGTCAATAATGGGAAACATTGCCTCAAGCTCTGACTATCCTGTACAACTGTACTCAGGGTTAACCTAGCAGATATCTCAGACTGCAAGAGTGGCAGTCAGCTTGTGGGCAGCTGTCAGAGACGGTCTTTAAGGTTCCAACTTCTGACCTCACATAAACTGTCTGGTTTAGATGAATGACTTACATTTCCTTTTTATTTTTGCATGCCACTTTTGGTGGAGACGAGGGATGACTTGCCGTCGGTACATGCCTTTCGAACGTAACTCTGCAGGGTTTAGAAGTCCCTGAGGTGCTGTATTTTCAAGCAGGGACCTGCCTCACATATTATTAAAGGGGAAAAAACTCCAGATTGTTTTTTCTCGTAACTAATGTTGTTAATCAAGGTTCTCATCTCCAGATGTCTGGGTCCCTAATCTTCATGGCAGATGTCTTCTGAGTTCAGTGGCCAGACTATTTTGGGTTACTGCAGACAGTGTGGTTTAGCCGCAGGGAGGGGTATTATAATAAGGCAGATTAGACAGGATAGGCTACTTCTGTAGTTTATAATTTGGGGATATATGCTTTAACCTTATTTAACCTTATACATTCAGTATTACATTAGCCATTTAAATAAAGTACTACTTATTTTTGATGATTAACATTCTTCCCATATTCTATTAAGAATAGTTAGAGAGATCACATGGATAACAACAGGTGCATAAAAGTATAGATATAGAAAAAATGCACAGTACTGGTTAAACTCACCCAGCTTGTTATGGACTCCACGTGTGAAATAATCTCAAATGCAAAAGAACAGATCATAGATCCACAGTGGGAAAATATAGCTCAACACATCCGGGAGTCTGCATAACAACAGCATTTTTACAGTACATTAAAGCAAAAATAATAGGAGCAACTGTATGCTACAAAAACGTATTACTACAATAACAATGGCGAAAATAACTGCTCTGTGATCAGACTACAGTTCTGGAATGGACACATTTTAATTCATTGAAAGGTTATTTTTTAATTTCCATATATAAATTTACTATAAAAAAACTTATTGTTTTAAACTATTTTCTACTTTATTTATAGAACAAACCAATATCTTACTGTGTATACCAGCAAAAAGTTTACCATTTTGTCTTGTAAGTCACTGTACGTAGCAGCCTCCTCTGCTAACCAGGGGGGTATCTTATATGACCACAAAACATTCTCTCTGACTTTTATAGTGCTGCAACATCTTTCTTCTTATAGCTGCAAACCCTGGATTTGCTCTCAAAATCTCCAGTTCTATGTAAATCTCTTGGGCCAAGGTGCCCCAACCCACCTTGATCCCTGACCCACTGTGCTCAATTTTCTTATAAGTGGCAGGCAGTTTGGAAAATGGCCAAATGGTCATTAGTGCCAAAAATGTGCCACTTCTGTGGCACAAAACTTGGGGCAGTGCCTTTAATAAATTTCTCCCATTGTGTCATGATATTCACGTGGATGTTACTTTGTCACATATCACCTACCTAAACATTGTTGTAGACCAAGTACACCCTTCATGGCAATGATATTCCCATATGGCAGTGGCTCCTTTGAGCAAAATAACACTCCAAACCACACTGAAGAAATTGCTCAGGAATGTTGTGAGGAATATAGCAAAGAGTTCAGGGTGCTGACCTTTCCTCCATCTGTGAGATGTGCTTGAAAAAATAAGTCTGATCCATGGTGGCCCTTCTTCATAGTTTACAGGATCTAAAGGGATTTTCCGAGACTATAATATTAAACTCCACTTTCTCCTTTCAGGCAGTGACATCACGTCCATTGCTCACATGACCATGTTGAAACTCAGTTCTATTGAAATTAATGGGGATGAGATGCAATACCAAGCACAGCCACTATACTTTGAACGGTGCTTTGCTTGGTAAGTAGTGAAGAGGCCACAGCGCTCAACCTCCATAAGGGATCTTCTACTAATATATTGGTGCTAGACAGTACTTGAGTCTATGCTGTGACAGATCATAGCTGTTTTGATAGCATAAGGGGAGTCTATACAATATTAGAAGGGTGGTTTTAATGTTACAGCTTGTCTATGTGGATCTATGATAACATTTATGCTCCTCTGTATAATCTTCTGAGAAATATCAGTACATTCTTCTTCCATCTAGGGGTTTTAAGTAGATTATTTGGAACTTGGTGTTATTAATAGAAACTTTAAGGAATTTTAAAGATGGTTTTATTGTTATGGCTCATCAGTGTGTATTATTTTGGGTATATTTTCAATGATCTTGCATCACTGGTTTGCAGTGGAAAGTTAACTTACTTATACTTTTAATTATTAGACATATAGATAGTTATTAAAGATAAATTAAAATCAATTTTTACAGTTTGTGACTTTGCCAATGGTTTATAGACAGAATTCTGACAATATTGCTCAACATATAACTCACTGTACAGTCATGGCCAAAAGTTTTGAGAATGACACAAATATTATATTTTCACATGATCTGCTGCCCTCTGGTTTTTATGTGTGTTTGTCAGATGTTTTTATCACATACAGAAATATAATTGCATTCATATTATGAGTAACAGAAGCTTATATTGACAGTTAGAATGAGTTAATGCAGCAAGTCAATATTTGCAGTGTTGACCCTTCTTCTTCAGGACCTCTGCAATTCTCCCTGGCATGCTCTTAATCAACTTCTGGACCAAATCCTGACTGATAGCAGTCCATTCTTGCAGAATCAATGCTTTAATTTTGTCTGAATTTGTTGGTTTTTGTTTGTCCACCCGTCTCTTGATGATTGACCACAAGTTCTCAATGGGATTAAGATCTGGGGAGTTTCCAGGCCATGGACCCAAAATCTCTATGTTTTGTTCCCTTAGCCATTTAGTTATCACCTTTGCTTTATGGCAAGGTGCTCCATCATGCTGGAAAAGGCATTGTTGAGCGCCAAACTGCTCTTGGACAGTTGGGAGAAGTTGCTCTTGGAGGACATTCTGGTACCATTCTTTATTCATGGCTGTGTTTTTAGGCAAGACTGTGAGAGAGCCGATTCCCTTGGCTGAGAAGCAACCCCACACATGAATGGTTTCAGGATCCTTTACAGTTGGCATGAGACAAGACTGGTGGTAGCGCTCAACTCTTCTTCTCCGAATAAGCTGTTTTCCAGATGTTCCAAACAATCAAAAAGGGGATTCATCAGAGAAAATGACTTTACCCCAGTCCTCAGCAGTCCACTCCCTGTACCTTTTGCAGAATATCAGTCTGTCCCTGGTGTTTTTTCTGGAGAGAAGTGGCTTCTTTGCTGCCCTCCTTGAGACCAGGCCTTGCTCCAAGAGTCTCCGCCTCACAGTGCATACAGATGCACTCACACCTGCCTGCTGCCATTCCTCAGCTAGCTCTGCACTGCTGGTAGCCCGATCCCGCAGCTGAAACACTTTTAAGAGACGGTCCTGCTGCTTGCTGTTCTTTCTTGGGCGCCCTGGAGCCTTTTTGGCACCAATGGAACCTCTCTCCTTGAAGTTCTTGATGATGCGATAGATTGTTGACTGAGGTGCAATCTTTCTAGCTGCAATACTCTTCCCAGTTAGGCCATTTTTGTGCAGTGCAATGATGACTGCACGTGTTTCTTTAGAGATAACCATGGTTAACAGAAGAGAAACAATGATGGCAAGCACCAGCCTCCTTTTAAAGTGTCCAGTGGTGTCATTCTTACTTAATCATGACAGATTGATCTCCAGCCCTGTCCTCGTCAACACCCACACCTGTGTTAATGGAGCAATCACTGAAATGATGTTAGGTGGTCCTTTTAAGGCAGGGCTGCAATGATGTCGAAATGTGTTTTGGGGGATAAAGTTCATTTTCTAGGCAAATATTGACTTTGCAAGTAATTGCTGTTAAGCTGATCACTCTTTATAACATTCTGGAGTATATGCAAATTGCCATTAGAAAAACTGAAGCAGTAGACTTTGTAAAAATTAATATTTGTATCATTCTCAAAACTTTTGGCCATGACTGTATAATCTATTGCATAATGTTCAGACAGTAGCTTCCAAGAAATATATTCAGATTTCATGGGGATTAGTTATAAGAGTTAGATCCTGGAACAGTCTTAGACTTCCAGCAGGCAATGGCTGATGCATCCTACCCTGTCTTACACATCTAATGCAATGGAAGCCATATAACAAAAGCAGGTTCCTGTTATTCCCCAGTCAGACTATCAGTCAATGACCAGGGCATTTCCTGAATGTCTGTCCGGCATGCCAATGATGAACTCACACCAGCTATTTCGGTTAAAGACAGTCACTGAACCCATATGGAGGATTTGTCCTGTATCCATGATATGCATGATAGTCATAATAGTTAACTCTTTAAGGATACAAGGTAGTTTGGCCATTAAGGCTCAGAGTCTTTTTTCATATTTTCCCAAATTCCTAATTTTTCTGTTGACATAGCCATATGAGGGCTTATTCTTTGCATGACAAGTTGTATCTTAGTGGAAGAGTGAAGAAAGCAGGCGATACCTTTTAGAGGCTGAGTATATTTGATAGTAAGCTTTCGAGAGTCTAGCTCTCTTCTTCAGACACGGTAAGATTAGCCTCATGGCTGCCATGGCAATCCTTTGGCATCCTGCAACCTCACCACAGGGAGGCCAATAGGGTGAAAGAAGGACTCCACCCCTCTCAACACCCAGATGGCAAGATTGATATTGATCATGCTATCTTCGGGGTTAATCTGCCGGTGTCAGAAAATTTTTTTGACTGCAACAGTTAGTTCCTAGGTCCTGGTTATTTATACAGCCAGAACCAGAAAGCTATCTAGCAGGTACAGCTCCTGTGCCTGATTCAGAATTGTACCGTACTATTACGGCACTAAGCGTTAACTGTATGCTCAGTGCAATATAGTACGGTATAGATTGGTAAAGAGTTAAAATATGCTCTATAACATGAATCTATTTACTTATATAGGCCTGTGAAAGATATTGCTAGCTAATCACAAAAAGATGCCCAAGATTAGTCTAACTCTGACTACTGTACCATGTGCCTTTTTATAATGCTGGTGTCTTCTTGTGTGGCAGAGGGATCTCTGGGCTCCAGAAAAAACCAAAGTTTAAGGCAAATACTACATTTACACCCCCTTTGGCAATACCACTAAACTAATGCCTAGAAGTAGATAGAATAGCTGGGGCTCTTTAGTTAGCATAATCCTTTTAATTGCTAAATCTACTCTTCCAAGACTAGAAAACTCTGTGTTTTCTAAAACATAATTTAACTGAGAACCAAACCAATTTTATTGATGAGATAGATACATATACTGTATTTTCTGAAGTTACAGTACTTTTTCTTCTGAGAGTACCACTTAAAACATGAAAATATAAAAAACTTAAAGTGATTCTGAAGGCACTTCCTTGGCGAGGCTCATATAATCCAGTGTAAGTGTAGTAACTACCTGACAATCTTTTTTTGTCATGAGTGGTTAAGTATTTTAAACATTCTACCCTTTATAATGGAAATTACTTCTCCCTGCTTGGTCTTCATGCTCAACTTCTGTATGTCACTTTAAGACTGGTAACTGGTTCTAAAACCTTCATGATGTCAACCAAGTATAAGCAAAATAAAGATTAATGAAAAAAATAAGCAGGCAACTAAGGGTGGGTTCACACCTGCGCTTGGTGTCCGTCCGTCGCCAATCCAGTGAAAATCTCGGCGAACTGGATTGGTGTCGGATACAGACCGGTCAGCGGCGCATTGGTTAAAAACTCATTCATTTGAATGGGTTTTTAAAGCAGTGCGCAGGTGTGCGCCTACACCCTCTCCGCTGCGAATCCTTTTTTTTTTGTCGGAAACAAAGTCGGACACGCAGGACTTTGTGTCCGACGAAAAAAAAAGGATTCGCAGCGCAGAGGGTGTAAGCGCACACCCGCGCACTGCTTTAAAAACCCATTCAAATGAATGGGTTTTTAACCAATGCGCCGCTGACCGGTCTGTATCCGACGCCAATCCAGTTCGCCGAGATTTTCACTGGATTGGCGACGGACGGACAGCAAGCGCAGGTGTGAACGAAGCATAACACAGATAAAACAAGTCCTTACACATACAAGTGGGAATGTCTACATTAGCCTTAACAGGTGTCAAAAGGAGAAACTCAGTTGTCACTCCAGCAATCTTGAAAATCTAACTAATAAAGATACACAAATATTATACATACATAAGACACCAAGTGAAGTATACTATAGTGTATACTATTTATGGTAACTCATACTGTATATGATTCTTTACCATCATCTTCTCTGAGTTGAAGAGAAGGAAAACTGGCAAGGGTGGTAGGGGTAGATCAGAGGTGGCTGGGGTGGCATCAGAGATGGCAGTGGTAGGTTCTTTAAGTTTAGGAACTACATGGTGATTTCTGTTTGCCTTTCTGGCTCCATTTGTATAAAGAAGAAATATTGACTGTTTTTCCTATCAATATGTTCTGTACCCATTCCCTTAATATAAGTAATCCAGCCAGGATTATTTTATTTAGTTATTCCTTTTTATCTAAATCATTCTCTTCTGCTAGATCATGTGACTCTCACTCTGACAGATGAAATGCACAGGAGCTAATGCATAAATCCTTGATTTGTGTATGATAGACTGTACCATACAGGGGAAGACACAAACTTCTGTCACTAACTACTGATGAGCAGGCAGTTCCTATAACACAGCTATAATGAAGGAGCTCACAGCCTCCTAACTATATACTTATAGTCTCTTAAATTATTTCGGAGAATATGGAGAGAAGGATAATTGCACAGTTTACAGCAGGTAGGTATAGTACAGTCTCTAGCTGCCCATGTAATGCTGTGCTGATGCATCCTGGGATTGATAATAAATCAGAGACAGAAATATAAAAGCCAAGATGATATCTGATCAGAGGAAAAGCTGGACCACAGGAATATGACTGCAGTGTACATGAAGGAAGTCTGCAGTGTGAAAGAGAATCAGGTTATGGCTACAGGGATAGAAACAAGTGTATTTGCTGCAGTGCTTTTTTAAATATATTGACTCCTCACACAATTACTTTACTCTCAAGGAATTAATGGGTTGATTTGATAAAAATAGTCCAATACAGCCTTGTACCTATGTAAACCATCTGAAGTGCTATCCACTGTAAATCTATCCTTTGTACTTGTTTCTTCTTTTAACTCCTCTTCATCTGGCAATCTTTCTTGTTCACTTACTGTATAGTGAGCTCCATAAGCTCATCCTCTATTAATGCTTTTGAGTTGGTATCACATAGCTCTTTGGCTTCCCTTTCCTCCATATCCTCAAACCTTTCCCCACCTGCCATCTTAGACAAAGCCACAATGTTTGTCAAGAGTTGCCAGCTGACTTTTTTCTGGAGCCTTGGCAAAGTCAGAAATTATTAGACATTCTGGCCAAACGTTTTTCTCCAGCATGAGCCAGCTGTCTCAGGTTTGGTAGTTTTTGTAGCTCTCTCAATTATTTTAATGGCATTTGCAATATACCTTCCACACTTTGTGTGGTCTTTGTCAGGGTTTTCTATGATATTCTCTATACATTGAATAGTGTGTGTTTAACTATTGAACGACCTGAAGCTAGGTGGCTTTATATATCAGGGCTGTCCTTATTATGAACCTACCATATTGGCACAAAAGAGCAGGGTTACCCATCACTTGCAGATTTGAAACCTTCTTTTCTTGTCTGTATTTTTTTTTTTCCAAAAAAGGGCAGTTTTGTCAGCGTTGTAGCTCTGTTCCTGTTTGTACCCTTCTGTTCAGTCAGTTTCTTCAGGGTTTCAGGAAACTGCCTAGCTGTCTCTTCATTGGCAGACACTACCTCTCCTGTTACTTTTACAATGCTTGGCATAAACTTTTTTTGTTTTACTTTAAAGCAGGGGTCTCAAAGTCGCGGCCCGCGGGCCAACTGCGGCCCTCGGGACAATAGTTTGCGGCCCCCACCTCAATATCAAAGTTTAATGTTAGATTGGCCCGAGTTTGATACGAATGGCACCAGGGGCGCACTGTCTGGGGGGTGGCATTTTTTACTATCTAATGTAAACCAGCCCAGGCTGCTTTAAAAAAAACAATGCTGATCGGGGCCTGTCCTGGGCTGGCTTACGAGACATCCGCATCACAGCGCAGGCAGCGATATAATGACGTCATCGCGCCTCCTACGCTGAGACACAGACGTCTCGGACAAGAGGAGGAGGTGGCGGCTGCATCAAGGCATCGCAGGTAGGTGAGGATAAGTTTTTTTTATTTATATAAATAGGCCGTGACCTGCTGGAGTTTCCCCGGCAGGTCACGGCCTATTTATTTCCCTACCCGGCGTCTGCTCGCGGCCGCCCCCACTTCCCCCTTCTGCAATATGGCGCAGAAAGGGAAGTGGATGCTGCTGTGAGCAGCCGCGGGCATCGGTAAGTGACGCCGCGGGCCTCAAATACTACTATTATTATACTCCGGGGTCTTTTTAGACCCCGGAGTATAATAATCGGAGACCCAGGGGAGGTGAAGGAACATAAAAACCAATGCTACTCACCTCTCCTGCAATCCGCTGTCACTTCGAGCAGGCTTGGGCGCTCGGTGATGTCATCAGGTCGCATCGCCGGTCTCATCACGTGACTTAATTAGACAGGGCCGAAAGCTGCTGGGAGTGCTCCGGTTTCCAGTATAGGTAAGTAACACTGGTTTTTATGTTTGTCACCTCCCCTGGGTCTCCGATCATTGTACTCTGGGTTCTGAAAAGAACCCACAGTATAATAATAGTTCTTGGGTGGGCAACTATGGGGCACAATACCGTGTGCAGGGGCCACTATGGAGCCTAATACCAGTGTAGGGGCCACTATGGAGCATAATACCGTGTGCAGGGGCCACTAGGGAGCATAATACAAGTGCAGGGGCCACTAGGGAGCATAATACAAGTGCAGGGGCCACTAGGGAGCATAATACCGTGTGCAGGGGCCAATATGGAGCATATATATGGAGCACCTCCAGCGGGCCCCGGGTAAATTGAGTTTGAGACCCCTGCTTTAAACCAACCTTTGTTGGTCTGAAAATCCATAGGGGTAGGCCCTTCACCTTTATTTCCCTTTAGGGAATTATATGAAAAAACTTAGCCTTGTCTCATATGTTGCTAAACTCTACCAGAATGCATATCTTGCAGAGTTGTTGGTATAGCTACAGTAATGTGTGTGGATTTCCTTCTCTTTTTCTTGATATGTCTTACAATTTACTCAATAGCACTGTAATAGCAACCAACTGCAGCAGCCACTTTGTCCGAACAAAGCATAGCCAACAAAACTTTTTCTTTCAAGTTCACCACTGTCCTCTGATTCTTTTGAGCACTTTCTGAACCACTAGGAACACTATGCTTGGGAGTCATGACAAACTTGTGATGCAAAGATCACTTCTCCTCCCCTCGCTAACTTTTTTAGTACAGTTCTCAAAGTTAGTGGTGTTTAGACGGGATCTTGAGCTCCAGAAGACTGCCCAAACAACCTGGTCTGCCTTCTCTTGCTTTTAGCGTCTTGCTTACCCTTTGTACTACACTGTTCTTCCCTTGACTGTATTATACTTTATTACACTTTTCTACCCTTGACTGTTCATATGTACTATTGTTTGGTCTCTCTTGCTACCCCCTTATTTGCAAATTTATGGCCCAGACCTTCAAACATCTTCTCCAGTACCAGCCACAAGGCCAGATAAACTTTGCTGAATTTGGGGCCCGAGTTATCACCACCAGAAACCATACCAGAAATAAATGCTCCACTTACTGAAACCAAAACCAGAACCCACAATTTACTTACAGGGCAGATCTGAAACAGGAGAATAAATGTCCAGGCAAATGGTCATTATCAGGAGTAGAATCAAGAGACAAAACAGATATCCAATACAAAGCCAAGGTGCAGTTCCGAGAGGTCACAACAGAGGCAGAATCAGAAGACAAACAAATAACCGGAAACAAGCCGAGGGTCAGAAAAGCAATCCAATACACACGATCCAGGTTCAGAGCCAAACTAGAGTACTAAATTAGCAAGCAAACTAGTAGGGAGGGGGCTTGTATATGCCTCCTCAGCTGCTAATTGGACAAGCCCAGGGAACTTCTGAAACTGCAGAAGCTTCTCAGGTTGACATGGCAACCTTAAAGGAATAGCAGCTAAATTGAGGATCCTGACAACCGCTTTGTTTATCGTTAATTACCATGGAAGTATTATTGTGGTTTTTCATGTATCCCCCTTTCTTTATTGATTACAGCCCGATGAAGGGTCTTTCCCGAGACATTGCTGTAAAATAACAAGTTTACATTTGTTGATATATCTCAATTGTTTAGACTTCTATGGTGTGAATTGATTTGAAATAAATATATACCGTATGCTGATGAATACATGGTGTGTCGTCCTCTTCACCTTTAACATATTGAATGTCTTTGGAAAGTTTGGTCAGTTCCCAATGTATACGTGCACCCACCAGTGACGTTATCAGTAGAGAGCTGCCTGCAAACAATTCCACATGGAATTATATGATGTTGCATGAAAGGTGTAAAATCTCATCTTTCCTGTGACACTTGAAGCGCTGTTCTAGGTTTGATAATTCCTAAGATACTGTATAACTGTTTGAAATGACACCCTCCACCTTTTATTATACAGGACTGCACCCCTCCATATATCTACTAAAAGCAGTGTACAGATTACATTTCTCAATAGAGAAACAACATAAAGAATGAAGAAATGCAGGATTTCACTGAAATGAGCAAAAATGTGCTAATAAAGTATTTTGCAAATTATTAATGACACAAATACTGCCAGAAAATCTAAACTTGTTTGAAAGTTTAGCGCTGGATACCCACATGGAGTTCTTGATGTTATTTTTGCAGTTGTTATTTTTCGCTGCAGATTTTGTTGCATTTTTAAGCTAAAACCAGAAGTTAATTCATCAAGAAAGAGAAGTCTAAGACCTTTCTATATAATTCCCAATTCCCGTTAACCCACTCCTAGCTTAGGGTGGGTTCACACTACTGGTGGATATCTGTTCTGATACTGTCCATTAAAAAAAAAATAAAAAAATAAAAAAACAGACGCCTATCATAACAGACATTAACGTACACTAACTGATTTTAATGTGTCCGTTTTTTTTAACTGATCTATTTAATGAATGGACACATTAGCATCGGACAGATTAAATGGACACATTAGCATCAGTTTGTGTCTGTTTTTATGCTGTTAATTTTTTTTTTTGTGTCTGCTTTCTGAGCATGTGCAGAAAACGTACCGTAATAATGGACAGTATAATGGAAATTAGTCATTAATCTTAAAAAATAACGGAATCTTGACGTCCGTTATAAAACCGTTATTTTTCGCAAACACAAAAGTCCTGCACCCCGGATTTTTGTGTCCACGAAAAATAACAGAATTCTGACGGATTTGGTGTAAACGGACACTAACGGTCACTAATGTTAAAATCCCATTAAAATCAATGGGATTTTTGATGGATTTATGACGGTTCTGATAGTCTCCGTTGTTAAAATCTTGTAACGTGCACTAGCAGCGGACACTACTGACGGTCACCAAATGTAGTGTGAACACTCCCTTAGGCTCAAAAAACTGCAGTAAACTCTGTCTTAAAAAAGTAACTCCATGTTTGTCTTCACAATGGCGGGCATAGACAAAAGAGGGACTCTGTGCAAGACCCATACATGTGCCCTTTGCTGTCAAATAGCTCATCATAAAGCACCTCTAAAAATGACCAGTAACTGTCCGCTACAGTGTAAATTCAGTAGTTCAGGCACAGGCCTTATTCACATGACTATTCACATGACATTAGGTCTGTGGAAAACGGATGTATTTGTCTGTGTTTTCCGTTATTCACATGACAGTGAAAAACAGCGAAGTGACTCATGTCTATTTTCCTATCCGTCAAAACAGACCAAGATAGAACATGTCCGGTTTTTTTGACAGACGTGTAAAATGGTCTGTTAAGAAAACTGGACATATGAAAAGACACATTCACTCTCATTGTTTTAAAAGTGGCCATATGACGTGTGATTGTGTGAATAAGGCCTAACCTTGGACCCCCTTAACCTACAGCTGCACAGGTTGCACAGATGGTCTGTCACTATGTCTTCAGCATAAAAGAGAATTCAGCTCCAGTTTGAGACCCTAGCAAGACATATTTGTGATACACATATTGTACTGTAACTGTATTCAGTCTTGTACTGTATGTCCATCATATGACCAGGACAAATACATTATGGTTGTCTATCTAATATACAGTTTATACACTGTCTAAATAATCTGTCTTCCGTTCCTGGCATGCTCTTTGAAACATCTCATGGGTCATTGATATATAGGATACCAACTTTGCTTTCTTTATAGCTTTGTAACAAAGACTTTGCTTCAGGCTTTGTTACCAAGAAATGCCAGTGGCCTGTCATCATTGACATCTCTGTTTAGTCCATACGTGTGTCATACAAGACAGTAACAGAACATGCATAGAAAGCCAACGTTACAGATGTAGAGCTTACAACTCGTTAAAGAACATTTAATTAGGTACCTGGATGGGAAGGCTTTAATTAATCAAAGCCAGCACGGCTTTATGCCTAATAAATCTTGCCAGACTAATCTTATTTCCTTCTATAATAAAGTCACTGAATGGTTGGACCAGGGGAATGCAGTGGACATAGTATATCTTGACTTTAGTAAGGCCTTTGATAAAGTATCACATAACATTCTTATTGAAAAAATGATCAAGTATGGCTTTGATAAAATATCAGTGAGGTGGGTTCACAATTGGCTTAATGATCGGGCACAACGAGTAATTCTAAATGTCTATACATCAAACTGGAAGAAAGTAAAAAGCGGGGTGCCGCAGGGCTCTGTCCTGGGCCCAGTACTTTTTAATATTTTTATAAATGATCTGGATGATGGGGCTAATGGGGAACTAATAAAATTTGCAGATGATACAAAGATAGGAGGAATGGCCAACACTAGAGAGGAGAGAGAGTGCATCCAAAAGGACTTAGACACACTGGAACAATGGGCTGAGGTGAACAAAATGGTATTCAACAGGGACAAATGCAAAGTTCTACATCTGGGTAACAGAAATGCAAGAAGCATATATAGTATGGGAGGAATAGTACTAAGTGAGAGTACAGGGGAAAAGGATCTGGGCATAATAATAGATCGCAAACTCAACATGAGTCAACAGTGCGGTGCGGTGGCTAAAAAGGCTAACCAAATTCTAGGATGTATCAAGACGAGCATTGTAGCTAGATCAAGAGAGGTAATTATTCCGCTGTACTCTGCCCTGGTCAGACCCCACCTGGAATACTGTGTACAGTTCTGGGCGCCCCAGTTTAAGAAAGACATCGATTCATTGGAGCAGGTCCAGAGAAGAGCAACCAAAATGGTGGAAGGTCTACAAACCATGTCCTACGAGGAGAGGCTAAAAGAATTGGGACTGCTTAGTTTGCAGAAGAGAAGGCTAAGGGGAGACTTAATAGCGGTATTTAAATATCTGAAAGGTTGTCACAGTGCAGAGGGATCTACCCTATTCTCATTAGCAGAAGGAAGCACGAGAAGTAATGGGATGAAACTAAGGGGAAGGAGATTCAGATTAGACATTAGGAAAAACTTTCTAACAGTAAGGGTAGTGAGAGAGTGGAATAGGCTGCCACGGGAGGTGGTGAGTTCTTCATCAATTGAAATCTTCAAGCGGAAACTGGATAGGTATATAGCTGGGATGTTTTAGGAATTCCTGCTTTTGCAGGGGGTTGGACTCGATGGCCCTTGAGGTCCCTTCCAACTCAAACAAACAAACAAACAAACAAACAAACTTTATAACAATATCGCATACTTCATGAAAATAAGGGAGATCTCCCTACGTCCCAACAGGTATCTCACAAAGACTGCTGGCAGCTGCTGCTAGGGGGCGCTTGCTTCCTTTGAACTTGCACTGCTCTCATTGGCTTATGTATATAGTGCACTATAGCCTTGTGGAGGCTGCAGCCAGTCTTTTATGCAGATTTTATAAGGAAAGCAGAAGGTTTAGGGTTGTGTAGCCCAACAACAAAATCTTTGCTGACTCTAATGTCTATAGGACGAACACTGTTGGCACTGTTTATGTCTGGTACGTTGCTGATGCTGTGGGTGTGAACAGTACCTATGGATATTGGGGGGGAATTTATTAAGACAGGTGTTTTATATGTCTTATAACAGAATAAGAAGTGTGCTCTTTGGCATGGTCAATCTTCTGGCAGCCAATGCACCAGAAATATCTACTCTACTTTTAGCTGTAATTTATACCAGTTTTCTGGTATAAATTATGATAAATCTAATAACTGCCCCTTACTCCACCCGTCCTAGCTAAGCCCTGCCTAGTTTTCTGAAAGAAAACCATCAAAATGTTGCAAATCTTTTTGTGCAAATTATGTTTTTCCGCAAATTGCTGCATTTCAAGGCCAAAAAAACAATGTATTAATTGATAAACTCCCCCATAGTTTAAATAAAAATAAAATGGCACCACATCTGTATGGTCTAAAGTATATCTGAATCTAAAAGGTGAGCAGGTACACTATGAGAATAATGTATCCCAGCTTCTAATATTCCCATGTTAGGCGGCCAATACCAACATGTGCCACATTCTGCTCATGATACAAAACAGTGATTCATATATCAAATATTTCGTTCCAACTCGTAAAAAAAATAATTACATATCCTATGCCCCATTATTTGGGTGTAAAACTGTCAGGAAAAATTGAAATTTTAAAATGATTTTATATAAGGAAGTTACAGTATATTTGAAACTTTTCTAAAAGTAACCATATAAGATTATCTTTCTAAGGGTGTGTTCACACGGCGGAAAATTTTCCGCCCCCGGAGTTTTCGCCGCGATCAGCCACGACAGGATTCCGATGCAGTGCATCAGCATTCCGTCGCAGCATCCCGCTCCTGATTAGGTTCGGATGAATGGGCCTGATCAGGAGCGCGTCTCGAGCCGCGGACACCGCGGGCGGAATCCGCAGCAAGATAGGTCATGTTGCTTTTTTTTCCCGCTAACGGAAAAAAAGCCGCTACTGACTCCCATTGAAATGAATGGGAGGAGTTTTTTCAGGCGGATTTTGAGGTGGATTCCGCGTCAAAATCCGCTGCCAAAAAAATCCGTGTGAACACAGCCTAACTTTCACCTCCAGGCTGTTGTTGGCAATGTTGAGCTGTGTGACAAAGGGTTTAGGATCATTGCCACTCAGCAATTTTTCTATGGCACTGTATGTATTCCATGTACTTATGTGCAATTCTTACAGGTTTTCCCCATTTATATCATACAATCTAAAAACTTCTGGTCGGTCATTTGACTTCCATGAATTCTACTACTGATCGTATGCATGTATGTTTAGGTGAATTAGTTGGTGTGGCACTTGTGTGAATTAATACACTGGGGGAGATGTATTACAGCTAGTGCAAAGGAACATGGAGAAGTTTCTGATGGCAACCAACCAGGATACTGATTTATTTTGCAAAGGGCCTCTGAAATATAAAAAGGCGGATTCCAATTGGTTTCTATTGGTAACTACTGCACTACTTTACATTTCACATATTTTCATACATCTCCCCACAGTCTATCTATCTATCTATCTATCTATCTATCTATCTATCTATTATAGAATAGTATAGAATTATTATAGAATAATAATTATATTAATAACATCCATAAAAATGTAGAATTATAGTTGCAGCTATTTGGGTGATAGGGTGTATAGTTTCAATTGGGAAAACAAATTTCCATTTTGGGTTTTTACCTGTCATCACTATTTTAGAACATTCATGCTGCAACGGTACTGGGGTATCAGGTATGGGACTGAGAAAAGAAAACATGGAGACCTGGGGGGTAACATTATGCTCTGGAGGGATGAAACATGTATGATTTTTTACTATTAAAGGGGTTGTGCAACATACTTACCTGTCCTGTTGTCTACTGCCAATCCCCGGTCTGCTGCATGCTGAGGCTGCGGCACTGGGAGTCCTGCACCTCACGTGTCCACAATCCTTGGCCTCAGTGGTTGGTGGAGAGGCACTGGTGTTCTCACTCATATATGTCACTAGTTCCTTACCAGCAAACACTAAGGGCACTGATTGGTTACAGAAGTTACAAAGGAATGGGAACCAGTGGTGGACAACGGAGCGCTGAGGACAGGAGAGTTTTTTTTTCTTTTAACTTTTATATCCCACTGGCTGACCCTCAGGTTGCTTCAAATCCTGGAAACCCCATTAATAAGATTTTGGGGAAAAAATGGGTGATGAAAATACCCTTTAAATTAAATACCCTTTAAATTATATAAGTAAATGAACATATATACATGCTGTAAAAAGGGAAAACTGCAATACCTCCTAAGCTGCTTGGATAAAACCAGAATAATAGAAAATGTTAAATAGTACATACAGTAATAGTAGATACAGGTCAGTCTCGGGAGGTACAGTCATTTCACTAGTTATCTATATGCTTTCATTAGGAGGAAAACATTTTTCAGTGGGTTCATTACCTGGCAATGGGATACAAGCAGCATAGTGCATAGCACACAATGTATAGTGATACTAGAATATATAGCAATGGAATGTGAAGTCCACCCCTAATAAAATCATGCAATTGCCCAAGGGTCTGCTAGCCTTAAAGGACTTAATCTTTCCTAAATAACATTTGTCTCTGTGCATTTCCACTGATGCTGTAATCTGCATTTGCTGCCAAAATATTGTTAACCATATTGAGAATCTGTGAGGCTAGCCCATCCTTGTACATTTAACCTTCCCCAGTCTAATACAGAGTGTAATATCTGTGTTACCTGTAAAATGAGGTCTTATAAGTCAGGCTTTTGTGACAGCTTTATTCCAGATGCTTTATACAGCTTATAAGAGAAGGCCATATGAGTGCTCAAGTAATAGTACAGTATGCAGTAAAAAAACAAATGAAATAGTGATGTCGGGAAGTTGTGTTCAAAACATTTTGAAGGGGTTATACTCCATGCATACGTGTGCAGTCGTCTGTGGGTGAATGGATGGTATTGATGTGCAGTCCTTGTTATCGATGGGCTCTACCCAGTGGCGTAACTAGGAATGGTTGGGCCCCAAGGCGAACATTTGACATGGGCCCCCCCCCGAACCGCCACCCCCAACTGCTCCCCCCGGACCGCCCCCTCCAACCCCCCACTAAAAAAAAACTTGCATTCCTGCGCTCACTATTATGTGCCATAGTGGCCCCTGCACACAGTATTATGCCACATAGTGGCCCCTGCACACAGTATTATGCCCCATAGTGGCCCCTGCACACAGTATTATGCCCCATAGTGGCCCCTACACAGAGTATTATGCCCCATAGTGGCCCCTGCACACAGTATTATGCCGCATAGTGGCCCCTGCACACAGTATTATGCCCCATAGTGGCCCCTGCACACAGTATTATGCTCCATAGTGACCCCTGAACACAGTATTATGCCCCATTGTGGGCCACCCATGAACAATTATTATACTCTGGGGTCTTTTCTGACGTCTGGGACGGCACCAAACAGGCCCGAAGCCTGGAGAAACGTAGGAGAGGTAAGTACATTGTTTTTTATGTTCCCTCATCTCCCCTGGGCCTCCGATTATTATACTCTGGGGTCTGAAAAGACACCGGAGTATAATGATAGCACAAAGCAGTGATTGTGGGGTTCGGCCCACGGCCTTACCAACCGATCCCAGCTACTGTTTACAGCCGCCTCCGCAGGATGGGAAGCGCAGGCGGCCGTGAGCAGGAGCAGGGATCAGTAACTATATAGGGCCTATTAAAAAAAAAAAAAAAAAAGCATCGGGGGGCCTGCGGTGCCCCGTAATGTGACGGGCCCTGTGGCAGCCGCTACCGCTGCTAACCCGGTAGTTACGCCCCTGGCTCTATCATTTGAATGGAAAACACCAAGCTGCAAAGTGGACAGGAATAGCACCTGATTCATATTTTACTAATTGGTCCTATGGCCCCCAAATGGAAAAAACACAGTCATGTGCATGGGTCCTTATGAAATGAATGAGGTTGTATACTATCTGTAATAACTAATCACAGATCCGTAATAACAGATAGCACATGGACAATAAATATGATCATGTACTTGAGGCCTTATACAACACCTTGTGTTTTTCAAGGTCTATGGTCTATGCAGCCATAGAATGGGAATCTTTCTTGTTTTCTTCCAAAAGATGAAAATCAGTACACAGCTCAAATCATACACAGCCTGAGATAAGCTAAAGCTGACAGGGGCGTATCTATAGACATAGCAGTTGCTACTGGGTCCTGGAGCCAGTCGGGGCTCAAAGGCCTTATTACAGCATAAGAAAACACCAGTATTATACATAACACATTGTAAATGAGGGCGCTGTTTCTGATTTTGCATTGGTGCTGAGGACCTTCTAGCTATGCCTCTGAAAGTTGATAACTGTACTATATTGTAAATGTTACAAGCTATGCATCTGTCTGATCATATGTTTAAACAATCTTTTAATGTTCCCGTTCCACGCCTGTTACCAGATATCTTGGAAACCATTAGGAATTGATAAAGGAAGTGTACAAGAAAATTGCCTAACTTTTCATTATATAATGAATAAGCGTTCTTGTTAAAAGTCCGACTCCAACTCTGACTGTGAATCCTGCTCCAACTCCTGCTCCTGCATAAATAGCTGAAAGTCATGGTCAGCAGAAGCAGTAATTCCTATGTAAGTAAATACATAACAAGTTACCTATCTAATTATTTATACAATATAAACAATTGTATAATATAATTTTTTTAAGCTGGAATCAGAATTGGTAACTTTTCTCCAGACTCCCAAAAATAGTCCCAATTCCAACTCCATAATTCCATCTCCAACTCCACAGCCCTAGTTCAAACCACGCTTCCCCTTATAGGCAATGTGTCCCCAGAAAACTACCTATTTTCGCATCTCCCTCTCTCAACTTCTTTGCTTTCTGTCTCTTCTTCTCACTTACTGTATTCTTGGGGAGAAAAAAAAAAACTTACATGCTGCTAGGATGGACAACTGCTTGCAGTAAACTCAATCTTATCTTTATGTTTACATAGAAAGATAACAGACACTGTCCAATTGCAATTAGCTGATCTATAATAGCAGTAGATAATAGCTCTGGAAGCAAGTATGATTCGAGAGCTCAGCCCCCATCCCCTCCAGAGAGCAGTGAGTTATGTCACTAATCCTATAATGCGAGATAGAGATACCAGGCCTGATGCCTTGATAATGTTGTGTTAACAATGGGGAGGAATAACCTAACATAGCAAACAAACAAAGCAGCATTTCTAAAGAAATGTATTTAGGAAAACTCTTTAATTTCCAATAAACTAGCAGTAAACAGTTGTGCTAAAAAGTTTACATACCCCGGCAGATTTTTTGTTTTTTTTGGCCTTTTTTTCAGAGATTATGAATGATAACACTGTAGGTATGTGAGCCAGAGGGCGCTGTTGAGCGACCCAGGCCCAGGCCAGAAAAGGCTCTCAGCCACGCCTTTGTGGGTGGCGTGTAACTCCAGAGGGGCTGGAGCATCCTGCAGGAAGCAGGAAGTAGTGGACCAGCTAGGACAGACAGAGAGGGTCTGTGCCAGAAGGGCTGGGTCCCACAGAGACTCTTTGCTAGAGCTGAGCAAGAGTCAGGCTAGTGAGGGGCTCTATAAGTGAGTTAGGGCCCTAACGGTGGCCTAGGTTTTGTTTGTTGTTTTGTTATGTTGCCCTTAAGCTGTAATAAAGCCACTTTGTTTTAAATTGGCACCGTCTGAACGCTGTCTCACCGGCGCCCAGTACCACGAACCACCGCTGTTGGGACCAGGAAAAGCCACCATTTGAGTCTAATTCCCCCAAGTTGTCACAACACAAAAACTTTTTCTTCACTCATGGTTAGTGGTTGGTTGAAGCCATTTATTGTCAAACTGTATTTTCTCTTTTTAAGTCATAATGACAACCAAAAACATCAAAATGACCCTGTTCAAAAGTTCAAAATGATTATGTATTATTAATTACATTATACAATTATTGGTATTGTATAATTAAAGAGGTTTTCCCGTGTCCCTGTTTCAGCAGCTTTGCCTGATGTCTTCTCTTCTCACTTCCTGTATCCCCCCCTCCAGCTTGCTGAACAGGACACTATGAAGTATCACAAACCTTATTATAATTACTAGAAATCTAATATAAATGCAGATCAAATAATATGCACATGCTACTAGAGAACGGACTCCGTGTTATCTGTATGTTTACATAGACAGATAACAGACGGGACTTTATCAGCAAACTGCACTTAGCTGAACGGCAGAGCTGTAGATAACAGTGAGAGCAGTGAGTGATGTCACTTGTCCTATAACACAGGTCCGGCGTTATGGAAACGCTATATAAAGAATGGGAGGAATTTCACATAGCAGGAAAATAAAGCTGCATTGCTAAAGCAATATACAGTTGTGCTAAAAAGTTTACATACCCCGGCAGATTTTTTGTTTTTTTTGGCCTTTTTTCAGAGAATATGAATGATAACACAAAAACTTTTTCTCCACTCATGGTTAGTGGTTGGTTGAAGCCATTTATAGTCAAACTTCTGTATTTTCTCTTTTTATATCATAATGACAACCAAAAACATCAAAATGACCCTGTTCAAAAGTTCACATACCCTGGTGATTTTTGCCTGATAACATGCCCAGAAACCAAACTACGGTTAGGTAGGCCAACCAAAATTTCGGCCACAACTGCTCGGAAAATTGTTTGGGATGAAAAGATAAACCCACACATAACATCAGCTGAAATACAGGACTCTCTGAAAACTATCGGTGTGGCTGTTTCAATAAGGAGGCACTTGAAGAAAAATGGGCTGCATGGTCGATTTGCCAGAAGAAAGCCATTACTGCGCAAATGCCACAAAGAATCTCGCCTTCAATACGCCAGACAGCACAGAGACAAGCCTCAAAACTTCTGGAACAAGGTAATTTGGAGTGATGAGACAAAAATCAAACTTTTTGGCCACAACCATAAACATTACATTTGGAGAGGTGTCAACAAGGCCTATGATGAAAGGAACACCATTCCTACTGTAAAGCACGGAGGTGGATCACTGATAATGGCACATGAAACTTGGTCAAAGTTGAAGGAAAGATGAATGCAGTACGTTATTAGCAAATACTGGAGGCAAATTTGCACTCATCAGCCAGGAAGCTGCGCATAGGACGTACTTGGACGTTCCAACATGACAACGATCCAAAACACAAGGCCAAATCGACCTGTCATTGGCTACAGCAGAAGAAAGTGAAGGTTCTGGAGTGGCCATCTCAGTCTCCTGACCCAGAGGCGTAGCTAGCGGAGGGGCTGAGGGGGCGGCTGCCCCGGGCCCACTGACATTGTAGGGCCCACCCCGGGGCCACCATTAATACGTCTTTTACTTTTAACTACTGTAGATCGGTGTCTGCAGACACCGATCTAGTTAAAACGCTTCCTGCCACTTGCTGTCTTGTAAACCGCAAGCCACTTCAGGCCTGCAGTTTACATGACAACGAGAACACAGTCATCAGCACAGGCGGCGCGATGACGTCACAACATCGTGCCTCCTACGCTGAGACTCTGACTTCCTGTGCGTGGACCCTGCGCACAGAGCGCGGGTCAAGAAGAGAAAGCGGCGGCTCAGTTCGTCATGGTCGCTGGTAGGTGACTATAACTTATATTTGTTTTGTTTTAGCTTAGTTGCGGGTATTTTAATAGTATAAGGGGTTGTTAGGAGGGGGCATTATAACTATAAGGGAGGGGGCATTAGAACTATAAGGGAGGGGGCATTATGAACATAAGGGGGCGTCATTTGTATAAGGGTTATTATGGGGTACAAGGGAGAGGTTATTTATATTAGGAGGTATTATGAACATAAGGGGGTGGTCATCAATATAAGAGGTCATTAAAAGTGCAGTATTTATGTCAGGGGGAATCAGGGACATAATATGAGGGGTCAATTAATTTAATAAAAGTGACACTTGGGCTTTATTAAGACTAAAGCGTTTCCTGCAGGAAAAAAGTGCTGCAGGAAAAACCGCGGTAGTAACATTGTGGTTTTTCCCGCAGCGCTTTTCAGAGAAGGGCCACAGATTTTTCCCCTGCAGACTTTCTGCTTCCATTATAACTATAGGGAAACCACCAGCGTTTCCGTAGGTATAATTGACATGCTGCGATTTTCAAAACCGCAACGGTTTTGGAAATCGCAGAGTGTCCGCTGCACGTATTTTTCTGCAATGTGTGGATGGGATTTGCTAGAATCCCATCCACTTTGCAGGAACTGTAAAACGCCACATTTTTTTTCCCGTGGCGTTTTTGCCACGTGGGGCCCCATCCCATCCCCACTTTGTGGTAAAATATGCACAGTGGACATGCTGCGATTTCCAAAACAGTCGTGGTTTTGGAAATCGCAGCATTCCTATGGAAACGCTCCCAGTTTCCCTGTAGATATAATTGAAGCAGAAAGTCCGCAGAGGGAACCTCTGCAAACTTTCTGTGCAAAGCGCAGCAGGAAGAACTCCTTCAAGACTGTTGGAAGACCATTTCAGGTGTCTACCTCTTGAAGCTCATCAAGAGAATGCCAAGAGTGTGCAAAGCACTAATCAAAGCAAAAGGTGGCTACTTTGAAGAACCTAGAATATAAGACATATTTTCAGTTGTTTCACACTTTTTTGTTAAGTATATAATTCCACATGTGTTAATTCATAGTTTTGATGCCTTCAGTGTGAATATACAATTTTTATAGTCATGAAAATACAGAAAACTCTTGGAATGAAAAGGTGTGTCCAAACTTTTGGTCTGTACTGTACCTAAGTTGGGGGCCCACTTGGACATGTTCACCCCCCCTGTGCTGAACCCCTAGCTACGCCTCTGTCCTGACCTCAATATCATTGAGCCACTCTGGGGAGCTCTCAAGCACGCAGTACATGCAAGACAGCCCAGGAATTTATAGGAACTGGAGACTTTTTTGCCAAGAAGAATGGGCAGTTTTACCATCTGAGAAAATAAAGAGCCTCATCCACAACTGCCACAAAAAACTTCAAGCTGTCATTGATGTTAGAGGGGGCAATACACGGTATTAAGAACTGAGGTATGTGAAGTTTTGAACAGGGTCATTTTGATGTTTTTGGTTGTCATTATGATTTAAAAAGAGAAAACACAGAGGTTTGACAATAAATGGCTTCAACCAACCACTAACCATGAGCGGAGAAAAAGTTTTTGTGTTATCATTCATATTCTCTGAAAAAAGGCCAAAAAATCAAAAAATTTGCCAGGGTATGTAAACTTTTTAGCACAACTGTAGATAAGGTTCTTGAGATGGGAATACCCCTTTAGTCTGTATAGCCTTGAGGAAATAAGGGAAACCTTTAAAGGGAAAGAAGGGAAACCTTTACAGGGATTTTCCCATCTCCCTCTCTCACCAGTTTGCCTGCTGTCTCTTCTTCTCACTTCCTGTATTCTTCAACAAGCTAGTGGACTGTTTGATGAACAGGACACTATGAAGTACAGTACCTCAGTAGATATAAACATTGCCTTTACCATGAACTCTAATATAAATGCAGATCAAATAATATGCACAGTAAATGTACAGTGCCTTGCAAAAGTATTCATACCCCTTGAACTTTTTCACATTTTGTCACCTTACAACCACAAACTTAAATGTATTTTCTTGCGATTTTAAGTGGTAGACCAACACAAAGTAGCAGATAATTGTAAAGTGGAAGGAAAATGATACATGGTTTTCAAAATTTTAAACAAATAAAAACCTGAAAAGTGTAACGTGCAAAAGTATTCAGCCCCCCTTTATCAATACTTTGTACAGCCACCTTTTGCTGCAATTACAGCTGCAAGTATTTTGGGGTATGTCTCTACCAGATTTGCACATCTAGAGACTGAGATTTCTGCCCATTCTTCATTGCAAAATAGCTCAAGCTCAGCCAGATTGGATGGAGAGTGTCTGTGAACAGCAATTTTCATGTCTTGCCACAGATGCACAATGGGATTTAGGTCTGGACTTTGACTGGGCCATTGTAACACATGAATATTCTTTGATCTAAACCATTCCACTGTAGCTCTGGCTGTATGTTTAGGGTCATTGTCTTGCTGGAAGGTGAATCTCCTTTCCAGTCTCAAGTCTTTTGTAGCCTCCAACAGGTTTTCTTCCAGGATTGCCTTGTATTTAGCTCCATCCATCTTCCCATCAACTCTGACCAGCTTCCCTGTCCCTGCTGAAGAAAAACATCCCCACAGCACGAAGCTGCCACCACCATGTTTCACAGTGGGCAGGGCCGGTTTTAGACAAAGTGGGGCCCTGGGCAAAAATTAAAAGCGGGGCCCCAAATGCTGATATGCAAACAACACCATCGACTTCCAGTGACAACCTCTATAATAACGCCTCCTTTCTGCCAACAAAAAAGTAATAACAAGCCCTATTTTACCACATACAATTCAAATGAGCACCTTTGTACCACCTATTAGATTTTTGCACCCAGTCATCAGTTATTATAGCGCCTCCTTATAAATAATAGTCCCTGCTTATAAATGATCTTACACATTTATTAATAATAGATCCCTTATAAATGATAAATAGTGCCCTGTATCAGTAATATCCCCCCTTATCAGTAACAGTCACCCCGTAAAAATAATACAGCTCCCTTAAAAATAATAGCCCCCTCATAAATAATAGTTACCCTTATAAATAATAGTCCCCATTATCACTAATAGCCCCCTTTATAAATAAGCCCACTTAACAATTATACCCCCCTTATAAATAGTTCCCCTCTTATAAATAATAGCCCCCTCATACTTAAGTTTCCCAATTATATATAGTAACCCACCCTTATATATAATAGTTCTCCTTTATACAGTGTCGGACTGAAGGGCCTTAGGCTCACCAAAGGAACTTGTTCTAGGGCCCCACCCAACAGCTTCCTGCTAATAGCCTACACCAAGGCTCCTTCACTGAAGTCTTACATATGTGCTGACTATCTGGTGTTACTGAGTATGTTCCCCGTATAGTCAGCCCCTATAGTACTGTGCAGGCCCCAATAACTCCATGGCCAGTTCATGCACAGTACTGTATGGGGAATGACATGGCCATGGAGCACTACACATATGTGCAAGATTATAGTGAGGGAGCTGTGATGCAGACATAGCACACAGGGCTGCCAGCAGGAATTGTGCCCCCCCCCCACAGTATAATGCTCTACATAGTATATAATGCTCCACAGTATAAAATGCTCTCCTGAGCCCTCCAGTTTCCCCACATGGTATATAATGCTCCACAGTGACCCCACACAGTATAAAATGCTCCCCTGAGCCCCCCATTGTGGTCCCACATGGTTTGTAAGGCTCCACACAGTATAATACTCCACAGTGGCCCACACAGTATACTACCCCTTAGTGGCCCCAGACAGTACAATATGCTCCCCAGCAGCCCCACACAATATAATATGCTCCATACAGTATAATATGCACCCCACAATGCCCCCCCAGTATAATGCTCCACAGTGGCCTAACACAGTATAACATGCTCCATAATGACCTCCACACAGTATAATATACTCCCCAGAGGGGTTCCCCCAGTATAATGCTCCACAGTGGTCCCCCACAGTATAATATGTTCCCCACAGTCCCCCCCAGTATAATGCTCTACAATAGCCCCACAGAGTATAATATGCTCCCGAAAAGCCCCACACAATATAATACACTCCACAGTGGCCCCACACAGTATAACAGGCTCCCCACACTGTCCATTCCCCCAGTGTAAAGCTCCACAGTGGCCCATAGTATAATATGCTCCCAAGAGGGCCCCCGCTAGTATAATGCTCCACAGTGCCCCCTCCAGTATTTTGCTCCACAGTGGTCCCACGCAATATATTATGCTCCCCAGAGCATCCCCCCAGTATAATGTTCCACAGTAGGCCCCACCGCAGTATAATATGCTCCCCAGAGGGCCCCCTAGTATAATGCTCATTAGTCCCCCCCAAATAATGCCCCACAGTGGCGCCACGCAATATAATATGCTCTGCTGATGCCCCCCCCCAGAATAATGCTCCACAGTATAACATGCTCCAGAATGGCCTCCACACAGTATAATATACTGCCCAGAGTGGACAGTCATGTCTTGGTAGGTTTTTCAGTTGTATAATACTTTTTCCATTTTTGGCTGATGGATTGAACAGTACTTCTTGGGATGCTCAAAGCTTGGGATATGTTTTTATAATCTAACCCTGCTTTAAACTTCTCCACAACTTTATCTCTGACCTTTCTGGTGGGTTCCTTGGTCTTCATGATGCTGTTTGTTCACTAGTGTTCTCTAACAAACCACTGAGGCCTTCACATCACAGGTGTATTTATACTGGGACTAAATTACACACAGCTGGACTCTGTTGATTAATTAAGTGACTTCTGAAGGCAATTGATTGCGCTAGATTTTATTTAGGGGTATCAGAGTACAGGGGGCTGAATACTTTTGCACGTCACACTTTTCAGATTTTTGTTTGATTAAAATTTTGAAAATCATGTATCATTTTTGTTCCACTTCACAATTATCTGCTACTTTTGTGTCTATCACTTAAAATCTCAAGAAAATACATTTAAGTTTGTGGTTGTAAGGTGATAAAATGTGAAAAAGTTCAAGGGGTATGAATACTTTTGCAAGGCACTGTATATTACATTACACAGGTTTGGAGAGAAAAAAGTTACATGCTTCCAGGACACAAGATGGAGAGTGGGATTGCATTAATCTCAAAATTTATCTCTGTGAGATAACAGGCACTGAGGAAGACCCTTGTCTGAGCCCTTATCAGCAAACTACAATTAGCTGACTTGATTGCCCGAGACCTAGAAGCAGCTGCTCTCCCCTCTAGAGAGCATTGAGTCACATCACCATCCTGAGATCAGATTACAGGCTGGGGACCAAGGAAACATGTAAACAATAGGAGGAATAATCTCACATAGCAGGCAAATGAAACAGCATTGGTAAAGCACTGTATTAACATAAGATAGGTTCCTTGTAATGGGAATACCCATTTAAATATGTTTAAGATATAAATTGTGTTCAGGAGGGAAGTGCTTTTATTAAAAAACTAAACACAAGAACAAGAGAGCACAATCTGAATTTAGTTATGGGGAAGATCAGAAGCAATATCAGTTAGTATTATTTCACTAAAAGTGTAGTTGAGACTTGGAGTAAACTTCTAGCAGATGTGATAATCTACAGTAAATACATTTAAGCATGCCTGGGATGAACAAATGTGTATTTTAAGATAAAATGATAATATAAGGGCAGACTAGATGGTCCATTTGGTCTTTTTCTACTGTCAATCTTCTATGTTCCATTTTCTATGTCCAGATGTCACTCCCCCCATCCTGGTCAAATACTGATAATATTACTGATAGGTCACCAGTATGACAAATGCCTGGGGGGCCAGAAAACCCTTTAAGAATCCCAGTCATCCACAATAAAATTGGGTAATGTAATAAACAAGACTTTTCAAACATAAGATAAAAATGTGTCTGCAGAACATTATCTTCTGGGAGAAAGTTTCCATCTTGTATTTTACATTGCAGTGAATGATGATGACGGATGTAAATAGAATGTGCAACTGTCACTACATTTGTTTTTCAGTTTGCAACAAACTGATATTACAACATTTATTGTTGTAAACTATAGTTGTACTGTATATTTGTGTCAGTCAGGAAGTGGTATAAAGAAGATAATAAACTTAGAGCCAAAGTTCCGTTTTATATGAGGCTGCTCCCTGTAATTCCAGTTATAGAAACATTTTTCTAGTATAAGTTATACATACAGATGAAGCATTTTGTGTTGGTGCTATATTTTGTTCAGTATTCTTTTCTGGTCTGTTTAAGCAATTTAGATAATATATTCTGTTAAAAGGGTTTACCAGCACCAAATGGCATTTTCATACTGATGACCTATCCACAGGATGGACAGGGCTGCTGTACCACTATTTCTCTCGAATAGGAGCAGCCTATGAGCATTCCCAGTACTTTGCAGCAGCTTCCAGTGCCTGGAGGCTACCGAATCAGCTAATCTGTGCAAGGTCCAGGAGTTGACCCCTCTGTGGCTAGATCATCAGTATGAAAACTCCAGTGGCTGAATAGTAAATGCTTTGTGCTGGTATACACCTTCATTGTACATTGATATTTTTTTATATCAATTACATAATACTTTTGATGACTCTGTCTACAGCTCCATGGATTTACTTTGAGAGTGAAAGTTCGCTTGGAAGTGGAAATATTAAATTTTGACATTCAAAGCAAAATGTGATAGGATTGTTGACTCCTAACAGTGATAACATAGCGAAAAGAACATTGGGGGTCATTTCTTAAGACTGGCAGAAATCTAGGTGGGCTGAGGCAGGTGATTCCCCACCCCAGCCCACCTAGATTCCCACCCTGGTCTGCCCACTGTCTAAAAAAGTGGTGTGTGGGGAGCAGGAGCTGACGTTCCTAGTTGAGATGCATTTTCAGCCACTTTCAAGGTGCAGCCCAGTTAGTAAATCTGGACCACTGTATTTTGCTTACTTAACTCTCTAGATATATGCACACGCAGCATAAGTGCCACAAATTTTCAGTGCAAATTTGATCAGAGAAAATCCACAGTATATTACAGTTCCAGCCTAGTAGATGAGATTTTAGAAAATATAATATACATGCTACAGAGATTTTCCACAAGGGGATATTTTTAAATCCTTAGCATGTTAATTTCTGCAGCAGATTTTCACGAAGGATTTCACCCCTTTAACATAAAGTGGGAAATTCATAGTGAAATCCGCAGAAAAATCTGCATGTTATACATGTAGTCCAATTAGGATCCATGCATACTTCATTTATACATTGGGACCTAAGCCTATATTCACAGTTGTTTACCATGATGGAAATTGTAAAACAGTGAATAATACATATATGTGATGCTGATAATGACTTGCCATATATTAAAGCAGATAAAGACCTCATTCACACTTCAGAATCTGATGAGTAATGTTCATCTGTTTATTAAGCCAAGATCAGGAGTGGATTCAAGTAAAGAGAGATAATTCTTTGTTTACATATTTTTTGTGTGATTGAATTTTTAAAATTAATGACAAAAAAGATCAATTACTGAATTGTGAATGAGGCCAAAGTTTATGTCCTTGAGACCTGCAGGGTTTTTATTGGCAAAACCACAGATTACAAATACCTGAAGTTCAGCATTAGGCTCCATGCACATGACTGTGTGCTTTGTCAGTGTGCCATTTGTCTCCCATTGCTGCACCCAAATGGTTGAACAAAGAAATTTAAATGCAGAGTATAGTTATTTTCTAATTCATACAATGTGCCCACCTCCTCCAATAACACCAATAATGCTTTAGGCACTTGCCTCCAGTGCCTACTCTCCTTATCCTCTATATTCTGTGATTGTATATATTCAAATCTATCATGTTAAAGGGGTTGGAAACTTTCAGACCAATATTGAGAAACCAATGTTATTATTTGTATAATAAAAAGTTGTACAATTTTCCATTATACTTTCTGTATCAATTTCTCTTGTTTTTCTAGATCTCTGCCTGCTGTTATTCATTCTGCTTACTCCCAGTGGATAAAAATCAGTCCATGGTCATGTTATATACGATCCATGGTCATGTGATGGACACACAGGTGCACAGCTCGTTACAGTCACAGAACAGTAATCAGACATTTGCCTGGTAACGAGCTGTGCACCTGTGTGTCTATCACATGACCATGGACTGTATATCACAAGACCATGGACTGTATATCACATGACCATGGACTGATTTTTACCCACTGGGAGTAAACCA
Organism: Leptodactylus fallax; assembly: GCA_947044405.1. NCBI lineage: Eukaryota > Metazoa > Chordata > Amphibia > Anura > Leptodactylidae > Leptodactylus > Leptodactylus fallax. Next base: position 1,567,736 of record CAMRHE010000385.1, read on the forward strand.
AATAAATGACAGCAAGCAGAGATCTAGAAAAACGTGAGACATTGATACAGAAAGTATATTTGAATATTGTACAACTTGTCATTATACAAACAATAACATTGGTCTCTCATTATTGTTCTGAAAGTGGACAACCTCTTTAATTTTAATAATTTCATATAATTCTACAGGAATAATACAAACAGTGAAGAAGGTAAGCTAAAGTATACTTTAATTTAAGAGATGTACACAAACTCCAATAAATAAACCTCCTAGTTATTGTATATATCCTCTCTGACCATCCCGGACTAAGGCTATCAGATTAATGAAAAAATGGAGGTCGCTGAGTAAGGCATTCAAGTAAGTGTGCCCTACTTACATCATGAAATCCAAAACTGAATATTTTGGTAAAAGAACATCTTTCATTATTTACTCTTCCATTTATAGAAAGCATATTATTTGTATGTCTGTGTTCTGCAATTCCTCTAGACCATGAGATGCCACAATGTTTCATCCATGTCTTCTTAAACCACAGCATTAAAAATCTGAATATATTGTTTGTCCATCTGGCATATGTTCTGGAATGTATGGAAGTCTTTACTAGATATTGTCTCTGTTGGGTGCCAGTTTTGGCAGCATTCCCTTTGACATTGAATTGGTCTGAACCACATAGCAAGTTCCATGTGACCTCAGAACAGAAAATACATACTGTACATTGTCAGTGCTAAGAAGGAATAAATTAATTGCAATTGAGAGGACTGATATATGAAGAAGTTGTAGAACTCCTCATTTGCACACATTGACCCACTGGGTGACCCGGCATTCCTCACACATAACATAGCAACACCAGTGAAAGCGACAGTTGCATCGTTCCCGGCGTGTCTGCATCAAAATATTATGACCTCGTCCACAGCAAAGGCTGGCACAGCTGTCCATCTGATGACTTGTCTTATTACATACTCTTCCTTGAGTGCCAGGAGAGTCTACCAGAGGGTCTCTCTCACAGAAATCAGGAGACTTTTCAAAGTAGACAAGCTCACGAGCCAATCGCTTCTTATTGAGACGCGGGTGAAAGGCCCCACTGTTTTTATTACGGGAGTTCACAAAAACAGCTCGTTGTAATTTTTCGCGCAGTAATGTACTAACAGTTCGAAAATCAGGAGTTACATGCCAACAAGTCTTAAACTGGCAGCTTCCAGATGTTCCATGACACTTACACCTACGCTTCATGTTTTCTGTCACTGCCTGGAAAGACAGACAAGGAAAAAGTAAGAATACATATAAACTAACCAAAGAAGATTGCAATACATTGAGTACAGAACACATTTGGATTTAAATAATAACTTCCTGAATTATTGCTATATTGTTGCAATTATTTTGGATTTAAGTTTTCTCATTGTCTTTAGTCTTCATTATAACAACGTAAGCCATGTCTGTAGAAGTTTTTTTTTTATGCCAAAGTGTGTTGGCAAGGATCTATTGCTGTTAATGTGATCTTGCATACCAAACTTTAAGAAAAATATGCAGAATTAATTCTGGAAAAAATCCTTTAAGGGTTCATGCACATGGGCTTATTCCATAAAAGGGTGCATATAACCTGATATAGGACCATACCATATGTCCAATTTTATACCAATTTATAACCTACAAGATAAAAAAAAAATATTTGAATATTTGGTGTGTGAATCTCACCCTGACCTGTTGTAAAGTGTAAAGACTTTGATCCAGGTCATGGTGTGCATGTGCCGGATCCGTGGCTGAATAACATGGATGACACATGGATGATATCTGTGTGCCACTTATGCCTCCACAGGTCCATTAATTTCCTTCAGTGAGCCTGGGTGGCAAAATGGACAGATTTAGGACCACTTTCATTATAACAGCGGTTGGGAGAAACACTAATCTCCTGACAACTGTCCTCTAAGCCCTGATCCTTACTATAATGGGGGCAGGGATCAGTAGATAGATGATTGCCAATCCCTGGTGCCGCTATTGTAAGGTATCAGGGTTGAGGGGTCAGCAGTCAGGATATGAGTGTTTATCCCTGTTAGTGTCCAGTTTGGGGGCACTCAAGAACATTATACTGTGTGGAGGGAAGTAATAAAGAATTATAATGTGTGTCTGAGGGTGCACCAATAGTTCATTATAAAATGTGGAGGCAACTAATGGGGCATACTATACATATATATATATATATATATATATATATATACACACACACACACATACGTGGACAAAATTGTTGGTACCCCTCGTTTAATGAAAGAAAAACCCACAATGGTCACGGAAATAACTTGAATCTGACAAAAGTAATAATATATAAAAAATCTATGAAAATGAACAAATGAAAGTCAGACATTGCTTTTCAACCATGCTTCAACAGAATTTTTTAAAAAGAAAACTCATGAAACAGGCCTGGACAGAAATGATGGTTCCCTTAACTTAATATTTTGTTGCACAACCTTTTGAGGCAATCACTGCAATCAAACAATTCCTGTAACTGTCAATGAGACTTCTGCACCTCTCAACAGGTATTTTGGCCACTCCTCATGAGCAAACTGCTCCAGTTATCTTGGGTTTGAAGGGTGCCATTTCTAGCCGGCATGTTTCAGCTCCTTCCAAAAATGCTCAATAGGATTTAGGTCAGGGCTCATAGAAGGCCACTTCAGAATAGTCCAATGTTTTCCTCTTAGCCATTCTAGGGTGTTTTTAGCTGTGTGTTTTCCTGTTGCAAGACCCATGACCTGCGACTGAGACCAAGCTTTCTAACACTGGGCAGCATATTTCTCTCTAAAATCCCTTCATAGTCTTGAGATTTCATTGTACCCTGCACAGATTCAAGACACCCTGTGCCAGATGCAGCAAAGCAGCCCCAGAATATAACAGAGCCTCCTCCATGTTTCACAGTAGGGACAGTGTTCTTTTCAAGATATGCTTCATTTTTCCATCTGTGAACATAGAGCTGATATGCCTTGCCAAAAATTTCGATTTTGTCTCATCTGTCCATAGGACATTCTCCCAGAAGCTTTGTGGCTTGTCAACATGTAGTTTGGCAAACTCCAGTTTTGTCAGATTCTGTGACCATTGTGGGTTTTTCTTTCATTAAACGAGGGGTACCAACAATTTTGTCCACGTCTGTGTGTGTGTGTATATATATATATATATATATATATATATATATATATATATATACTGTGTGGGGGGCACTAATGTTCTATCATCATTATTATTATTTGAAATCATTTAAGTGGTTGACTACGGTAACTATTAATACAAATAATAATCCATATATGTATATTTAATTCATTAATTTCATATTCATTTATGTACAGAATAATAATGTTGGAAGGGAATTGCCAGTTGAGCAATTCCCCAGTGCTGCTGCAGAACCCTGGGGGGAGGGGCACAACAAGACAGTGAGCCCTAAGCTGAACCCCCCACTGTCCCTGGCTAACTTGCCTATCTGTCCTAGGCGACAGAAGCAACTGGTCGACAGGCCCTACCTAATGTAGTGACAACACAAAACACAGACAGGACAAACAACAAACAAAGGGAGGTCATCTAGCCAAGGGGTCAGTAACAATCGAGCAATGCAGTACAAAATCACAATCCAAGAGATTATTTAGAGGCAAAACCAGAGGTCAGGAATAGGAATACAGAAAATAACAGAATATGAGCTAGCAGGGACAAGTCACAAGACAGAATCAATAGACAGTGAGCAAGTGAGGGCTGACAACCTGTTTATAGAAAGTCAGGACCTGCCCCAGATTGGATTGGTAGACAAATTGTCAATCACACAGGCAAGGCTGAGGAGCAGAGGAGAAACAATGATGCAGGAGACGGGTGTGGCAGAAATTCAATTACAGACAGGAGGTATTAAGACAGTGTTCAGACTGAGCAACAAGAAACCTACGCAAGGAATCAAACTGAACACGCCTCAATCACCGCAGCATGTGAGTGGAGGGTGGCGCAGAGATGTTACAAATGTTAATTCAGAATTCATTACCTGTCTCCCCACACGGTTATTATGTATCCTCATCCGTGCTTGAATATCCCTTGGTGACTCCCTAGAGTCAAGAAAATCTCTAGAGAACTTCTCTCCAAATTCCAGCTCATGCTTGCAGCCACCCCATTCCCAAGTATCCTGGGGACTGGGCTCTGGGGTCTCCCGAAGCAGTGGAGTCAAGTCTCTGGGGAGACCCTTTACTTTAGATAAAGCTTGAAGTTGCAACTGGTTCAACTTTAAACGTATCTTCTCCTCAGTTCCCCTCCGTTTCCATTCACATCCACAGCCTTGAAGTTTGCCCAGGCTACAAGCCGTGGCTACTGAATGCATGACCCCTGCTGCTAGCAAAGAGAAGGCAAAGGCACTTTCCCTAAAACCTAGTGAAGAAAACAAAAATATAATGAAACTCATGAACAAGAGGTCTCTTGAGTAGAGGTTATTGGAGATGGAAATGTTTCAATGACTACATGTTTTTTTTTCCCATGAGGGACCTCACACTGAGAAATACATGTTATTGCCTACTACAAATAGAATATAGTCTTTATTGGGCAAGTAAAATCTTTTCTAGCACTTCTGTTACATTTCTGAGATTCTCACAGACCAGGATTATAATATGGCGGTGAGTAGGGAACTAGCCCAAAGGTTTGTTGTACATTGTGGTTATGTTGCAGTTTTTGCTGTGAATCAAGGCAAAAAAATTGCACCAAAACTGCAATATACATTGGTGTCTGAGGGTACATAAATGTGCAGGCCTGGTTTGGACTCTGAATTCTTTTGTCATGTTATAAAGCTTGGAGTCTGAAAAAAATGTTTGGCCTGGAGTCTAAATTTATTTTGGGCTCTGGTCGGGATCTGAATTAATTTTATTTGTGTTGTTATAGAAGCTAAAATGGCTGCACAAGTGGGGAGTTGAAGATGTCTCAGCAGCAAAATGCAGTTGCCATAGTGGTCTGGGCCAGCTGGAACAGATGACAAAAGAGAATGTCTAGAATAAGAGAAAATATCACCCGCAAGTCACTGGATGTATGCAGAACTAGAGTTCTGTTCTGACATGTTGAATAAATACTTGTGTTCCACAAAGAGTATACAAAAAGTCTGTTTGCAGCCTTGGAAAAATGACAACTGGTTGTTACCAAAAGTATGCATCCCTATACAGTCTGATACTATCAGTGATAATCTAACGCTGTCGCCATGTAGGGGCAATGGTAACAGCCAGTTGTCAACCCTAGTAAGTGAACAAGATCATGTCTGTAGACACCGCGTGGCAGAGGGAAGGGGTGATCATTGTGTTGGGAATGGCTCAGAGCCTGTAGTCTACTTAATCTGCTACTAAGACTGTGGTGGATAATATTAGAAGGGGATAAACATCGCAGGTCCCCAATACTCCCATCCAGTGAGTTACAACTTCTACAACGTGTGAAGTTACTACTTGCATTTGGGAATTTCCCAGCAGAAGCATCTGTAAATAGAAAGTTCTATTCTATTTTATATACTTTGCCTTCATACCTCAATCCTCATTGGCCATGGTTCAATATGCTTTTAGGCTGCGTACTGATGGCAGAGAAGTTTGAAGTTATTCCAAAGGTACCGGAGTGAATTAACTTTTAATGTGGTGACATTTTAACAATGATGTTTTTTCTTATGTTTAAGCATTTTCTTTTGTGATTTATTGATTTCTACAATTGTCAAAATAATATAATCTTCTTGCACTTGAGATTAAAATGTCATCTATATATAAAGGGTTACTAAATATTATCCATATAAAACATATAGAAACTGATACATCAGCCTGATAGTAGTTCCTGGTTAAGAGACCTGACATACATTTGCATCTGTTTTGGAGGATGCCATGGTTGGCTCCAAGGGCACAATAGTAGTCACTACAGTATAAAGAGTGGCTGTCAGTGTTATGTGACCTGCTGTGGACGCACTATGGCTCAATGTGTTTTGGGGATATAGTGACTGTAACATTATGGTACCCTTATGTAGGTATTATGGGGATAACTATTTGACAGGTGAATGATGGCATGGCTTGACTATACAGTCAAGTCATTATACAGAGCAGAATTTTGGATATATCACTATGAATAACACTTACTAATACTGGCTAGTGGTTACCAACTTTTTATTCTACAGCCAGCTCTCCTAGATTGAAAAAACACAACACCCAGGACAACCATCAGGCAAGTTATTTTTTACTTGAGCTATAGGCATGGGTTTGTAAATCTTCAGTTGTGCCAAGAAATCTGTCAGCCATCATATGTCTACATTATATTGTATATTGTATTTAGAGTATTCTTAAGTGTATATCGTTAAGTCATTATACTTGTAAGGCTGTGTTCACACTGCCATTGTTAATGTCTGTTGGTGTCATTAATATTGCAGTGTTCACTGTTGACACTAGATGTCACCACCATGTGCTGTATCTCAGTTTGAAGTGTATCCATAAAGAACTGTGCTTGTATTGCTGTGACTGTCAAGCCTGGACACCTCATGAAAAGTAAAGTTGAAATGTTCAAGTAAAGTTGCATTTTACCCTGTACCATCTGCCACTTTCTTACTGCGCTATCCCTCTACAGCACAATGCCCCAGACCTGCTAGCCCTGTATTAACCAACTTTCATATATATGTTTAAGCACTTTTTACAATAAAATAAATATATATTTATAGCCACATATTATCATAAAATGATAATAATTATAATAATATCATAGCATATCTCTCACAGTTTATCTAAAATGCAAATTCTCAAAATAAGACATTCATGTACAGTATTTTTCAAATGCAAAACTATAATCCTTGTGGGGTAAAGGAGTATTCAACACTTTCCAAATAATATGGTAGATAATACTTTATAGCATTGGTAATCCCAATATTAGATGCCTTGGGTATTCTCTATCATGTAATACACTCATTGACAAAAAAATCTAAAAGACTGAGAAGCTCAGCATGTAGTTCTGCCTCAGGCAGATATGTAAATGATTACGGTTGTGTTCTGATTAGATACCAGGTCTTGCCACAAGAGGGCAGGCAGAGCTTCCAACTTCAGCAGGATAATGCTCACCCACACACAGCAAGGGTTTTCCAGGAATGTCTCCATCAGATTGCAACACTTTCTTGGCCTGCCAAGTCACCAGATTTATCACCAATCAAGCATCTGTACTGGTTTGGATGCTTTGGCAACCTACCAATGTGCAGGATCTACAGGCCCAGCTTTGGTAACCTACCAATGTGCAGGATCTATAGGCCCAGCTTTGGTAACCTACCAATGTGCATGATCTACAAGCCCAGCTGCAGCATCTGTGGGCAAATGTGCTGCAGGATACCATAAGGAACCTCTATAGCTCCATGCCCAACTGTATCTCATCTTGTATCCAGGCTAGAGATGGCACAATAGGGTACTAGAACCTCCTTTCATTTGTACAGTTTTCCCTAATAAACTTTTGCTATAAATTATAATCCCTTAAGTATATTATCATTATATTCACATATCATTTACATTCACATATAAAGTTTCATTTCATTCCAACAACTCCTGCTTGTTGCATTTTTTTGGCAGTGAGTGTATGTTGTTAGGATTAGGTAAGAAACTGATCTAAAAAAATACAATATTATATCAGCTGCCTCAAATAAACATACTTATAAATTATGGCCAGGGTTGTAGCTCTAGGTAGTGCAGCATAGCAGTCGCTATTGGGCACTGGACCCTGAGACCATATACAATTTACCAATAAATCTTTGAAAATCTTTGAAAACTTGTATTAGAGTTATTGCCATTACTACTATTGCAATCTATGTTAATCCCTTCCCACCTTCAATAAACCATATATTTTTTTTATGTTTTTCCATTCACAGAGCCATATGAAGGCTGACTTTTTGCACAACACATTGTACTTCATAATTTTACCATTTGGTATCCCATATGTTGTACTGAAAAAAAAAAATTCAGAATGGGGTAGAATTTGAAAAAAACTGCATTTGTGCCATTTCTTATGGGTTTCATTTTTATGCCATTTGCTGTGCAGTTAAAATGTAATGTTCCTTATATTCTTTAGGTTGACACGGTCACAGCAATATCACATTTACCTTTGCAAAAATCCAAAACTTTGAAAAATGTTCTTTTAGTTGCCATATTGCCATGATACTTGTAACCTGCTATATTGTCATGATACCTGATCATGCATATAGTGTAACTCCAGTCCAGTAGGTAAGTGATACGTGTCTTGTGTGGTAACCCCTTTAACTTTCTGCATAGATCCTTTTCTTGTTCCTTGTCGCTTGCTTATTCCTTCTTATATTTCTGACATTACTGAATGGAGCAGTCAGGATAAATATACTTTTCTATACAGTGAAGCCTCTTTGAGAAAGCCACGCACATTTGTCTTATAAAGTGGTCTTCTAGAGGGGGTGGTGTTCTCAATGAAGATGGCCAGTATAGAGAATCTTTCATAGAAAATGTGGTCTGGGTGAATGAGTGGTCTTCTCAAAGAGGCAGTCATTTGGACTGGTTTAACTGAATGTTGTAAAAGAGAAATCATACATGAATCCATGTTTGTTTGACCATGATCTTACCTCTCTTCAGAATGGCACTGTCGTGTGGCACCTTGCCCCCAGTCTCCAAAGTGGAGCAGTTCCAGCGCTGACCTTTCAACTGGTGCTGACATTCATGGATAGCAATCTGGATTCCCTGGAGAGCTGAGGCTGTCACATCAGGGCTGCGTACGCAAAGTCCCAGCTGGCGTTTACTTAGGCCAGGTAGTGTCAAACAGACGGTATTGGGAGTCAGGATGGGATCATTGGGCAACTTTAATCCCAAAATATCATTGCACAGGACTCTGGAGAGAGAACATACAGATGTCAAAGGTTTCATAATACAGAAAGGTATGCAACAAATACAGTGCCTTGCGAAGGTATTGGGCCCCCTTGAACTTTTCAACCTTTTGCCACATTTCAGGCTTCATACATAAGGATATAAAATTTTAATTTTTTTGTGAAGAATCAACAACAAGTGGGACACAATTGTGAAGTGGAACGAAATTTATTGGTTATTTTAAACTTTTGTAAAAAATAAAAAACTGAAGTGGGGCGTGCAATATTATACGGCCCCTTTACTTTCAGTGCAGCAAACTCACTCCAGAAGTTCAGTGAGGATCTCTGAATGATCCAATGTTGTCCTAAATGACTGATGATGATAAATATAATCCACCTGTGAGTAATCAAGTCTCCGTATAAATGCACCTGCTCTGTGATAGTCTCAGGGTTCTGTTTAAAGTGCAGAGAGCATCATGAAGACCAAGGAACACACCAGGCAGGTCCGTGATACTATTGTGGAGAAGTTTAAAGCCGGATTTGGATACAAAAAGATTTCCCAAACTTTAAACATCCCAAGGAGCACCGTGCAAGCGATCATATTGAAATGGAAGGAGTATCAGACCACTGCAAATCTACCAAGACCCGGCCGTCCCTCTAAACTTTCATCTCAAACAAGGAGAAGACTGATCAGAGATGCAACCAAGAGACCCATGATCACTCTGGATGAACTGCAGAGATCTACAGCTGAGGTGGGAGAGTCTGTCCATAGGACAACAATCAGTCGTACCATGCACAAATCTGGCCTTTATGGAAGAGTGGCAAGAAGAAAGTCATTTCTCAAAGATATCCATAAAAAGTCTTGTTTAAAGTTTGCCATAAGCCACCTGGGAGACACACCAAACATGTGGAAGAAGGTGCTCTGGTCAGATGAAACCAAAATCGAACTTTTTGGCCACAATGCAAAACGATATGTTTGGCGTAAAAGCAACACAGCTCATCACCCTGAACACGGTGGCAGCATCATGGTTTGGGCCTGCTTTTCTTCAGCAGGGACAGGGAAGATGGTTAAAATTGATGGGAAGATGGATGGAGCCAAATACAGGACCATTCTGGAAGAAAACCTGTTGGAGTCTGCAAAAGACCTAAGACTGGGACGGAGATTTATCTTCCAACAAGACAATGACCCCAAACATAAAGCAAAATCTAGAATGGAATGGTTCACAAATAAACGTATCCAGGTGTTAGAATGGCCAAGTCAAAGTCCAGACCTTAATCCAATTGAGAATCTGTGGAAAGAGCTGAAAACTGCTGTTCACAAACGCTCTCCATCCAACCTCACTGAGCTTCAGCTGTTTTCCAAGGAAGAATGGGCAAGAATTTCAGTCTCTCGATGTGCAAAACTGATAGAGACATACCCCAAGCGACTTGCAGCTGTAATCGCAGCAAAAGGTGGCGCTACAAAGTATTAACTTAAGGGGGCCGAATAATTTGGCACACCCCACTTTTCAGTTTTTTATTTTTTACAAAAGTTTAAAATATCCAATAAATTTCAGTCCACTTCACGATTGGGTCCCACTTGTTGTTGATTCTTCACCAAAAAATTAAAATTTTATATCCTTATGTTTGAAGCCTGAAATGTGGCAAAAGATTGAAAAGTTCAAGGGGGCCGAATACTTTGGCAAAGCACTGTAGTGTGTTGCAAAAAAGAAATCTGCACAGTGTAGAGGACATGGGTGCAACTCTCATAATGATCTGTTTATAGCAGTTTTCAACATAGAATATCATGAATATCATGCATGTGTAGCAGGGTCTAATACTATAAGTCACAGCTATTCAGAGGTTTTGCAAACTTAGTGAAACAAATATTACAGTATATGTCTATCTATCTTCAGATTAGGTTTAATGTCAGTGAAATGGATCTGGATACGATGATCAAAACTTAATTTTGTAGAAGCTTACCATAAAATGACTCAAATACAATAGAGCTGTACTTAATACAAGTGGAAAAACAATATATTTCCTGTATCAATTCAAGAACGTTTTCAAGATAGATTTTAATTCATTGAGAGAAAATAATGAATGACAGCAAGTAGAGCACTTGAAAACGACAGTGAATAGTGTTTTAGAAAACTGCATTTCATGATATAATGAAAAAATGCTCCAAGACAAGATCTCCATTTCCCTATGTGAGTGAAAGAGAAGTGATAAGCCAGTTATAAAGAAAAAATGGAAAAGCAAATGGAAAGAAAAGACATAAGGGGGGTCTGGGAGGGGCTTAAGTCAATTTCGGGTCATAAACAGTCTGTCTGCCAGATTGAGGCAGATGTTAATTGGCTTAATGAACTAAACCTATTCTTCAACAGATTTGATCACACACCAGCTCCTCCCACCCCAGTATGTCCTTCAGCTTCCCCCACCACAATGACTTCTCCCCATGAGGCCACTTCCCAACAGACCAGTAAATCCAGAAATCCGTCTTTATCTGGCCACAGTCTGACCTTCACACGGGCCCAGGTGAGGAAGGAGATGAAAAAGATCAAGGCGAGGGAAAGCCGCAGGGCCAGATGACATCAGTGCAAGGCTAATTAAGACTTGCGGGGACCAGCTGTGTGGTATAATTACATATATGTATAATATGAGCCTGAGGCAGGAAATAGTCCCTGAATTATGGAAATCTTCTTGTGTGGTACCAGTTCCAAAGAAACCCCACCCTATGGACCTCAACGACTACAGACCTGTAGCACTGACATCCCACCTGATGAAGATCTTGGAGAGATTGGTTCTCACACATCTCCGCCCTCTAGTGAGCCCCGCTATGGACCCCCTCCAGTTTGCTTATCGGCCGGGCATTGGGGTAGATGATGCCATCATCCATCTTCTGCACAGGGCTCTGTCTCACCTGGAGAAACCAGGGAACACAGTGAGAATAATGTTCTTTGACTTCTCCAGTGCTTTTAACACCATACAGCCCAGGTTATTGAGGGACAAGCTGGGCCTTGCTGGAGTGGACCACCACCTCTCCAACTGGATCCTAGACTACCTCACAAATCGACCTCAATACGTGAGAGCCCGAGACTGTGTGTCAGGTACCGTGATCTGTAATACGGGGGCACCTCAGGGTACGGTTCTCGCCCCTTTCCTCTTCACACTGTACACTGCAGATTTTAGGTGCAACTCATCCAGCTGCTACCTACAGAAGTATTCTGACGACTCTGCAGTAGTGGGTCTCATCACAGATGATGATGACAGGGAGTACAGAGAACTGAACCAGGATTTTGTGGACTGGTGCCACCGGAACCACCTGAAGATTAACGCGGGGAAGACCAAGGAGATGGTGGTGGACTTCCGCAAAGGCAGATGCCCTCCAAATCCAGTGGACATCCTGGGGACGGGCATCGAGATTGTGAACACCTATAAGTACCTGGGTTTGCTCCTTAATAATAAGCTGGACTGGGCAGATCATATGGAGGCCCTGTACAGGAAGGGCCACAGCAGGCTCTACCTGCTTAGGAAACTGAGAGCCTTTGGAATCCGGGGGGCACTTCTTAGAACTTTCTTCAACTCGGTAGTGGCATCAGCCATCTTCTTTGGAGTGGCCTGCTGGGGGAGCAGTATATCAACCAGGGACAGAAATAAACTTGACAAGCTGATTAGAAGGGCCAGCTCTGTCCTGGGGAGCCCACTGGACCCAGTGCAGGTGGTGGGTGACAGAAGGATACTATCTGTGGTGAGCTCCATGCAGAAGAAGAAGTCCCATCCCATGCATGAGACTGTGATCGCGCTGAGCAGTACTGTCAGTGACCGACTGCTCCACCCTAGGTGTGAGAAGGAGCGCTATCGGAAGTCTTTCCTCCCCACCGCGGTTAGGCTGTACAACCAATACCGACCTAAGCGGAGATCATTACACACAGAGAACTGAAATATCTCTCTGCCTGTTAAATCCCCCCCCCCCTCCTCTGCTACGTCCTATCTGTCTGTCTGCTATTAATGTAATGCCTCTCACCTTGGAACATTCCTGTACATGTTGTATTTGTATTTGTATCTGCTTATCTTTGCTGCTGTAACACACTGAATTTCCCCATTGTGGGACTATTAAAGGACTATTATTATTATTATTATTATAATCGCTCTTAGTGTCAAAAAAGAGCAGGTTGGGGAATACAGCAAAGCCTGGACCCCCTGGTGGTGAAACTTGTGTACTGTAAGTTCCATTAACAGGTGGTATTCCTCTTTAACTGAATCTGTAATAGCAATTCACGTGAGTAGAAGTACACCTATATATTTCAAAGAACATATCATACCTTGGCAGTCAGCTACATGTAATTTTAGATGGGATTAGAATATTAATTTAGATCTTAGTTTTAACAGATGTACAAGAAACCATTAAGTGCAGGATAGGACCTGTCAAATGCATTGGCAATAAATAAAAATAAAAATGCAAGCCCTGAAGAAAATTACATTCCACTGAATGTTCTTCTTCATTTCTCTAGGCACTTGTTTTATTTGCTACTGTCTAGTCCCAGGAGTATGTGTGTAAAGGAAGGTGTGAAGGTCACCTGGCATTGTACAGTATGAGGGGCTTTACATTCTGTTTTCTAGCTAACTGGTGAAGGGAAGATGTAGCAACAGGTGCCCCTACATTCACACAGATGTGGCTGTAAAATGGTTAACACATGGCCTGCACATCTTGCCCTGGGTGGGGACAGAAGACTCGACCGCTGTCAGAAGCTCGGCGGGACGCTCCCTGCAGGGTGGGAATATATTTGTCTTCACTTTGGAACTAGGGATCAGCAATTTCTCTCCTGCTGTAGGAGGGGCAGGAAAACAGAACTCAGAGCCAAGGGACCAAACGACAGATCAAAACATGCCCATGCTGAAGAGAAAATAATTCATGTTTTATAACCATAGTAATAAACGCAGCATTTCTCAAAACAGGAAGTGAGACTGTAATAAAACATACACAGAGATACATTATTAACATGAATGATAACAAATATGGCAAAAGTATCCATGCTACAAGTGTAAAGGTGCTTTATGAGGCAAAGTATGTCTGGATACAACTCTATATCAGTGCTATAATCCATGAAAAGCATTTCTTATTAATGTGCCAATGTAACTAGAGGACAAGCCTCAAACATACTTTTCTGTATGTTTCTCTATATTATGAAGCTATTCTCCAGAAAATACCATTGTGAGAAGACATTTTGCCTACTCACAGAACTATATGAACATGATGTGATGTAACATTTTGACAACATATTGCATTGATGCATTTAGTATGTACCCACTGGTCACTTGACATTCATTGGCATCTACTGAGAATGCGTGTAGTGTTGTCCTGTGTACAGTATTCATAGCAGCAAACGTTGGTGTTCCAAAGATAATGAGAAAGTTAATTTGCTGTTATTTTAATTATTAACATACTGTAGATAGAAATAGCACATAGCAATAACATGATAAATGTCTGTAATGACTCAAACTGTATCTATCTACATGGCTATTGTGTGCTCTAGGTTAAAGAGGTTTTCCCATCTCAGGGTTTCTTGGGCTCTCCTGTCTCTTCTCCCTTCCACATCTTGGTTTCAGTGACATGTGGTGAGTGGTCTTAGACTATGTGATGTACAATTCAGGACAGCGCGCCAAAGAATAGACAGTACAATGTTATCTCTGGATTTACATTCAGAAACAATAGAGGATCAAGCGCTGTTCTAGCCCTTATAATGGCTCAGCAGCTAAATGCACTTTGCAGAGCAGAGGAGGATGGACCAGCAATGCTGCTAGATAGCTGAGGTGGTCTGATACAAGGTGGTCTGAGGCAATGGACAATGACCTGTAAACACTGAGGACACAAATTTAGCTGTATCTGATAAATTGAGCAAGATAGATAAAGCAATGTATTGAAATTTAAACCTGTAGGTGTGAATAACCCTTTAAAGGGAACCAGTCAGGTCAATATGGGACACTAAATCACCCACAGGTCCTTATGGACTTGGGGTTTAGTGTCCCAAATAGACCTGTAGCAAATCCATCCATGCCTGTGTAAGATGGGGAAACAGCCCTCATGTTATGAATGTACCTGTTTCTGTAAATAAGTTTATTTTTTTTATAAACTGACATTTGGTTGTTTGACCACAAGAGGCCACTGTTACCTCAGAAATGGGAAGGACTGTAATTCTGTAATTCCCTGGAGTAGTGACGTGGAGACCCTGTTCTGCAGAGGTGGAACTAGAAGGAGGAGCAGAGTGTGTGTGGCAGCCATCTTAGGAGTGTGCTTCAAGCTTTTAGAAGAAGAAGGACTGAAGTGAGAGAAGGAGGATTCCTAAGTGATCAGAAATATAGCATGGTGGAGCTGAAGCAGAGACTGTTCCAGGGTTTGTTTAGACAGCATCCTAAGTTGAAGATTGCTATCAAGGACCTGGCTGAGAAGTGGCCCTGTCAGTGAAATTGCATGTTTTCTGGATGAGCCCCGCTTTCAGCTGTTCCAGACAAAAGTATAGATCCATAACATATCAAAAAGATAAATAAAACTTAACATTTAATATAATAGTTAAAAATTCAACAAGGTCCTAATTTGCATGTAAATAGACAAATAATCGAAACAATCTTACCGATTTCAACGGTGGACTGTAGTGGGTCCAAATGTGGCAGGAATTGTACCAAAGGATGGCTATGGAGAACTTATAGAATCATAGGAGGAATATCTAGCTCTTTCCTTTGGTCCAAATGTGGCAGGGATTGTACCAAAGGATGGGTATAGAGAACTTCTAGAATCATAGGAGGAATATCTAGCTCTTTCCCTAATACCCAAAGGTTATAAGGCTTTATACCTTATGTTATGGATCTATGCTCCTGGCAATTAATTAAGTGATCCATGAAGAGCTAGTTATTTTGTTCTCCTTTTTTCGTGTTTACTGTTCCAGACAAAGGCCAAAGGTACCCAAAAGACCCGGGTCAGTAAGAGAAGTAATCGTGCATACACTGCATTAAATTGTTTTGCTTGGGACTGAGTAAGGGCCTGTAGTTAGAATAGTTAGGCATACTCATCTTCACCGGCCACATTACTGGTGAATTAGCTACCTATTCGGTAGTAAGGACTCAGAGAATTCTATTGAGTTGTAACTCCCAGAGAGGAGCTTCTGAGGAAGTCTAAAGTAACATTTTATACATTGTCACATTTCTTTGGCTTGCAAGCTGACCTACTATTATATTTACTTGGTTGTACTTTGGTTGGGGGGAATAGGGATATTTTGATATGTTTGTAAGCTCTTGTGTTATACCGCCGGTGCCCCTATCATACTCACTGAATTGTCCCTGTGACTAGGGTGATAAAAAGGTAACAAGCGGTTGGTTAGATGCAGCCTGCAGATAGGTAAAAGCTTGGAGTGTTTTGGAGCCGCACATTAGAGGGCACCGCGCTGTACAACACCAAGGTTTCAGCTTACTGGCTGAGTGTATGTAAATAGTTGGGAGTGTTTTTTTGGTAAAGGGGTGTTTTTACTAAATTGAGTTGGAGTCGCTTCCTTTGTTCGTGACTTCGCTGTATCCTGGGGAGCCCACCCCAGTACACGGCTTACACCTGCATTAACAAAAAAACAACCCTTTATACGTTCCTAAAGATGAGCCCAATGAATCTCATCAGAGTAATGCCTGAAGGTCCTGGCATCTGCGTGGTTGTTTATTGAAACTGGAAACGTATACTCTGGCTCCAATGTGTATGCACCTAAGGTCTAGTGCATGCGCAATGATGCTGAGATGTACTCCTGCGGCTTCAAGGAAGAACTGGGCTGACGCTGGGAATACAGAAGTCAGGGTAAGTATAAAAGTTTTTTATTTTAATGCCATTACAACAGGGCTATATGGATCACTAAAACCCCAGTCCATAAGGACCAGTTGGTGGTTTAGTGTCCCAAAAAACCCTGACAGGTTCCCTTTAAGTTTTGGTCTGATATTTTGGGGCTGGGCTTCACAATGATCTATACAGGATCTATACAATTCAGTGTGCAAGTGTCCAAGGCACCAAGAAATTAACTATTAACTGCTTTATTTGGAGGACATAACCCAATGACAAGAACATTTTGGCACACAGGCTTTGTTGAATATGGTTCAGAATGGAAACAATCCTCTATATTATACTTGTGCCTTGTCCCTTCAAGAATTGAAAAATTTGCCCAAGCAGATCACTGAAATGAGCTATTCAGGTGTTCTACTAGTTTCCTCCTGTCAAAATGTAGCATAAAAACAGGCCAGGTGTGTTCTCTAGTAAATGTCATATAAATGACATATAAATCTCAATGCTAACAATTCACTCGGCCTCCGTTAAAATGTCATATTTTATGGAGTGTAGACTGGTGAATCAAAACCTTCGAACCTGATTCCATTTCTTAAAATAAGCAGCAAAATATTCAGAGACCCTTTAGAGACATGGGGGTCAATGTTCAATTTCACAATACATACAAATAGTATGTATGTCATTATACATGTTAACAAAATGGGGACACTTTAGGCATATGTTCATGGAGAATCAGCAGCCATCTCTGCTGGCTGGCAGACACATACAAGGTATGTCAAACAAGTGCCAGCACATGAGTCTTATCTCCGAATCTATGTAAGATTTCCCCCCTCTGTTAAGACATGTTCTATATGGAACTTAGATTAAACAGTAGTTTGCGCAATATTATATCTGATTACACCGAGAATAGCAGATACTTGTCCTACCTCACCCTGAATGATATATAAAAACTATACCATGTACTCACATTTACCCCATAGTGGTAAGAACCAGAACATAGTCATCACAGGATTTTTTAAAGCCTTCCGAGAGTTAAGATGCTAGGCTCTTTTGTTATTTTGGACAGATACTCAACAAAAAAAGTACTCATTTTGTCCATTTTGTCCAATTTTGTTTGTTGAAGAAAGGACAAATTGATCATTTTTTGTCAAGCCAATAGATGTGATTTCATGTAATTCATAGCATGGCAGGTGCCCATGTAAAAGGATTCTTTTAGTTTTATAGGCTTCAACTACTTGGACAAACTTTCTCCTACATAAGAAACAGCTCCATGAGGGGAGGTGCAGGTATGCTACCAGATACAATAAACCCTGTATTCATTGCACCCACAGACACACATTTATGGGGCACATTTATTAATTCCATCCTGAATATAAGCCGGATAAAACTAAAAACTAGAGCAGACATGCAGAAAACATGGTAAATGTATCACAGTGACTCATGTAGACATGTTTTCTTATGCCACCTCTTAGCTGGCTTAATTTACACAAGAATTTGGTACCAAACATTTATGCAAGCCCCCTTTTTAGACACCCTTCAATACTGTCTAGGAATGTGCAAAAAGGATCTAAAGTGTAATACATTAATATGGTATAATCCATGTATTGCACTTTTTGATATAATTTGCACCAGAATTATGTCACATTTTGATTAGTAAATTTCTACCATTGTGCTTTATAGACTTACATGTATAGCCTTAAAGGAACAGTAAATCTAGAAAGGAATCATAGAGGTAAACATGAAATATTACTATCACTATTTGTCAGTCTGCAGAATTTTCTGCTTGATTCTGAATCAAACGGTTATGTAGAAATCCGGCAGAGAACAAAAAGGTTTATCTCCTGCTGATCTACTCTATCATCAGCTGGAGACCAACTGAGGGGTTAAGGTTTAGGGGCTACTGCAGACAGGACACAGCGGGGAAAATCCTGCTCCAGCCAGTTCACTTCATTAAATTTATTATAAAAAAAATTGGGATAAGGTTGAGTGTTCTATCACTTTGATACCCTTTTCAGGAATCAAAATGCTAATCTCTTGCCAACAAAATGAAGAATACCCTGGCAAAATATACTCTCCACAACTCCCTGCCAGTACATTAAATATGATAATCCTATGATAAAACTAGGGCCAGATACAACCCATTTCCCACACTTATTAAGAAAAGCAATAGTCCACCTATGTCCAACCTGCTTTTTGTCCTGAAAAAACAAACCATCCATGTCTTCATGAGACATGGGAAGTTCTAAAACCAGAAACATAACTAAGTTTCAGGGCCTCCATGCGCTATCTATAATACTTCTTATATTATAGAGAGACTTTTGAGCCCCCTCAGGCTCCAGGGCCTGGTAAAGCAAAGCATTCAACATTGCATCCCCAGTCAATGTCTATGTACTATGTAGTGGTACAACGCACTAGTAAAACAAAGGTTTGTGACATAGGTACAACAATGCAGGTAATTCAGCTGGCATTACCAAGTATTATTTTTACACCTACTATTATATCCTCATCACTCTTATTATGTTATCATATTGTGGTCTATGAAACAGCGAAGCACCCTCTTTACAATGAATGTTCTCATTTTTACTTTTGCTTAACATAGGCGTAGCACTCAGTGATGGAAGATAAATCTTCATAAACTCGCTGAGGTCAAGGTGCAAGACATTCATAAATCCCACCAAGGCATCACTCTTACAGATCAGGTTCTTAAACACTTCATTGCTGTAGGGTGCAGTGGTTGACGTTCAAGTAAATACATACCATGACTGCATAGGATTTAGGTATTAGTGCTATCAATATAGAAGATAGAGTATAATCGCAATTGACTACAACAGATACAGTAGTGTTAGGAGTATAGGAAGCATCATATGTTATTCAGCTGAATCTAAACTAATATCAGGTATAAGAACAGTAAAGTTGTTCAACCAGGATGCCCTTACAACCTCTTACCCAGCCAAAGCAGGACTCCGCATTGGTGAAGGGCAGTTACCCTGAAACAGCTGTGTGTAACTCAGTGTCTGGTTTGGCTTAGATCCTAGTTGTCCTCAAGGTCTGTCTAAAGGGACAAACATTGAGTTTGATGATTTGTGTCTGTCAACAGGTGGTGCTAGAGACACAACTTTCTTAAAAAGGGCGAATTTGCATTCTTTATTCACATAGGAGCTTTCCTATTATTTTATAGCATTCCCTAAGAAGCAGCAGTACCTCCCAAAACTCTCGCTGCAACTGTTTGTTTAGTAAAGGACATTTCCTTGTAGTATAAGTATCAGAAGACAAGGGTTTACATACAATACAGACAACCTCTGCAGCTCCTATCAGGCCTTTGGTGCAAATCTAGTTAGGGTTAATCCATTTCCTACATCATTAGTAGTTACAAAAAATATATTTGGTCAGTCTAATATGGACCTACAGCTAAAGTTCATCCAATTTTGTTATTTTTCTTCCTCTTCTCTATGTATTTTCCAGACAATTTTAAACATATATATTTGGGTGGTTGGTGTAAAGTATAGATAAGTGAAGAAACATGGCACCAAAAAGCAATGGTAGTTAATGGGGAAACTACAAAATGAAATGTTGTGAATTATCCCAAAAATGTTCAGATTCCAGGAAAAAGAATAACACAACTTGTAATTACTAAAGCACAATATATAGTGGAGATGCAGGGACTCCTAGCGATTCAGATAACTATAATGCTATGAGTCCGGATTGAGTTTCATGGATGAAACTTGGTCGTGTGAATGAACTGTTAAAATCTTTGTGCATGCTGTGTACATTTACTGTATGTGCCAGGAATATTTCCATAGGATCCATATATTTTCTGTATGGCATACAGAGATTCCCATTAAAAAAAAAACATATGCTGAGTGGTATACATTTTATCCACATGGGAGTTTATGTCAAAGATACCACAATAAATATGTACTCCAAGGATTCTATCGGGAAATCTTCCAAACAGAAACCTTGGACACATGTAGCCTTACATGCAAGGAAAGGGTGCATTGGATATAATGTATTAAAGAGGTTCTCCAACAATTTTTTTGGAAGAACAGGGTGAAAAGTAAATAAGCTTTGACTGAATAAAATAACAGTTTTGCAAAATAATAATAAAAAAAAACGAATTACCGACTGCAGAGCCATATGGAGATGGTAAGAATCCAGGGCCAGGTCCCTGTGTGAATGTCCCAGGCCATCCTCTGACCTTTTACTGGACAGCTGTGCCAGACAGTGAGGCTCTTTCTTCATCTCCTGGCCCAGAGGCTCCCTCTTCTCCAGTCTTACTGAGCCTATTAAAGATAGACCAGTGTCAGTAATGTGACATGTTTAAATGCTAGATTAAAAGTTACCAGTGAAAAGTATCCAAGAAGGACACAATTATAGAAATCTACTGGGTGATACACTGCACACTTACTGCCACTGAAGGTTGATAAACCTGATGGACTTGAGGCCTACCTGGATATAGAGGTGACCCCACAACTTGAGACATAGGTCCCAACTTTTTGGATTGCATAAAAGGAAAACTCAGCCCTTATTCACATGACATTGAAAAATGAAAGAATGTATTCACATGTTGTTACTTTTGAATGGATAGAAAAAATGGTCATTTAAAAAAAATGGACATGCTCTACTTTTGTCCATTTAATGGACACATGGACCCAGTAGAAATCAATGGATCCATTTTTAACAGATGTAAAACAAATTGACATATTAAAAACTGATGCAAAATGGATGTCACTTGATCATCAAAAGTGGACAAATGGACAAGGAGCAGATGCACAATGGCAATGCAAAAACGTTTACCCCTGTTTTTCATGGACATTAGGTCTGTTAAAAATGGAATAGACATGTGAATCTGGCCATATATTTCACTACGTAGAAGTTTAAAATTTGTTTGCATACCTACAGTATATGCTTGAATAGGTTTTTATTAAAATATTAGCACAAACAATATCTGAATATAGACATTTTAAGATCTAAAATGCACCAAATTATTACATATTAGAAAAATTGGGGCGTAAAATGAACAGTCTGGGACCATGGATCTATTTCCATTACCAAAAAGAGGGACATTTAAGGAACAAAGAGGAACAGATGGACGTAGGTCAATGTGACCAGATTAGCAGCTCGCACTTGCAAAGTGTAAGACTTGATAAATCCTGTTGCTCTCCATATTTATTGACTTTCATGAAATTTTTAATTATTAATTTGAAAACATTTACCCTGGCTGGATTTAGGTTTAGGTTTCAGCCAAGAAATAGCCCAGGCCTCTTTTCATTTTTGTACATTACCTTTTTCTGCATTTTACCTTACAATTTTTTTTTCCAGCCCTGCTAACTTAGCACATACATATTGTGAATTATTAATAATAATAATCATAATAATGAATAAAATGCTTTTATTTTTAGGAAACATTTCATGTTAGTTCTTGTCCTGACAACGCCACCAAGTAATAATATATAATGGCTGTGACAAAAGAAAAATGCTTATATAAGCTTAAAGTGTACCTAATCTTTCATCAGATTTTGCATAAATCAATAGTACAGTGTGCATACACGAGGAAAATTACTATTTGTGGTCATTATCTCTAACTTTTACTTGACCCTGAGCTGGTGGGTGAAAATTAACTTCTATGATGTCTTCCTAGACAGCACATAGAAATTAGAAGACAATGTGCTCCATAACTTTCTCTTTCTCATGCAGAAACAGCAGCATCATGTAGGACATTATAGAGAAGTACATGTATTGATGTGAATAAAGCACTTGGAGTGAGATATAAAGTTCATTGATAGCTGCAGCAGTGTCTCTGTGTGTGTGTGTGTGTGTGTGTGTGTGTGTGTGTGTGTCTTTCCTCACTCCTCCCCCTTTACATAGATTTCTATTGGAAGCTTTAATATGACACCTATGTGACCTTATATCTTGCTGTAGCTACAGTGAATGGCAGTTTAGGAGGGGGAAGGGATACAGAAAAAAAGCCAGATAAGAGAAAGAGACATTTTTTCATAAGATATAGTAACCCTTCCCCATAATAAGTTGAAAAGTTTAAGGGGTTTTAAAGTCAAACTGGAAAACCCAGGGGGGATGGATTGGGCTAAAATAACAAAAAAGGAGCATACTCACTTTCCCTTGGTCCTCCGTTCTGGCGTTAGACTCCCATTCAGTGCCAGTACTGGCTGGGTTGTAGGTAAAGTGGCTGAGGTGACCACTGTGGCCAAACACTGATTTCAGCAGACACATGCTGGATACTGATGACATCACTGCAGATCCATCACTGGTACTCAGCATGTGGCTGCTAAGACCAGTGATTGGCCACAGTGGTCATCTGCACTGATTCTCTTCTGGTCCAGCCAGTGCCGGAATGGAATGGAACAGAGTACTCAATGCTGGAACATTGCTGGACTGGGATAGGTGAGTGTGGCCTCTTTTTTACTTTAGCTCACCCCTGGCTTACCCTGAGTTTTACAGTTTGCCTGGAAAACCCCTTTAACTCATTAACACATGTATGAGATAATGGGGATTCTGTAGTCTGTACACAAAAAAAATGCCACTGGTTATAGAAGAAGTAACTTTTTGCATATAATGAGTGAGATGTTACAAAAGAACAGACTTCATGACAGATCTAAAAAAAAAAAGAATGAAAAATGTATTTTCGATGTTGTATAATCAAAGCAACTATAAAAACATTGAGCTTTCCTGTTGCTGTAGATTTTACGTTTGATGCTTGGATTGCCTTTAGAAAAAATAAATAAAAAGAAAAATAAAATAAATAAATAAAAAACAGAAAAGCAGAAAAACATTCTGACTTCCCAGGGTAAAAAGTTAGTTCAGCTTGTTCGGATTAGCACGTATGATTTAGACAAGGTATGTTTTCAAAGCTTGAACACTGAATGATAAAAAATAGCTCACAAGGAAGTTTTCAGAGGATTTAAGAGATTTGTATTTATTTTCCAAGTCCCCTGATGAATGCATGTTTAACCTTTTAAAATTGCTGGCAGGACACTTTCGATACCTGGAGCTGTATATCTGCTAGCCCTTTGCATTTCTAAACATGACTAAGCAGGCGGATGAATTCTAATGCAGCAAAAACATGTATACTCCGATTCTCAGCTTACATTTTGCTTATAATACAGCTAATACTGGCCACTGACAAGGGATTTTTCACATTTTTAATATAATCATCATAGGAAAACATAATGTCTGTGAATACATGCTGGGAGGCAGCTTTCACCTGATCTATATTTCAGATAGAAATATTGAAATAGTCATTTAACTGTCACAAGTCAATGAGAAGAACCAGCTATAGAAAAGTCCAATCTATACAATAAATTGGTTGACTATTTACAGAATTTTGCTCAGTTGAAACCTATTCTTTTGCTACAACAAAGGTATTACCCAACCAGAACTAATAAATTACATTATATTGGTTGAATATCTCTCTTCTTTGAATTGTCTGTTACCTCTGGCAATTAAACTATGCAATAGACATAATCAATAAAAATGTAAAATTTCAAACCAAGTATAAAAAGAAAATATACATTAAATTATTGCTTTTATTATAGAGATGAGCAAAATTCCCAAAATTCGATTTAGGTCATCCTGTCAGTCAGAGTCAACATGGTCAAAATAAATTCGGTGACAATCAAAAGTAAAGTCATGTTGTGGGTTGTGATGATTCTGCTTAAGTGTGGCTATAACTCAGCTGTATTTTGGTCTCTGGGTAGCGTTTTTCTCTCTAGTTCCATTTATTCATACTGTGCGCAGCTATGAGCCTAGGTGTACATTGGCAGTAGTGGCCGGGCTGGAACAATAGGGCTCCATTGAATTCATACACAGTCCTGGCTGATCAAACAAACATCCATTGTCCAGCTGCACTGGTTGACCAGATATGGCTGATAACATTGTATCAGGTCATTTGGTCTCATCTACATACAAAAGATCTGGATTTGAGTGGATTATTCTATGAGACCAGCTGCCGCCGGTGACCTCATTCTGGGAGGTAGCATAAAGGGTATGAAAGATGAGGTAAGAGTCAGTGGGAGGAGATTATGCTATAGAGTTGATGCTATGGAGATCATGCTGGAGAGTTGACACAGTGAGACCATCACAGACTACAGAGTTGTTACAGACAGACCATGAGGAGAGGCTGCTGTGATGAGATTCTATTGAGACTACTGGACTAATGCTGAGAGACTGTAAAGAGCATGCAGGCTGGATTATTGTACTGTGATGCCACATGCTAGGCGTTAATGCCACATGCCAAGAAGCCTCCACTGGTGACTCACACATGCCATGTGTGAGTGTTGGACTATAGAACCACATCAAGGACATGTGTGGTAATGTAACTATTTCACCTTTATTCCCTTTTATTTTATTTGTACTGTATCTTGTAACTAGTAACTGTTAATGCTTGCATATATCTGCATATCTGTTCTGAACTGTATATGTTAGATTTTAATACCGACCCATTTAGGGGTTAATAAATATATAAAATTTAGAAGGCTTGTCTTGTATTTATCTTGTGAACCCGGCACTCACTGGCGGTGAGTGTAGTTTTTATATGAAAGAGGACTCAGGGTGTGGCCAAAGCGGTTTGGCGCACTGAGGATCTTTCACATGGGTGAAGAAACTCTTTTTCAAATCTCATAAAAACTTCTTGTAAATTTTAACCTGTAAGAATAAACTTTTCAGCTTAATTCATGAATTCTCCGGTCATGTGTATGTAAGCGATCTATAGGTGCTCTTGGCCATTGGCACATACTTTCAATGAACAAGCGTACCACATGTCCAAAAAAGTCCAATAGTAACTTTCACTGACTTACTTTTATCTGACCAAGAGTATCCCGGTCTGTGGTATACAAACTAGCCAGTTTATGAAGATTTGTGAAGATGCTTCGGCCCCTTCATAAATATGGTGCTTGCCCGTGTGCCAGAATGTAGATCTTCGCCAGTTAGGAACGGATGCAGATTTCCATTATTATTAAGTCATAATGGGTTGATAAAATGCAGTAAAACTCATTCATTGTTACAGTTCAATCTCGTGAAATTATGTCAAACTAATAGAGCTTTACTAAATCCAATTATAAAACAAATATGTGCATTAAGGAAAAGCAAATAAAAATAGTCACGAGATTGAAAGAACATATATAAAAATGCTAATAAAAACATTCAGTGTGAATACAAATTTTTTTTTGTAAAAATACAGTTGTAGATTTAGTATTTAGTATTAGTTTGTACCCCGTGATCCAGGCTACTCTTGGTCAGATAAAAGTAGGTCAATGACTAAGAGTTGCTAAAGAACTTTTCTGAACTCTTGGGGCAGATTTATTAAAACTGGCATTTTGTATGACAGTCTAATAATGGCCCTGTCTGGCGCAGGGAACGGCCGATTTATGAAGATTACAGTCTCTTCATAAATAAGGTGCACATCCGTGTGTCAGAATGAAGATCTACGCCAGTTAGAAACGAGTGACATGCAGAACAGGGGCTGTGGTGCATGCTTGGAGCTAGAAATTGCCTTGCGTCATATGTGCACCACGATATCACTCCTCTATGCCAGACTTCCGAGAGGAATGGATAAATCTTCCCCATTGTTTATACCATTACATGAATAAATCTCAGCTTCCAGCTATCATTGCCATTGGTATAGATCATGTGGTTTAGGTTACTTTTGGTCATTGAAAGTAGGTCAGTGATACTGAATTCCCTTGATGTAGGATATAAATATTTTGCAATTGTTTTGCTGGTCTTTTCATATTATTTGACTTTTTGTGTTTATGTTAAAAACAAAAAATTGGATTGACATGCAGTTTCTCTATCTGTTGCCTTTTATGTTCTTTGATGGGCTCTCAGATGTGTTTTTGCTGAATGTCTTTCTGTTCAAGAAAAAAAATACACACACGACCAGAGAATTTATGAATGAAAGTTTATTCTTATTGGTTAAAATTTACTAAGATTTAGTAACATGTATAAATGTAGTAAAGCTTTAAACACTAAAATAAAATAAACTCTATACAATATTGTATTATTTTATTCCTCTAGTGAGCAGGGCTGTGGAGTTGGAGTTGGGGCTGGTTTTGGATGGAGTCAGAAAAAGGTTTCAGACTCTGGCTTCAAAATTATACAATTATTTTTCATGGATTAGAGGACTTTTACCGTGTCTGCCTGGCTATGGCTGTCAGCCACTAATGATGGAGTTGGAGACAGAGTCAGAGTTGGGCTGGGGAAAAATACAGGTGCATCACAATAAATTAGAATATCTTTGAAACGTTCATTCATTTCAGTAATTCAGTAATTCAATTCATAATCAGCGTCTTCCATGATTGTGTGTCCTACTGAACCAGACTGAGGGACCATTTAAAGGCTTAGCAAACCTTGGCAGGTGACACACTGAATTTACAATACTGAACTTTTTCACAATGTTCTAATTTTCTTAGATTTTGGTTTTCATTACCTGTAATCCATAATCAACATTTACAGAAATAAAACACTTGAAATAGAACACTCTGTGTGTAAAGAATCTAGAAAATATAGGAGGTCACTTTTTTTATTTAATTACTGAAAGAAATAAACGTTTCAAAGATATTCTAATTTATTGAGATGCACCTGTAGAGGAGTCAGTGATTTGACCTACGGTACTGACTCCACAACCCTGGTAATGAGATAGCGAGCCCCCAATTTGGGAGATTCATGAGGGATGAATCCCAAAAGTAAGTTAGCTAAAATAAGAAATTTTATCAAAATTCATAACTAATTCAATTTGTGTCGATCTGATTCGGTCATCTCTATTAGGTCCCAGTCAAGAGACCCTGAATAGGATCTATGTTTGTATCGGTATGTCATTCAGGACCTGTGGGTATCTGGATACAATTCCTATGGCTACTTGATGCTTCTAAGTCTCACTGCAATAGTTATCCTCAGTAACAGGTCCCCCACATGTAATGTGCCATTTATAATAATGGTGCCTTCTCATGCGATGGATGGTCCCTTCAGCCCCAACAGACACCTATAGTACCCTTAATTCTAAAGACTCCGATGTAAGGTTGAACTTACACTTTGTCCTTAGAAAAACCTACAGTAAATCTGTTGTCTATCCACATGTATAAATCGACAGATTCAGAGGCAGATTTCACTCTTCAGAATAGAGCAGGTAAGATCTGCAGCAAAACAAGAAACTAAATCTGCAGAAGGATAAAGCGGGCTAGAGATTTTAACATTGCGTTATTCTCTTACATTTTGTGACTGGCAGTTGAATTGTGTGTAAATGGTGTTTTCTTTCAGTGTCATGTATTGTAGTTTTGCAGATATCTATATATTCATATAGTACGGAAGTAGGAAAGATTTGTTAATGTGACATTCATTGTTAAATTACAGATTCATGTTGAATCTGGTTCAGCAGGTTAAACATGTCCTGTGATACATTTAATACAATAATACATTAGCATTTATACATGCAAGCAGCCTGGAGTTGAGAAATGTCATGATTATTGGGTCACTCCATATGTTTTACAGTAATCTAATTGTTTATATTTCTGAATGATGACATCATAATATTAAAGGAATTATCCATTTAAGATAGGCCATCAATTTTACGTTGGTGACTGTCTGACTCCCAGAATCCCTGCTGATCAGCTGTTTGTGAGTTCACTTGTATAAGCGCATTGTTGTCATCACATGCCACAATGAGAAATGTGTACTTTTTATAGCATAAGTGTTGTGGATATTGCAGTTTTTTTAAAATTTACTTTATCAGTATAACACTGCAATACCTCAACAGCCACCACATAAAATACTGCACTCTGAGCACTGATAGCACCAACACCCAATGGAAACAGTGAAGAAACCGCAGCACTTACACAGCCCCAGCTGATCAGCAGGGGTTCTAAAAGTTGGACCCCACCAATATAAATGACGGATCAATCTATGGAAAGCCCATCAACTTGGGACTTGCAATGGTGACTGTACTAGAGTCAACCAGCTTACTCAGAAACATCTCTATTTACTGTATTATGGTACAGTAGCAGCAAAGTGGATGAGATTTAAACAATTCTTATACATGCACTGCACAGAAAATTCACAGCCAAAATTGATCCGTGGTGCAGGAATTCCATTGACAGCATATCACTCTATTCTGCGGAGTTTTTAATACATGATGTGAAAACTGCAGCATACCCACAGAAATTACTATATAAAATTCACCACAAAGACAACACCATTTTAGGCCATTGCAAAATGTGGGCAGATTCACACAGCAGAAATTCTGCAAGAGACCCATCCAGTGTGGATGGGTCTATGGGTCTATGCAAACAAGAATTATTTGGTACAATTTGCAATGGAAGGAATTTATCATGGAATTTCTAAGTGGTCCATATGGTGGTTTAGTGTCCCAAATATAGGTAACAGATTCCCTTTAATGTTTAGAGGTTGAGGTGTTGCTTAACTCACTTTTTGGCTAGGACCACACAGGGCAGTTTTATGTAGTTCTTTAGCCAAAAACAAAAAATGTATCCTAAAGAGATGTCATGTGTATACGTAAATATTGTATGTTTCTATAAATCAATAGCATAAGCGAAGATGAAAACTTTTGTAGTATATATTATTACAGATAAATGCCTCTTTCTCCACTAAAATATGAAGAGAGATCAGCAGCTCACTGTGGTCTCAAGTAACAACTTCTGCACATACAAGTGTATGGAGAGAGGAGAGGAGGAGGAATCTCCTAGAGACAGACACACAGTGCCACAGCTTCTAGTAAATGTTGTATCTCACTCCAATTCTAAATTCAAAGAGAGAAAAATTGAGGAGCAGCCTTTCTTGGCAGTAGTGACAATGTGCTATCTTCCACATGTGACTGCCATAGCCAATCACAGGCTTTATTGGTACACCACTGAGGCTAGTTACTGGCTGCAGCTGTCATGTGTTGTTATCATTGCATTCAACAAATGCCAATATAGAGCACTAGATCAGAGACACTGGTACAGCAGGGATATTTAAAGGGGTTTTCTGGCTCCAAATTGATTCTTCATACCGGTTTCATGCCCTATAACAAGTAAGTACTTGGTCTTTAATTATATTATCTTATGTGTCAACATTGGGCAGATTCTCCACGATCCTAGACAAGCTCTTTATTGATTGTCCAGTAATAAGCCATTCCAGGAGTTACCTTTTATCAATTTTTACTTTTGTGAACTGCACATGAAGTTGATATTAGGCTGGATTCACACCAGTTATTTTGATGTTTTGGCAGTATTTTCAACTGTGCCTTTCTCAGCATTTTTGCAGCGAAAACAGCCATTTTTTGCAGGCTATTTAATAATAAATAATGAATACCCTTACATATAGGGCCGTAACAAGTAACCATGGGGTTCATAGCAAAACTCGCAATGGAGTCCCACGCTACACCTTAATCAGCAAGTTCAGAACTTGAAAAGTGTATGATTACACACAGGGCTAACACATAGTGATGTCACAGCACCAGGGCAATGCACATACAGCAATGTCAGTACATTAACAAAGCACACAGTGATGTCACATATAGTGATGGGAAAGTGTGCATACAATGATGTCATAATACAAGAATAATGCGCACAGTGATTTCACAGTACAGGGATAATAAAAATAGTGATGTCACAGTACCAGGATAATGCACATACAGTGATGTCATAGTACAGGAATAATGCACACAGTGATGTCACAGTACAGAGATTATATACAAAGAAATTTCACAGTACAGGGGTAATGTACAATGTGATGTCATAGTAGAGGGATAATGCACACAGTGATGTCACAGCTCAGCGGTAACGAACGCTGTGATGTCACTTTGGAAACTAGCCTTCTTAGTCGTTGGGTCTCATAGCAGTTGCTATGTCTGCTACCCTGGTAGTTACTATGCCCATGCTTACAAACACGGGCGGTGTTTGCTTCTTTATCAAAAGCAGTATGCTCTGGGTCTGGCATTTTTTCTGGTGTTTTTCTTAGGATTTCATTTTAAAAAGCCTGAAAAACGGTGTGCACAAAAATCGCCAAGGTAAGCAATATAGACATTTCAATGGCTTTTTTTTTTTTTTTTAGAAAAAAAAAAAACAGGATAAATCTGTGGGGGATGGAAGCAGGGGTGTAACTTGAGGGGGTGCAGAGGGTGCAATTGCACCTGGGCTCAGGAGCCTTAGGGGGCCCATAAGCACTGGCATCAGTATTGAGATTGCAGCTTCCATCTGGCCCATAAGCCAAGGAGACCCCCAGTTTACTCTAACCACACTAAGGTTGATTAAACTCCTTAGCACTCGTAACCATCACTATCAAGAATTCACTGTAGAGATGAGGTAGGGGGCCCCGGACAAAAGATTGCACCGGGGCCCACAAGACTTTAGTTGCGCCACTGGATGGAAGCCTAACAGAGGAGAATGTGTTTAATGATGAACAATGTAAAGATTCTGGACAGTTGGCTGCTAGAACAGAATTCTATAAAACAAGTAGAAGACATATAAGATTTAGAAGTTACCTAGGGTATCAGAAATGAGACTGTAGATGTAGGTTCCTGCGGTAGTCTAAGACACACCATCTGTCTCACTGTTGGTTCAGACTGTTGCTCTCTGCTTCCCCTATGCAGCTCTTCCTGTTCTGACTGGCGACTGTGTACAAACTCAGGTCTAGTTTTCCAGGAAGTCAGAACATGGAGAACAGATTTATTGTACAGCAAGGGCAGATTGATGATAAAGTACAGAAAAATAAGAAAAATAAGGTTATCATGTAACCACTGGCCATGTACTGAGTTAAATGAGGCTTAGAAAGGAGGAACTTGGGGGGTAACTTTAATAATGATGTCTGGTGACGTGCCAGCTTTTACACTTGCTGACCATTAGGGGGCTCCATAAGAAATAAGTGGACTTCATTTAAAATGATAGACTACTCATCCTTCATAGAAATGATGTGAAGGCAAATATTATGCTGCCAAATATTATTAGATCATTAAGTACATAGCCACAATACCAAAACTGGACATGTTCTGATATTGATATACTGAGATATACTGAGAGCTAGCAATTTGGCAGCCTATATTTAGCTCCTCCATAGGAAATTTGATGACCCTGTTGTTGCCTTTCTCATTGTTCACTCCTCCATTTCAGCACAAGAGGATAAACTAATAAAACACAGGTTGCTATTATTTACAAACACTAACCCAGAAAAGCATCATAAAGCGTATTAGGCCAACAGATAGGTGGTTTAAAGTTAGACTAGACAGTCTCAAGGAGCACAGATTTCTCATCCAGCATTGGTCATCCATAACATTTCTCTTGGCACAACATACCCCAAGACATGTGGTGTGAGATGACCAATTTTATTTGTTTAAAAAACAGTATTTCCCAATATACTCTGTCAAGAGATGTCTATCCTATATGTGTTATGTGTGACCACTCAGTGGTCGCGATGTGGATTGCAGCCTGTCAAGGGGTTTGTTAGCATGTTGAAATAGTAAATTGAATTTATTTAATGAAAAATTGGAGTCCTTAACCAAATTTGAGCAAAGGTAAGGGTAGGCATATCTGTATGGCTCATGATATTATTGGATAAAATGCTGTAAAATGTAAAACTAAAATTTATTTTGCTGTGAAATGCTTCTTTATAGCTATCCATGTTTCCATTCTTAGGAAAACCTTTACTCCATTCCTGCCCCTAGGAAACCTGGTTTAGGGGCAGGTAAAACATCCTATAATATCAAGTGCTATTATTTGGCTCAGATACTTTACAATTTGCAATGCATTCTTAAGGAAGGCTGAAATCACTTTACCTTTTCAACCTACTATTTTTTGCTGTTGTGCTTGGTGTGCTTGATGTACTTTGTGGGAATTTGTCTTGATACACCAATGTGAATTTGGATTTTAATAACCAAACATATGCCAAAATGTGTTCTGACTGGTATACATCAGTGTGGTTGACTACATTTTTCATTACAAGGTTATCTGGCAAAACAGTATACAGCGTGGTTGGTCCCATTTACTTTCTGATTGTCACTTTTGGATGTTACTATTTGGGATATTGTAAACATAGATTGGAACATCTGCTTTGAATCTTTATTGTGATCATTCCTGTATAAAGTAAAGTGTAGAATAGACTGCCTCATGTTTTAAAAGGAGACTCTTAGAGCTGCTATTCCAACCATATAACTTCACTACATACTTACTACAGATAATTCACATGGTAAATATTTGTATATTTACTAAGAAATGGTAATCCTATACATAAATTGTATAAGGGGATATGCTGGTCTAATAGAATCTCAGTGTAATAATATCGAATTAAACATCTCCAGAAGAAGATAAAATTAACCTTTATTGGTAGATGCTAAAAATAGCTACAAAATGAAATGCATAATAATATCTGATTGACTATACATCATTATTAGATTAGAAATGGTTTGGAAGTTTTGTACACTTTTACTATTTTGTTCTGTTATTTTCTGATATATAAAATCATTCAATAAAGTGTATATTTTATGTATGTTGCATTAACATGCATAACAAAATGAATTATGCGTTGATATAATTTCTTTTGTGTGTTTTATGTCTTTTGTAATAATGAGTTCACACGTTACAGTTTTATGTCATAAATTCACTATGTTCACCAGGTTATTGCCTACTGAGAGGGTTTACATTGTAACTATTATTAGGAATTGTTTGCATCTCAGTCTTTCTTAAAATGTTTTCTAATAACTATAACCTGAGCCCCAGCACAGTTGTACTACTACAAATATTACATCACAAACCCATCAAAGACAATCAGGAGCATCTTCCACCATTTTCTATGTTGTCTTTTGTGTAGTTTTCTTTTAGCACAGAGGCAGCTTTGTCCCATTGGATCCTTTGAAATGTCTCACATGTTTACTATTTACTTCATGTCATCTCACTTGTCCATATATATATATATCTGTGTGTGTGTGTTATATATATATATATATATATATATATATATATATAAGCCTGTGAGTCTTCCAATAACTATAGTCGTCCATAGTGAACCTATACTATGCGCTTTTCCCAAAAAAAATGAATAAATTCAATAATTTAATTATTATTAGTTTAATCTAATGTCTATGTATTATGTTTTTTATGGGATTAGGTGCTCTGGAAGAAGGTCAGAAAAAGGGTTTTTAATAAATAATATATCTTTTTTGTAAACGTCTCATTGATGTTCTGCAATGAATGAATTTGCCTTGGGGTTTACTATGGAGCATAAAACATTGATTTATGTATCACTTTCTTGACTCAAGTGTTAAATAAGTGTAACATAAATTATCAGTGTAAAATCTGAAGCTCTGCTACGTCCACTTGCATTTCCATGGTGGTGGCTTCAATGTGAGAAACACTTACATGCTGATATAATGAAATGATGCTCTGTGGGATTCACTGGTAAAAGTAAATAGGGCTCAGCATGACTGTAAAGATAAGTAATACTTAACCACTAAGTAAGCCTATGAAAGACTTAATAGTAAACTGTACTCTGCATGCTTCACTAGAAGTACTCTGCATGTGGTTACTGAAAAGCCAGTGCCGTTCAGTACCCTCTGCAGGTGTCCCTGCTTGTCTGGTTAGCTGGATGTTTGAGTAATCCTCTGCAGGTATCATTAGAGCAGGTTTAATCTTGTTATGTGTTCTCGGTAATAGGACATGCTCATTTAATATTATGTATTAAGGCAAAAGTGGAGCAATTTTTGGGTTGGATAATTGCTTCACAAATATCAAAGGATCTTGTAGCTTCAAACCAGGGTTATTGTTATTCTTTGATATATACTGTTTGGAGAAGTCTTCTAATCTCTGAAGGTTTTCCAAGTTTACATTGATGCTGGAAGGGTGTGCATGAAAACTGGAATAGCGTTTCCAAACTGACTCATTTCATGTAAGGTGTTTGGTTACAGTTTGCCCCCAAAAGGCATCTGATATGATCTTCTGAAGGATTAGATATATACGTGAACTGTATATACCTTACATTTTATGTATGTGATTGATTGGTTTAAGTACATTTGTGTTTTCCATGTTTTATCTTTACATCTTCTCTTATGTAAAGTAACTGAGATATTCTTTTCAACTCTTTGTGCAAAGTGCCTGATGCCAAGCCAGTAGATTTATCCACACTGCAGATAATAGTTCATATATAGCAATAAAAATCCTCTAAGTGGTTCCTGCCATTTATGATACAGTATGGTGACAACAATAGCTCTAAAGCCAGTCCAAGCCAAGTTGTTTATATGACCTATGACTTATGGTGATTCTCTGGATCTAGTTAGAGCCAATAGATGATATTGGGATTGTAGCAGGTGTGAAGCCAAAACAGGTGCAAAAATCAAAAATGGTGCTGAAAGTAAGTGATCCTGTTTCATACCTGAGTCTGAAGGGACCAGTAATATTCATTGTGATTTTACATCAATATTCAACAGTACTTAAGTATGACCAAACCATCCACAGTGTTATGCAATAGCCATTGTATAGATGCTGAATATATAGAAATCATATTTGAGTGGATAAGAAGAAACTAATTCTGATATATTGGTGCCTATCCCAAATGCAAGATCAGGGGTAAGGGACTCATCAGGGATACACATGTCTCTCTTTAAGATGTCTAGAGATCTTGAAAAAAACATATTTTTCCTCACAGATTCATTTCAATATTACTATTCTGGGACATTTCAGTTGACATAGTTTTTGTATATTAACCCTTTATAAACTACAGGATTTCCAGAAGGCATCTGTAAATGCATTATCCTTACTTCTATTGATTTGCTACTATATCTGTCTATCTACCTGTCTCACTATCTATATACCTATCTACCTATCTATCTATCTATCTATCTATCTATCTATCTAATCTAATACATATCTAATAAGTATGTAATATCTAGGTGATGAAAAATAAAGCAGATTATCATTTAGATTAATATTTTAATATATTAGCTCATAAGGGGGTGCATTACTCCTATGTAAACTGTATTAGTTTGTGCTTAGTTAATAGCCGGCTGTTGTATATATGATTTATGTTGCAATTCCTGTTCATTACTCATCAGAAACTAGAAAATAATTAGCACTAAGGAAAATGGGGAAACCTTCCTGTCTCCACTGAAACTTAGATGTGAAATGTTACATAATCTACACAGTCATCCCCTTACATAGACACTGGTCCTGAAGGCTTGTAATGTTCATTGCTCATATAATACAGATCTAAGGTAAACATCTGTTTTTGCCCTTGAGGCTTAGTCTCAAACTACGTAAATGGTTTTAAATACAAAAATTTGCTGCTTTGGAAGTAAATGTAAAATAAAAAAAGTGTGTAGGGAGCATCTCAATGACACAAGAGGATGTGATTCAATGTGGGTTGTCTATGAAAGGAGAAATCTATCAGTTAATATGTTTTAGCTTAGATTCCACAATAAATCTGTGACTCATACTTGGCCAAAAAAGCAGTTTAACACAGAAGAACATGAGCTTTCTATACTGTACTTAGATAAATAGCAGCCATGAATAGCAGAATGCATTGGTCTTAAGAATCTCTGTGATATCTCAAGACATTCTGAATATATGAGACTCAATGTAGCTTCTCACACCTATTCACAACTATGTGTGCCAACTTGAAAGGGCTGTGGGAGGTATTTAGGTGTGTCCTCATAATGGGATATATGAAATATATGAAATATAATGAGTCTGGCTCAAGCTGCAGTGTATGTTGTATTACGAGATACCTATATTAGTACATTGGAATAACTGATATTATGATATCTCTCCCTATAGATTACATTTTAAATGTTAGATGGGAGTTACATGTAGTCAAATCCTAGACATCATGTGCAAAGAATTCCTGCTACACAGTTGTTAAGACCGTTTTGGCCTAAATCAAATGGACCTTTCATAGGCTTAAAGCAGCATGGCTATAGTGACTGCTTTACTATGACAGCAGGAGGCCTTCATTAAGAGACCACTATAAATCTTGTCCATTTTTTCCAAATATCTTTTCTGCTTTCTCTTCAGTTTCCTACCTGGGGTCATTATTATTAACCCTTACCCTGAATTACTACGTCTTGGATATTGCAGCCCCAAATGAATCCGGAAGCTTTGGTAAACAATTCCTCAGCTAAATACCAAGTCCTAACCAGTGGTATCATAACAGCCATCCTGAGTCAATAGATATTTCTATATAGATATTTCTATTTCTTTTTTCAGACAGATCTATGCATCAACAATAGCTCCTGTAGTTTTATAAATGTAGCAGAGATGACTTAGAAAGTCAAAGACAACATAGTAGATCCTGATGATTTTGCTCCAGATGAAGTCAGCATTCCTACATCTTTATATTTCATTGAGGGAAATCATCTTCACATTCAGTTTTCTTTTGTTTCAGTGTGTAATAGATGTATACAATGTTGACAGGTGTATTTCCCTGGGGTGAATGTGCTGACAGAGGGAGCAGTTTATATGATATAATACACTGACATAATGTTACCATTATTACATAGAATGAATAAGTTGCCAGTCACTTATGTAGGACTGGATACATTGTTCTCCTCACTTCGCCTTCCTTAGTTAAGCTTCTTTCTTATCCCTAAGCCCTTTATTGTCCTACCTTCCTCTCCAGTGCTTGCTTCTCTCTTATGTGCTGAAGATGCTTCCTCTGGATATATCAGTGTGCTCCATTGTCACTGGGATCCTCTAGATGTGTTTGCACTTCTCTGCTACTTGTGTCACTTCTGTCATTGCATCTCTGAGTGACGTTGTCCTAGTCACCTGGTCACCTAGTCACAAGGTCTCAGATGTGATCGGGACACCGCCTGTGGAACCACTATGAGCTGCTTCTATAGGGATGTGTCTGGCAGAATCTCTCCTCTGTGTCTGAAGTTGATCTGGATAGTGCATACACAGCCACTCCCTGAAGTCACTTTCCACTCCCCCTCTCTGTCCATCCACAGGATTTACCTCTTTCTCTCAACTTTCCTATCTTCTTCTCCTCTCTATCTTCCTAAGGTTTTTCCATCTGTAAGGTGTAACGGGTTCAAACAGAATGCTACCTTTTGCCTGCTGCTTTGGGGGACATGTGAATGAGGGATCACAGGGCAAAGTTCAACATCAATTTGCAAAGCTCTAGGTGGCAAGCTACAAGCAAAAAAGAGCACAAAAGAGCTAATGTTATTGCATGTAGAAGTAAAATTGCCTTTTACAGGATATGTCTTATTAACAGAAGCGTGGAATTCCTAAAGCGAAAAGTGCGCGTTGTTTCATTTATAGACATTGCATATTTTAGTTTTATTTCAACCTTTTAATTAATGGAAATGGTTTAAATAGTTTTCCTCGGGCGATTTTACATGATTCCCGACCACATTCTACTAAATAGCTCGCTCTGGAAGCTACTGTCATTTACTAACATGTCTGGCTTGACTGACTAGTTGGTTTCAAATCATTGCCTATACCCATTATACACTAAGGAGTCTGTAGTTATCACACAGGTGTTTGATTCAAAGTTGCAACATAAGTGTATGTTCACATGTTACAGATTTGTTGCAGATATATTTGTGACTGCTCTATACATCTGAATAGTATTTGAAAAAAAAAAATATGTAAAAATCTATGCATATGCAACAGAAGTAAACCACATTTCAATGTGCTGACTTTTCTACAACAAATTTGCTGTGTGTGTGATTCACTGCTTTATTCGTGTATATTCGCACTCAGCACATCCGTTGCAGAAATTTCCGTAACTAAATATCTGTTCTATATGTGCGATTGAGCATATTTCTGCATCATGTGCATGGATTTCTGCAGACATCATTTAGATGAATGGAACAGTCAATTTCTACAACAAATGTTCCAGGTGTGAACATACCCTTAGGCTGAGCCCACATGTTGCGGAAAATCTGCTTTTTTTTTGTTGCAAATATTCTGTTTTGTTTTTTTTTAGCCAAAGTCAGGAGTGGACTTAGCACAATGGAAAAGTATACATGCTTCCTTTATATTTCCCATTCCTTTTCAAGCTGCTCTTGACTTTAGCTAAAAAAAAAAAACAACAGCAAAATCTGCAACAAAAAAAACAGTTTTTCTGCAATGTGGCCTCAGCATTAAATAGCTTACTGGAATTTATAGTAATGAAATAAACCAAACTCCTCATAGCCACCTGCATTCAACATCCACATCACTAACAAAAACTTTGAGTTGTTCTTTTAACCATTGCTTAGTTACTGTAGTTCCTTTTATAATAATACCTGTCATTTGTTTTCACTGGCTTTACATTACATAGACTTTAGTAAATAAGCCTATTAGAGTTCTCATGGAGAAAACCCCACTGACTTCTCTATTGCCTAAGGGAAGATAGACCATTGGCGAGCATTAGCTTTTGTGCCCTTTATCAATAGGTTGTAAACATGTCAGCTAAGGAAGGGTTTATGTTCCAAAGGTTTGTCTTTTTTTTAACATATATTTTCCCGTAAAAACAAAATTGTACTTCAGAGGGCAAGTTTTGCACTACAAAGCGTCTTTTGTGCCACTAGTCATTTAGCCAAGCGTGCAAACAAATTAGACATTGCTGTGTTGGGATCAGAGTTTACATATGTTCAAATATAGGGAGGAAAACTACAATGTAGCTAATCCTTGTCTAGTTATTTGTGTAGCTCTCACTGATGTTCACTTTACATATTATAGCTAAGGGGGCGTTCACACTACCGTTGGTGACCATCAGTAGTGTCTGTTGCTATTGTCCGTTACAAGATTTTAGCATCGGACACTAGCTGAACCGTCAGAAATCCGTTAAAATTTCCATTCATTTCAATGGGTTTTTATATTGTGTCCGTTAGTGTCCGTTTGTGTCCGTTTACACCAAATCCGTCAGAAGTCCGTTA
Organism: Leptodactylus fallax; assembly: GCA_947044405.1. Taxonomy (NCBI): domain Eukaryota; kingdom Metazoa; phylum Chordata; class Amphibia; order Anura; family Leptodactylidae; genus Leptodactylus; species Leptodactylus fallax. The sequence continues at coordinate 1,607,174 of CAMRHE010000385.1, forward strand.
TATTTTCGCGGACAAAAAATTCTACATGCAGGACTTTTTGTCCGTTTGAAAAAAACGTATTCTTGACGGACAGCAAGTGTCCGTTATTTTTTTAACATTGAAGTCTATGGGTAACGGACTTATAACGGACAGTAACTGATAGCCATCAGTTACTGTCCGTTATTTTATGGCCGTTTTTTTCCTGCGCATGCTCAGAAAGCAAAAAAAAAAAAAAGGACAGTGTTAAAAAAACGGACAGTGTTAAAAAACGGACACTAACTGCTGCTAACTGATGCTAATGTGTCCGTTTTTTTTAACTAATGCATTAATTGAATCAGTTAAAAAAACTGACACATTAACATCAGTTAGTGTCCGTTAATGTCTGTTATGATAGGTGTCCGTTTTTTTTTTTTTTTTTTTTTTTTTAACGGACACTATCAGAACGGACATCAACGGTAGTGTGAACCCTGCCTAACAGTTCATTACACAGCATAAGTATTGTATGACTAACCTCTCCAGCCATTGCACAAACATAGCGACAGCTACAAGTACCACTAGCCAAGGGGGATGCCCACTCAGCTTGTCAAGGGGTGCCCACTCTGTTGCCTGGTATAGATACCTAGAAGCATAACAAACATAAACTTCCTCATGTAGATATAGACAATGTGAACTACCTAATGATAAAGAATTGTAGTATATTCAACCCATTAATGACCGGCATATAGACTTTCTATGTTGGTAACTAATGGGCCTTATTCCATGCGCAACTTATTTTCTAGGTCCCTTATGGCAGAATAATGTGGGGTCTCCCGCAAGCTGAGGTGTGAGTGCCCGGCTGTGTACTCAGCATCGGAACCCCTGTGAACAGGATCGCAGGGGTATGATCCCTTTACATGGCAGCCTTGGGCCTATGGCTGCCTAAGCATAATTCTATTAGACCATGTCAAAGACATGACAGGCAATATAATGCATTATAAAAGCAATCAGAAGACAATCAGAAAAATAGTGTAAAAAAATGAAAGTTTAAAAAACAAGAAACAACAACAACCAAGCAAACAGTAAAGAACACACATTAACACATTAAACCCCATTCCAAAATGTCAAAATGTTAAAAATGTCAGGTCTTCCTGCGCAAAAAAAAAAAAAAAAAATCACACAATTCCGCTAACAAAAAAATAATTACGTTATGGGTGTTGGAAAGTGGCCATGGAAAAAAAAATTGTTATTACAAAAAGGGTGTATACTTTGAAAAAGTAGTAAAACTTTAAAAAAAAAACTATAGAAATTTGGTATCAATTTAATCAGATCCACCCTGTGAATAAATGTATCAGGTTATTTAAGCTGCACAGTGAATGGTACTAAATTTATAGCAGAAAAAAGAGTTAATGAAAGTTAATCAATGAGATAAATCTACCCCAAAATAGTTCCATTAAAACACTACAACAAGTCCAGCAAAAAAACATATCTTCAAACAGTTATATTGAGAGAAAAATAAAAAAAAGGTGTAGGGCTTAGTATGTGACAACGGAGAAATGCAAGAAATGGTTTGGTCATCAAGGTGTCAAAAAGGCTGGTTAAGGGTTAATGTGAAAAAGCAGCTTTATACTTTATTAGGTAATCCTGTAAGGGCTTGGTACAGTAAAGAGATCCATAAGTAAAAGTAATTTATCCCCTTTATAGTCCTATAACTTGCCCACAACAACCTAATGCTTGTTGTATCACACTTGAGGGAACAGTCCACATGGCAATTTCTGCATTATACCATGTATTATGTGTCAGTATTATATAATAAGCGCATATACCATGATCTACCTGCCACACTAGTAATGAGTATTTATATATATATATATATATATATATATATATATATATATATATATATATATATCTGAAGAAGAACAAGAGACAACGGGATAAATGCGCATACTAGAGAATATCCAAAAGTAAGCAAATAAAGTAAAAGGGGGACAAACAGAGCATAACACTTAAAAATATCCATACATAGACACAACCCTATAAGATATGAGTGGGTCACCAGTCAGGTGATAAATATTAAGGCTAGATTTACACGAAAGAGGTGCAAAACAGCTGGGAAAAACTCCAATTTTCACGGCCATCTTGCACCCAAGGGGCACCCATTTTCACAGATCCACTATACATTTCAGTGTTTGGAGGAATCCATGAAAACAGCAATGAATAGGACACAACCTATATTATGATGGTCTGTGACAACGGACCTTCAAAACTGCGGTCATGTGAATAGCCCCCCATTCAGTGAAAGTAATGCTGCCGTCACACAGCCAGTTTTCACTGTCATGTGAATGTACACTAATTGACAGCCCCAAAAAAGTAAATACAGGCAATATATGGAACAACGCCACAAAATACTCAGTACTGATATAAATACCAATCTGTCGTCATAACCCCATCGCCAGCAGAGTGTGCACCTCATATATGATGAGGTGTACCATCCACTGGGCCATGCGTCTGGGAGCAGTTCTCTTTTTGAAAGTAGCGAGGATGGCATGTAAAAAGAAAAGTAGCATTTTTCCACAGAACCCCAAATTACAACTTTTTATGCCTTTTATGCCAGAAAACTGTGTACAAGGCATATAAATCTGCCCTGTATATCAATCTGCTCTATAACATGCTGCCTGTGACAGGTTCTTTTTAATAACTGCGATTATGGAAACTCAATGTAATGAAGCAAATTGTAGTTAAGCTAATTGACAAAAATCTATTTACTACACACATAGACGGAATTCATTATTAAAACATACTATGAAGTAAGAAACATGGCTGGGCTAGATGGAGGTATGCTACATTATGCTTATGCAAGGAGACCTGGCACACATCACCCATAGGAATAACAAATTCATCTAAAGATTGCCTCTTATGTAGCTACTGACCTGTCCGATAAGGGGTGTAGCATCTTATAAATTCTGTTTTCTAACTGCAGAGCATTTGCACATGACATTATTTCATTCCTGCACATTTCCATCCTCAATTTTGTAAAAGGATTGGTGTCATATCACTTCTCTTCCTGGGCAGCTAATAGGCTAATAGCAACTATCTCTCAATATAAGAACTTCTTCTTAAGACCCCAGCTTATATGAACAGGTCAATCCCTGACATAACCAGGGCTCATCCAGCAGTAGAGTTAGAGCTTTGGCATAGACTCTCTTGGTGGCTTAGCTCCAGGTTTATCTCTCTTACTAATTAATTAGTGGAAACTTCTTTCCTTTGCTATTTATTACCCAACATGTCCAACCAATAGTAAATCCAATCCAACACACTAACCTGAAAAGCAATTAGCAACATTGTGACTTGCTTCCAAATATCTCCTAACTTGATCCCTCTGTTCTTCCCATGACCTCCACCTGTCCTCCTCCCTCATTACCTGCTCGTCCTCTTTTCCAAGAGTTTTCCCGTAGAGCAACCATTCCTCAGAGCTTCCTTCTATGCTTCATTACACTTTCTACTAGCATTCCTTACATTTTGTGCTAGGTCAAACACACCTTTTCCAGAAATCTTTATCAGGTTGCTTACTAATTCGCCGCTAGAAGGTTTTACATTAAACTCTACACATAAAACTATTCTATTTGGCTATTTGCTTCATTAAAGTCATAAGCCTAATATTCTTTAAACCTAATATTCTTTTGATGTGGACATCTTATTCAACAGTGTTTCCCAACCAGTGACTTCTAAGTCTCAAATATTTGGCTCCACAGCTGATATTGTTGTGCACCACTGGCATCATAGTCCATTTTCATCAACATTATTCTAATAAAGAACCACATCACTTGGGCAAATCTTTAATATGCTTTTACAGTATGAATCAACTGGTGTTGTATATCACTCTGAACCTATGAAAGTGTTAGGGTCTTGCCAGACGTAACAATACCCTCACACTACTGCAGGGGTCTGGGAGGAAGGACAGAGGCAAGTGAGCCCTAATCTCATCCCTGCCACTGTCCCTTCCTATTGCCTCAGTTTACCCTAAACGGTAAAAGGGCAACTCGAAGACGAGCCCTATACTGAGTAAAGTGACACACAGAACAAGACAAACAACAGAGAAGAATGGTAAACACCCAGGGGTCACAACCAGAGAAGCAAAAGTGGTATCAAATCAAATCCAAGAGAGTAGTCACAAGGCAAGCCAAAAGTCAGAGATAATAGCAAGATAAAAATCAAAGGTACAAAGAAAGCAGGCAAAGTCAGTGCAATAACTGGCAACTTGTTATGAAAGTGACATCCCTTATATAGGAAGTCTGGGCCCCCCCCCCAAACCTGGTAGGTACACAGGCTGTCATTCACACAGGCAAGGTAAAGATTAACTCTATGCGGTCCAGAGAGAAACAATGCTAAGAATACGGGTGTGGCTGGAAATCCATTACACAGCAAGGAAACTAGGACCGTGTTCAGACTAAGCATCCAGAATCCTAAGCAAAGAATCAAACTGAGGATGCCTCCTATGCCGCAGCATGTGAGCAGAGGGTGGCGCAGAGAGACGAACAGGCAGAGACATAACAGAAAGGCTGAAGAGTTCTGTTCTCCAATACAGTACACTACAGGTGTCCTTTATGAATTTTGTCATTCCATCGTAGTATATTCTTATACTGTATATTCTATGATTTCCACCTAACTTTAAAGGGTTTAATAAATATTGTGACTCTCACTGTCTTACTAAAGCTCCTTACTCCTCCTATTACTTGGCTTAGCTTGCTTCAGAAATATGCACCAAAATGTAGTCCATTTTTGGCACACAATGTCGCAATCTAGACACCACCCACATTCCACAAAACCACGGCCATCATCTATGAAGTCATTCACCCTTTCTGACGTGTTATAAAACTGTCTAAAACACTTAATAAATGTGGCACAAGTCAAGTTAGACAATTTTTGGCATGAACTACACCACACTTCTGGCGCATTTTGCTTAGTAAATCTCCCTTGACTGCAATGGATGTCCTCTAAAGATTTATTTTCACAAAAAAATAATAATTTATAACATTAAAAATAACAAATTCAAATTTTTCCCAAGTTGTCAGTTTGTGAAGTGCAGAAGAACCATGACTTTGAGAATTGAGGGTTGGGCTTGTTGAAGAGATCAGTTTGATATATGTAATGTGAGCCCGGCAAAATAACATCCTGTAAAAATGTGCCAATTTCTCTAGTGCATCTAGCTGCTTGGTGTATCAGTCCCTATTGTCTGTTGTCTTTGTACAATATCTAATACTTATTCCTCCTATGCCTTATTCATTTTAATTTAGCAGGAAATGTTACAAAATTATTTTGTAATTATAAAAAATATTATATCTAATGCTGAGATCACATGTTCCTGATATATGGGCCCTGTTTTTTTCCACAGCGTTTTGCCACATGGGGCCTTATCCTCAATCTTGATCTGAGATTCAACCTATGTTTAAAAAAAAAATCTGAATTATGAAGGATCTGATTGTACATTAATGATGAAAAGTAAATAATATTTGTAGACAGCTGGATCATTACTGCACTGGAAACACTAGGCTGAAAATTATGTATTCTGCATCAATTAATGGTGGTTTTATAGAGTATTCTTGGCAAGTGGCATTGGTTACTTATCACAAAGCCAATTTAGGAGGCAGCATTATTTGCACATATAATATATATAAACTGCAATGCATCTCCTTTGGAATCCTCTTGGTCTGTTGCACCATGCAAAAAGGCCCCACATTGCAGAAAAGATACTTTAGACTGAGGCCTCACGTTGCAGAAACACAGCTTTTTTGTTGCAGATTTTGCTGCATTTTCCTCTGCGGACTTTCTGCCCTTATTAAAGGTATGATTGACATGCTGCAATGTTCAAAAACACAAGCATTTTTGAAAAGCGCAGTTTTTCCGCTGCGGATTTTTTGCTGCAATGTGCGGATGTGATTAGCCAGAATCCCATTCACTTTGCAGGTAATGTAAAAAAATGCTGCATTTTCGCAACGTGGGGCTTCAGCCTAAAAAGGTTTTCCAGGACTGAACTACTAATGACTATCTGATCAACGAGGTACTGACATCTGGCACCTTCACAGTGAGCTCCACTCGTGAGTTCTGCAGCCTCTTCCTTGTGCCAATGACATCACATTTATCGGTATCATGTCACAGCTGCAATTCAAGTGAATGTGGCTGAGCTGCAATACCAAGCACGGCCTACCCATTGTATAGCACTGTGATTGGTATTCAGCAAAGAGGCTGCAGTGCTCACCCAAACTCTGTGGTCTCTTCAAACAACTGATCAGGGGTTAGAAAATGGAAATGGTTTTCAAAAAATTCATAATTCAGAAATTGGTTGAAACAGCCAAGATCCGTCATTTCAGTAACTTTATCTCATGTGGATAAGAAGCTACAGTCTGCTCCCTAATAAACACTTTATAGGCCAGAGAATTCTCATACTTTACCATGCCACTCACTAGGTTAGAGAAGGCCACTGATATGACAAAGACCATAGTGGAAGATGACCGCCAGTCTTCCTGCTCTGATGGTTTTCTTTATTCACACACTAACCCATATTTCCATAAAATATTATCCATGTACGTGAACAATAATTTTGATATTATATTTTATTCCATTCCAGGTTGAAAACCTATTGATCTTCTCTTAAATGCAAAATAATCCAAATAATGTCTCTAAAATACTGGTACAATAAGGACGGATTCATCTGGTTTTAAGGACAGAACCAGGCTTCCAGTTATCCAACAACCTAGACCAAACATTGCCCATCATGAACCGAAAATGTCCTAAGCCAGGTTCCTCTATGTATGTTATTCAACACTTTCTAAAAAAATGATCCCAGAGTAACAGTCCTGTAGTCAGGACAAAGACTAAACACCAGGGGGCACTGCTATTTCCAAGAGTACATTGTATAAAGAATGAGCAAGTTGCAGGAAGATTTTAAAGGTACATAATACCAGAGTCTAGAAATAGTAGTGTTATAAAATCCATGACTATTGTCATTCACACACATGACCATAATGCATGGCTTCTTATCTATGCTGGCTGTCTGGCAGATGATGGTTTTTTAAAGAAACTACTTTTTTCCCAATTTTTTTTTCTCATTTTAGCCTCATGTATACTGTATACTAAGCACGCAGGTCTTTAAATTAGGTACTATTATATCTGCTGAATCATGACGTCACAGAAGGCAGGTGTTGTAACCAATGTGTGCACGGGTGTAGATAAAGAGAGTGTAAGGATAAGGCCCCACATTGTGGAAATGCAGCTTTTTTATGTTGAGGATTTAGCTGTGTTTTTTTGAGCCAAAGCCAAAAATGGCTACAATAAGAAAGGGGAAGTACTTATACATCTACCTACTGCTCAATCCACTCCTGGCTTTGGCTCAAAAAACTGCAGCAAAATCTTCAATAAAAAAAAAGTTGTGTTTCCACAATGTGGGGCCATAGCCTAAAGATAACTGTTACTCCCATGCCTTAAGGGTCCCAAAGGTCTCTATAGCACAACAGAATTCAGTAGTAATACAAATTGCAAATAAAAGGTAGGAGTCCCTAGTATTGGGGACCAGGAGTTTTACTATTCATATTATGTGAATTGCTCTCACTTGTGGCCAACAGTAGTTTACTACAACTGAATGGGAAAGAGCTGCAGTACCAAGGTATAGCCACTACACAGCACTGGGTGCTGTGTTTCTGCAGGTTGACAAGGTAGCTAATTCTGGTGCCCAGTGTGCTCTGAAATCAGCAGATCATGGGGTGTCAGGAGTCGTACCCCCCAAAAATGTGCTATGGATGGCCTGTGTAAAGAGTAATAGTTTATTCTCCTGCCTGTTTTAGTAAATACTTTTAGCATCTTTAGTTAGAAGTCTGCATTGTAATGTTCCTTTGTTATTCCTTCTTTAAGTGTGTGAATAAAAAGACAGCTAGTATTGTCCCAACATACATGTGGTATAATATATTTGGCACAACTCACTACACACACTTAATGCAACCTCATGGTTGTGGTATATATATGCCAGGATTTTGTGCCAAAGTGGTTTGATACTTTGCATAGCTAGACCAGCTTTTTGAAAACTGTCGAGGTATGTATAAAACTATCTAAAATATATCATACATTTTGTGCACACAATACAGTCTGGGTTTGCTTAGTAAATCTACTCCATTGCCTGTACTGCTGGGGCCCTTTTTGTTAGCCTCAACACTATACTGCGTCTAAGTGGAAGGGCTGGCAGTAATATGTATTACTAGCCCTTCAATAACAAAACCGACAACAATGGGTCAACACAACATACAAAGACACTATTACCCATGTGGTCAATCCCTTGAGAGCTCTGTGCTAGGCTACATTACTACACGTTTGAAGGACTGTTATAAAAGGGATCCCTAGTTTTACTGGTGTATTACTTTCACTTTCTTGGTACGGACAGTGATTAAATATATAAACTGTAGTTCACATGGCTTACAGTATCAGAACAGTCAATCCAAGATGAAGTCACGGAGCAAAATTTGCACAGTGGTCAATACCATAGCCTGATGCCTATGGAGTGCATGTACTGTACAACAATCTGGCACAGGGCAGGTGGTTATAGAACTGTTTAAAAGAAAACTTACAGTTTGTATTGCAGAAACTATTACTTGGAAAACATAAAAAAATGTTTTATATTCAAAAAATGGCTCTAAAAATATTATCAAAATAATCCAAATAATATACCTGAATACCAAAGCTTCCTATAAGCAAATAACATAAATGTGGAAAATGACATGGAATTGTTTTGTTCCAGCATACATCCCCTTCCAATTTATTCGAAACACATGAAATGAGACATCACAAGACTCGAAAGGAAACTTGTTAAAATAACAGATCTACGTGAATAGATAATTGATAAGAACTGCCATACACAAGAGAGAAAAAATAATGTAAAAAAGCAGTAATAAAAAAAAAGGGGATAGTGGTGGGGTATCCTGCAACTGCGTATTTAGTTTCCATATTAACCAGATACAATGGAATAGGCAGTGTTCCATAGAGGAGCATTAGATAAGCATAACTCCAGGGAAAATGTCAAATATGAAAAGATAACATTTTGCTTTACAGCTATCCAAACATTTTTCCAATTCCTATTAGAACAGCCATCTGATAATAATTGGCAAGTTATTGTTATTAAGTTTTCTTCTGCCTACTAATGGAAAAATAAGCTAATATTTCAAGGAAAACTTGGGGCAAAAAATATACACTGGGGCAGATTTACTAATAAAAATCCTCCTGCAATTCTCGAGTAATTTGTACCCAAAAATTGATGTACATGTCACATGTAATAATTGTTTTAGACACGTGTTGCCCCTTGTCTGACAAAGAGGCGTTATTGAGTGGTACATGGGTGTGGCTTAGTGTAAGGGGTATGGCCTGAGGTACAACATCATAGTAATATAGTAGGGGCTGGAGTGGGGGACAGGGGCCCTAGCGGAAGCCAGCCGAAGGACCGGAAGTGGGGGGTGGAGCTTGATGCAACTTCCGGCTGTTAGCTGGGGCTTCACTTCGCAGGCAGGCATCGTGGGATGCAGTCCCGCCCTCCCTCCCCTTTTTTGATTGGTTAATTCTATTAGGTGGTGTTTTTTCTCACATTTGTTTTTTCTTTTGTTTTCTTTCTGAGATTCTAGGTGCCTTGGAGGAGGTTTGTCGGTTGGAGTATTTAGTTTATGCACCGGCATCAGGGTGGTCGTGTCGGGCGGGGGTCCTTGGAGTTGGTTGAATTCTGTGGGGGAGTCATTGTGGTGGGATTCCCCCCATTAATATTGGTCTGATTATGGTGGTGGGTAGTCTGGCGCATGGCGGGTCTCTCACAAGGTGGAGTCCCTTTAACTGGTTTGTCAGGTTTGGTGCCACCGAGCCAGGGGGTAACGGCTGGTGGTAAAGGAATTAGAACTTGGCAATACACATTGGTGGGTGTCAGACCATTTTCTTTTCGTAGCTCCAAGGACCTCCGTTCGGGAATGATATTTATACAGTATTATTTGCACTAATGGTTGTTTACAGTTCTTTTTTTTGTTGTACATGTTTGTAAATAAACTGGCTGCTGTGGCCAAAATTATCCAACAAGAAGTATCAGTGTTGTCTGTTCGGGTAAGGTGGGGGTCACTCAGCAGGGTTATAAGGGAATCTTTAAATGCATTATGGTGGGTACCATGGGAGGTTGGTTTAGATATTTTAGCACCTGAGTCTACAATTGACCAGTCAAGTAACATATGAGCCGTTGCTTCAACTGACTTCAGGTAAATATGGCCTTTTTTTACTGATATGATTTATATTCAGTGTAGTTTTTTTTTATTTTAGCATAGGGACTTGCAAGACTTGGGGACTATTGGCGCAGGTTGCAAGCTTGTGTATTTAGGCCAAAATATCTACTAATACCTCATGGTTACTCTCTTTCTGCAGGATGCAGCCAGACATTGTTATGTTGGTTGAAGGAAAATGGGGTTCTGGAGTTCGAGGAGTGTGTGTATATAGGCGGTGGACAGCTTGCCTAATATAAGAATATGGATGTCAATAATAGGCGGTAAGTCAGCATAGTGCTCCCCACATTATCATGTGACTGGCATCTTATATAAGCCTTATTGGTGGTCATTTGGTATACTAGGAAACCCCCCCCCCCCATTGATTATATGTATGTGAGTGAATGTTTTTCAGCCTGCTGGAAAGTTAGAAATAGGCCATTTCCAGCTAATGATGTATATTACAGATTTGGGAATATTCCCATGTACTCAGGATCTATGAAGAAAGATGGTAATGACACGTACCCTTTAGGCCATCAAATAGTAACATAATACAATGATTGCAAACATCACAAATAAGTAAATACATCTGAAATAAAAATATGGCGAGTTCTCCTTCCAGTCCAATCCTCTCAGTTGTTTGATGTCATTCAGCCGTCATAACAAAGATCTTTATAAGCATTAATGACAAATAATAATTTTGTATACTCTTTATAGCAAGACATCAAAAAGACAGGTGGTGGAAAGAAGCAGTGGAAGAGAGGGAGAAAAGATAAAATAAATGTCCTAACCTGTGGCAACAGCAGATTACGTTTTTATGGAATCTGGACTAACTAGAAGTCTTTTGGTAGAAGTCTTTTAACCTGTCAGGACAGCGGGTGATATTAACTACAACTCCAAGATGGTAAACTTACAAGAAATCTTCTCTATTCTATCAGGCTCTAAGTAAGCCTTCAATATGTGACTAAAGTGTAGTCTTTAAGCCTTTTAACGGTTAGGAGCTGAAGCCATTTTTATACAATTCTTCTATTTTTATAGGCTCAAAAGTATTTTTCAAATGGACACAATTATAACTTATTTTCCACCTTTTCCAGCATCTGCTGTAATACTATAGTGGATGTCAGGACTTCAAACATGGCACTTTGTGGGTGTCATAGCTGGCGGGTCTCTGATGTTTAAATCAGCAGAGACGCATTGAAAATGCTGTGATCAATGTAAACATATTGGGGCAGATTTATTAAGACTGGCCAGTCTTCATAGCTCCTGAGCCAGCGGAGGGTGCACCTCATATATGACAAGGTGCACACCTCCTCATAAATGAGGCACACCCTTCACCGGGCCATATTCTTGAAGAGAAATGTATGCCAGCTTGTAACTAGTGTACTTTTGACCATGTCAGTTATGCTAGATTTCTAGCGTAAATGGCAATAAATTTGGCAGGGCATGATGGCCAACCCCCTGCATCCCCTCAACATGACCTCTTTTCAAGAAAGTGGCAAAGGAAACAGAAATGTAAAAAGTTGTAATTTTTTGTGCAACAAATTGAGACTTTTTATGCATTGTATGCCATGGCATAATAAAACTGAGCCATTGAACATCCCCACATGTACACATGTCCAGAGTTATAAACATATAGCAATATTTACTCCATATGGTGAACAACAAAGCGGGGAAAAAATCAAAATGGCCAATTCAATAAAATGTGAGCAAATCCTCAAAATGATAATAATAAAAACTACATCTTGCCCCACAAAAAAAAGCATTACACACTTTTTAGGCATATAAAAAGTATCGAAATATGGGGATTCAATATTTTTTTAAAATTTTGTCATAATGTTATACTTTGTAATAAACATTTGTATAAATTTGGCATTGTCATGCTCATACTGACCCTCCGAATATAGGTAACATGTCATTTTGGCTGCACAGTGAACACTGAAGAAAGAAAACCCATAAGGAAATGGCGCCACAAATACTGTTTTTCTTCTAATTCCACCCCTCTTATAATTCTATTTTTTTTTCTGCTTCCTAGGGCATCATTAGGAATATAAAATGGTACCATCGTGAAGTACTAAAAATAAGCCCTTATACAGCTTTGTGGAAAATAAAAATGTTATTGCTTTTGGAATGTGGGGAGTACAAATTGAAAATGGAAAAAAACGAAAAATGATTGTGGTGGGAAGGGGTTAATACTTGGTTCCATAATTTTTGCAGCCAATAACTGCCTGAAGTCTGGAATTATAGACATTTTTATGTGATCCTTACATTTCTACAGGCTCAAAAGTGTTTGGCTAGTGGGCTGAGCCTTCAGTTCCCCAAGTGATTTCAGTTCCCAATTATTTTATGACAAATTAAAGAGGTAAAGAGTGAATGCAAATGTTGCATTTGCATTTTGTAGCTCTATATGGAAACTCTCAATACGTGGTACCAAGTTGTGTCGGTGTAACCATAAACAGGCCAATCACATCAGATTATGTAATTGAACCCACTGAATTCAGTAAAACCAGCCACCTATTTACTGTGTATGGCGGGCCTATGAACTTTCCCAAAATGGCAGATGTCAGGGGAAATCAGGCAGTTAAATTTCAACATGTCCGATCATTTGTTCTTGGGAAGATAAGTTGCCATCAGAGCTGTCTGTCAGTGACTTTTCTCTCTCTCCCCATTAGAATACATGCCTACTTATCTGAGCAGACAGTGCATGTTTATGGGGAGATTGGGAAAAATAACTCAATTCAATCCTCACTCAATTGAGATCTCACCCAAAAGTTACAATATCTCATATATGTCAAGCAGAGAGATAACACAAACTTTAGGAGTGGCCAAATAAAAAATGTGGCACTTTTTATAAAGATGAAAAACTCTGCAAGTCCCTGCCTAGAAGACAAGTAAAATAGATCATTGCAGAATTCTTTCCTTGATAAAGAAAAACACTTTATAACATCTAGCAAAATTAAGAAAACTCACAAGGAGATGGGAGTATCAAAGAGATAAGAGAAAACTTCACTAGTGTAAATCCAAAAGGCAAACTGTGGGGGGTGGATAAGGGCAGTGGGCAAAGAGATTCATTTGTTCCAAACCAGCACAAGTGGATGACAACTTCAAATGCCAGCAAGTTAAATGGCCCTGGTACTGGAGAAACACAATGATGTACTTAGTGTCCAGAATATGACTGTACTCCTGCAAAGACAGGGTAAATAGGAAATGAGGTGTGGTATGTCTGTATGTTATAAGTAACAGCTGATATTTTCTAACAATATAGAACTTGTTGAAAATGTCACTGTTTAGTGAAAATCTTGGGAACTGTGGCCGCTATATAATAATATTCCACCAAAACTGTAATCAGAAACCCAGGACGATAAGGCAGTAATGTTTTAGAAAGGCCAATGTCTCCAGGTTAAAGGCTATACTTCAGGACATAGACTGGGAGTTGCTATTGTCAGATAATGATACAGATGCTAAATGGGAGTACTTTACATTTGCTTTGTTACCTTTTCTGCTAAATGTATTCCTATGGAGAAGTATTAGTCATTAACCCGAGCACTAGAGATAGATAAAGAGCAATGAGCTGTAAAACCTGAGGAGACATATTCACTTCTATCTGACAAACAGAGCAAGATAGATAAAGCTATGTATTGGGTAAAACACTTTAGTTATCCGAAGATCCTGAAGATGGCAATACTCCTTTAAACCCTACATGGCTTACATCTACTGTTACAAAGGCAATAAATAACAAAAAGGGTGTTTAGAAATTGTAAATCTAACGCTAGGTTCACACCTGTGTTGGGGTTTCCATTCTTCAGGTCCGCTTGGGAACCTGAAAAACGGAAACCCAATCCGCTTAAAAAGTGGTGAACCATGGAAACCTGCGGACCCCATAGACTATAATGAGGTCCACTTGGTTTCCGATTGGAATAGGGGATGGAATCCCCGAACAGTTAACGAACGCAGGTGTGACCGTAGCCTAAATTGTCATATATAGGCTTAAAAATTACAAATTGCCTAAAATATACAATAAAAGGTGACCAAAGAAATTTAAACCAATTCCAAAAATAAATACATAAATGCAAAAAAATGAAATCAGAGCATGTAGGGCCCCTAAATAATGGTAACATGGAGTTATAGGTGGTGCCATTAAGTGCTGGTAATACATTAATATACTAGATTAGCTGAATGTAGATATGATCCAAGCTAAGGCTCCAGGATTTGATGGAATACATCCAAGAGTTCTTATGGTATAGCCATAACAACAATCATATTTCATATAAAAGTACTTTAAGAAATATCATTGTCACCCAAACTGTATCTTTCCCTACCACAGATTGAATCTCCTTTTCCCTACCACAGATTGAGCACTGTTGCTACTGGGTTCATCCTGCAGTTCATCTTCATCCAGGTCAAACATGCTCAGTTTATCTTTTTCTTCTCTATAGCTATTTATTAGATCAGTGCTACATACAGTTAGGTCCATACATATTTGGACAGAGAAAACATTTTTCTAATTTAGGTTCTGGAAATTACCATAATGAATTCTGAACAAAACAATTCAGATGCAGTTGAAGTTCAGACTTTCAGCTTTAATTCAGTGGGTTGAACAAAATGATGGCATAAAAATGTGAGGAACTAAATCATTTATTACACACAATCCCTTTATTTCAGGGGCTCAAAAGTAATTGGACAAATGAAATAATTGTAAATAAAATGTTAATTTCTAATACTTGGTTGTTCACCCTTTGTTAGCAATGACTGTCTGAAGTCTTGAACTCGTGGACATCACCAGACGCCGCTGTGTTTCCTCCTTTTTAAGGCTCTGCCAGGCCTTTACTGCAGCGGTTTTCAGTTGCTGTTTGTTTGTGGCCTTTCTGTCTGAAGTTTAGTCTTTAACAAGTGAAATGCATGCTCAGTTAGGTTGAGATCAGGTGACTTGGCCATTCAAGAATATTCCATTTCTTTGCATTAATAAACTCCTGGTTTGCTTTGGCTTTATGTTTTGGGTCATTGTCCATCTGTATTATGAAATGCCAACCAATCAGTTTGGCTGGATTTGGCTGGATTTGAGCACACAGTATATATCTGAATACCTCAGAATTCATGTGGCTGCTTCTGTTCTGTGTCACATCATTAATAAACACTAGTGACCAGTGCCACTGGCAGCCATGCATGCCCAAGCCATCACACTGCCTCCGCCATGTTTTACAGATGATTTGGTATGCTTTGGATCATAAGCTGTATCACGCCTTCACCATACTTTTTTCTTTCCATCATTCAGGTAGAGGTTGATCTTGGTTTCATCAGTCCAAAGAATGTTGTTCCAGAACTGTGCTGGCTGTTTTAGATGGGGTTTTTTTTTAGCAAAGTTCAATCTAGCCTTCTTATTCTTGAGATTTATGAGTGGCTTGCACCGTGCAGTGAACCCTCTGTATTTACTTTCAAGCAGTCTTCTCTTTATGGTAGATTTGGATATTGTTACGCCTACATCCTGGAGAGTGTTGTTCACTTGGTTGGCCGTTGTGAAGGGGTTTCTCTTCACCATGGAAATTATTCTGAGATCATCCACCACTGTTATCTTCCATGGGTGTCCAGGTCTTTTTGCATTGATGAGGTCACCAGTGCTTTCTTTCTTACTCAGGATATACCAAACTGTAGATTTTGCCACTCCTAATATTGTAGCAATTTCTCGGATGGGTTTTTTCTGTTTTTGCAGCTTAAGGATGGCTTGTTTCACCTGCTCCTTTGACCTCATGTTTTCTTTACAGCAAATTCTTCCAAATGCAAGCACCACACCTCAAATAATAATAAAAATACATTATATTTATATAGCACCAACATATTCCGCAGCACTGAACAATTTGTAGGGTTCAAGTACAGACAAAAAAGATACATTACAAAGAAATAGTCAATTCACACAATGGGACTGAGGGCCCTGCTCGCAAGAGCTTACAATCTATGAGGTAGAGGGGGTGACACAGGAGGTAGCAGGGGCGGCATCGGAGGTAGCATTGCTTATCCAATGGTCAGACAATTTTGTGACAGAGGTTATTGTCATTACACATTATATAAAACTGTATGAGCCATCACCAGTCGTGTCCTTTAATGTGCAGATTGTGCCTGGACATATACTGTAAAGTTAGTTTGAAACAGCATCATATCCTGTGAGGTAATGTGGGAGCATGAACAGAGGAGGGTACGTATTAGGGATTCTAAACTATGGAAGGGTTTACAAATCAACTCCAGGCCTTTTATCTGCTTAATTGAGAATTACATAACGAAGGAAATGCCCACACCTGCCCATGAAACAGCCTTTGAGTCAATTGTCCAATTACTTTTGGTTTCTTTAAAAACAGAGTGACACATGTTAAGGACCTGAAACTCCTAAACCCTTCATCCAATTTTAATGTAGATACCCTCAAATGAAAGCTGAAAGTCTGGACTTTATGTCCATGTCCATTATATAACTACAGTGGGGAAAAAAAAGTATTTAGTCAACCACCAATTGTGCAAGTTCTCCCACTTAAAAAGATGAGGCCGGCCTGTAATTGTCATCATAGGTAGACCTCAACTATGAGACACAAAATGAGAAAACATATCTAGAAAATCACATTGTCTGATTTTTTAAGAATTTATTTGCAAATTATGGTGGAAAATAAGTATTTGGTCAATAACAAAAGTTCATCTCAATACTTTGTTATATATCCTTTACTGGCAATGACAGAGGTCAAACATTTTCTGTTAGTCTTCACAAGGTTGGAACACATTGTTGCTGGTATGTTGGCTCATTCCTCCATGCAGATCTCCTCTAGAGCAGTGATGTTTTGGGGCTGTCGCTGGGCAACACGGACTTTCAACTCCCCTCCAAAGGTTTTCTATGGGGTTGAGGTCTGGAGACTGGCTAGGCCACTCCAGGACCTTGAAATGCTTCTTATGAAGCCACTCCTTCGTTGCCCTGGCGGTGTGCTTGGGATCATTGTCATGCTGAAAGGCCCAGCCATGTTTCATCTTCAATGCCCTTGCTGATGGAAGGAGGTTTGCACTCAAAATCTCACAATACATGGCCCCATTCATTCTTTCATGTACACGGATCAGTCGTCCTGTTCCCTTTGCAGAGAAACAGCCCCAAAGCATGATGTTGCCGCCCCCATGCTTCACAGTAGGTATGGTGTTCTTTGGATGCAACTCAGCATTCACTCTCCTCCAAACACGACGAGTTGTGTTTCTACTTTGGTTTCATCTGACCATATGACATTCTCCCAATACTCTTCTGGAACATCCAAATGCTCTCTACCAAACTTCAGACAGGCCTGGATATGTACTGGCTTAAGCTTGGGGACATGTCTGGCACTGCAGGATCTGAGTCCCTGGCGGTGTAGTGTGTTACTGACGGTAGCCTTTGTTACGTTAGTCCCAGCTTTCTGCAGGTCATTCACTAGGTCCCCCCGTGTGGTTCTGGGATTTTTGCTCACCGTTCTTGCGATCATTTTGACCCCACGGGGTGAGATCTTGTGTGGAGCCCCTGATTGAGGGAGATTATCAGTGGTCTTGTATGTCTTCCATTTTATAATTATTGCTCCCACAGTTGATTTCTTCACACCAAGCTGCTTGCCTATTGCAGATTCAGTCTTCCCAGCCTGGTGCAGGTCTACAATTTTGTTTCTGGTGTCCTTCCACACCTCCTGAGTCTTCACCATACTGGAGTTTGGAGTGTGACTGTTTGAGGTTGTGGACAGGTGTCTTTTATACTGATAACAATGTCAAACAGGTGCCATTACTACAGGTAATGAGTGGAGGACAGAGGAGCCTCTTAAAGAACAAGTTACAGGTCTGTGAAAGCCAGAAATCTTGCTTGTAGGTGACCAAATACTTATTTTCCACCATAATTTGCAAATAAATTCTTAAAAAATCAGACAATGTGATTTTCTAGATATTTTTTCTTATTTTGTCTCTCATAGTTGAGGTCTACCTATGATGTCAATTACAGGCCTCTCTCATCTTTTTAAGTGGGAGAACTTGTACAATTGGTGGCTGACTAAATACTTTTTTTCCCCACTGTATAACTTGAATATGTTTCAGTAAACAGGTAAAAAAAACAAAATTTGTGTCAGTGTCCAAATATATATGGGCCTAACTGTAACCATGCATGAGCCGTCCTAAGATTATGTTTACACGGAGGAATAAGGAGAGGAACTCAATTCGGTCCTCAATATCCTCTCCATAAACTTGCCCTGTGGAACCAAAAAATCTAGCCTTGTGTATCTGGTGCAGGTTAACACACATGAACAGCCTCATGCAATGGTGGTGATCAAACATGAGGCCGTGAACTGCGATTTCAGTGGTGATTCTGGGGAACAAACGTCAGCAAAATCAATACGTGCTGTTCTACTGATTCCAGTTGGAATTTTCTCTCTAGCGTTCACAGTTCCCAAGCAACAATCACAGTTAGTTTTGGTGCTTGATGTTCTATTTCAGCTCTGTAATGTCAGGAGGACAGTGTCAGGCAGGAGCAGACAAGGGGTGTGATTCAGAGCTCCAATCAGAGGCAGCCAATGTCAGAGCCCAGAATCACACCCCTTGTCTGCTGCCTGACACCGCTCTCCTGACAGTAGAGAGACTAAATTGCATGTCAGACACTAAAGATAACAGAACTGATTGCTCGGGAATGGTAGAGACTAGAGAAAAAATTCCAACTCTTCCGGAATCAGTGGAGCAGCACTTATTAAATGATGTAAAGAACTGGACCTGTTGAAGCTGGTGAAAGATTCCCTTTAAAGGGAATCTATCACGTCCAAAATGCCTCCCAAACCAATGGCAGTTCCTTTTAGAATTCTTTAATAGGAGTAGGAACACACCTTTGCAGCCTCATATCTATGAATATACAAATTAGTCTGCAAGTGCATCAGGGGCGTACCTGATTTGCCATATTAGCCTACAGACAGCCTCAAATACTCCAACTCTCCTCTGGAATTCCTGATCTTTTAGCCTCTGCTTTCACGACTATATCTTGGCAAATCAGGCCCACCCCTAGTGCACTTGCAGAATGATTTGCATATTTATAAAAAGATGAATATCTCTGCATTGTTTCAATAGTTTTTGGCTGCAAAGGCATGGTTCTTTTTCTATTAAAATCCCCTTCATAGCATTATTATTGATTTAGGAGGCATTTTGACCCTGAAAGACTCCCTTTAAAAAGGACCTTTCACCACCAACTCTGTTAACATTCTTCAATAGGTGCTGCTTCACTGATTCTGGAAGAGTTGACATTTTTTCTCTTGCCCATACTGTTCCTGAGCAATTGGTACTGTTAGGTTCAACACCCAATATGTTAACTAGACTCTCTACTGTCAGGTAGGCAGCCCTGGGCTGGAGTAGGCAGTTTGGGATCGCCCACCTGACAGTAGAGAACCTAAAAAGTTAATTGGGTGCCAAATCAAACAAAAACAGTAGGGGCTAGAGAATATTTTCCAACTACACCAAGATAAAGGAAATGGAGCCTGTTAGGGGAACCAAAGAGTTGGAGGACGTGGTGAAGGGTCTCCTTTAACCCCTTAAGGACACAGCCCAAAAGTGCGTTAAGGACCAGGCCTTGTTTTTCAAAACTGACATATGTCACTTTATATGGCAAGAACTTTGAGACGCTTTAACTCACACAAGTGATTTTGAGATTGTTTTCTCGTGACACATTGTACTTCATGTTAGTGGTAAACACTAATCAATATTTTTGTATTTATTTATAAAAAAATAGGATATTTGATGGAAATTTGGAAAAAAATCGCAATTTTCAAAATGTGAAATTCTCTGCTTTTCAGACAGATAGTCATACCACCCAAATACATTAATAAAAATTATCTACCATATCTCTGCTTTATATTGACATCATCTTTTAATCGTCCTTTAATTTATTTTGGATGTTAGAAGGCTTACAAGTGTAACAGCGATTTTCCAGATTTACAGGAAAATTTCCCAAACTAATTTTTTAGGGACCACTTCAGTTCTGAAGGGGATTATAAAGGTCTATATATTAGAAACTCCCCATAAATCACCCCATTTTCAAAACTGCACCCCTGAAATAATTCAAAACAGCATTTGGGAAGTTTGTTAACCCTTTAAGCATTTCACAAGAATTAAAACGATATCGAGGTGAAATTTAGATATTTCATTTTTTTCCACTAATCCCTTCATTTAGCCCTAAATTTAACACATTCACAAAGGGTTAAAGGAGAAAATGCATCTCCCAGTTTATTACACAATTTCTCCAGAGCACAGAAATATCCCACATGTGGGTGTAAATTGATGTTTGGGCATTCAGCAGTGCACAGAAGGGAAGGAGTGACACTGGACGTTTGAAAAGCAGATTTTGCTGGAATAGTTTTCAGGTGCCATGTTGCATTTGCAGAGCCTCCAAAGTACCAAAACAATGGAAACCCCCTAAAAGTGACGCCATTTTGGAAACTACACCCCTCACAGAACATGTCAAGGGGTATAGTGAGCATTTTGAACCCACAGCTGTTTCACAGATTTTACTAACATTGGGATGTATAAATGAAAAATTACTAAAACGTCACTTTATCCCCAAAGTTTTCATTTTCACAAGGGGTTAAAGGAGAAAAAGGACCCCATAGTTTGTGAAACAATTTCTCCTGAACACAGCAATGCCCCATATGTGGTCGTAAACCGCTGAATGGGTACATGGTGGGGCTCAGAATGGAAAGAGTGCTATTTTGCATTTGTAGGGCAGATTTTGCTGGAATAGTTTTCAGGTGCCATGTTGCATTTGCAGAGCCCCCAAAGTACCAAAACAGCGGAAACCCCCTAAAAGTGACCCCATTTTGGAAACCACACCCCTCACAGAACATGTCAAGGGGTATAGTGAGCATTTTGACCCTACAGCTGTTTCACAGATTTTATTAACATTGGGACATGAAAATGAAAAATTTCTTTTTTTCCAATAAACTGTCAATTTAGCCCCAAATTTTTCATTTTCACAAGAGGACAAAGGAGAAAAAGCTCCCCAAAGTTTGTTACACAATTTCTCCTGAACACAGAAATGCCCCATATGTGGTTGTAATCTGCTGCATGGGTACATGGCAGGGCTCAAAATGGAAAGAGCGCTATTTAGCTTTTGGAGGGCAGATTTTGCTGGAATAGTTTTCGGGTGCCATGTCGCATTTGCAGAGCCCCTAAAGTACCAATACAATGGAAACCCCTCAAAAGTGACCCCATTTTGGAAATTACACCCCTCATAGAATTTATCTAGGGGTATAGTGAGCATTTTGACCTCACAGCTGTTTCACAGATTTTATCATCATTGGTACGTAAAAATGTAAAATTACTTTTTTTTCTAATAAACCGTCTATTTAGCGACATATTTTAAATTTTTGCAAGTGGTTAAAGAAGAAAAAGCTCCCCACAGTTTGTTACACAATTTCTTCTAAACACAGAAATGCCCCATATGTGGTTGTAATCTGCTGTATCGGAACATGGTGGGGCTCAGAATGGAAAGAGCGCTATTTAGCTTTAGGAGGGCAGATGTGGCTGGAATAGTTTTCAGGTGCCATGTCGCATTTGCAGAGCCCCTAAAGTACCAATACAATGGAAACCCCTCAAAAGGGACCCCATTTTAGAAACTACACCCCTCAAGGAATGTATCAAGGGGTATTATCATCTTGAGCCTAAAAATGCTTCCCAAAAATTAATGTACAAAGTGAAAATTGAAGTTTTTGAAGAAATATCCAATTTCAGAATATGTTGCGGCCACTTTGTGGCATCAGAGACATGAACTCCTAAAACTATTAAGTGGGCTATCCCGGGGGAAAAAAAATTATATATGTGGGTGTAAACTGCTGCTTGGGAACACAGCAGGGCTCAGAAAGGAAGGAGCACTGTGTTTTTTTAGCTTTTGGAGTACAGATTTAGAGGGACTTTCTGGTCGCCATGTTATTTTTCCAGAGACCTGGAGGTGCTAGTAAACTGGAATTCCCCAAGAAGTGACCCCCATTTTGTAAGGATGATTTTAGGGTCTCTGCAAATGTGACATGGCGTCCAAAAACCAACAATCTAAATCTGCGCTCCAAAAGTACATAGCGCTTCTTCACATCTGCACCCTGCTGTGTGCCCAAATGACAGTTTATGCCCACATGTATGACACTGGTGTACCCAGGATAACGTACTTAATGCCATATGTGGGTATAAACTGCTGTTTGGGAACAGCCGGGCACAGAAGGGAAGGAGCGCTATTTTGGTTTTTAGAGCACAGTTTGGTTTTTGGACACCATGTCACTTTTGCAGAGCCCAAGAATTGCCAGTAAAGTGGAATCCACAGACTTGTGACCCCATTTTGGAAACTACACCCTTCAAGGGATTTATCAAGTGGTGTAGCGAGCATTATTAACCCTTAAGTGTTGCATTCTTTTAATTTCCAGAAATGAATGCGCAGATGATAATGAAAAGTTAAAAAATAAAATTTTTCCAGAGATACGCCATTTCAGTGCCCGATATGTTGTGCCCAGCTTATGTCTGCAGAGACACACACTCCAAAAACTGTTAAGCGGGGATCCCGGGCACAACAGCTTTTGGAGCGTTCATCTCTGATACAAGCCGGGCACAACATATTACGCACTGAAATGTCGTATTCCTGGAAAAATTGTCATTTTCACCTTTCACAATCAGCTGCGTATTCTTTTATGGATAATAAATTATAGCAACACTTGGGGGTTAAAAATGCTCACTGTACCCCTGGATAAATTCCTTCAGGAGTGTAGTTTCCAAAATGGGGTAACATGTCAGGAGATTCCACTTTACTGGCGTTTCAGCTCTGCAAAAGTGCAATGGCGTCCAAAAACCAAACCGTCCAAGCCTGTGCTCCAAAAATCAAATAGCGCTCCTTCCCTTCTGTGCTCGGCTGTGTCCATACAGCAGTTTATACCCACATATGACATTAAGTACGTTATTCTGGGTACGACAAGTGTAATACATGTGGGTATAAACTGCAGTTTGGGCACACAGCAGGGCGCAGAAGAGAAGGAGCGCTATGTGGCTTATGGAGTGCAGATTCAGATGTTTGGTATCTGGACACCATGTCATGTTTGCAGAGCCTGTAAGGTACCATAACAGTGGATTCCCCAAAGGAGTGACCCCATTTTGAAAACTGCACCCCTCAAAGAATTTATCAAGGGGTGCAGTAAGCATTAGTATCCCAGACGTGAATACACAGCGGATGGGGAAAAGTGAATATGTAAGCTGTGCGGAGTGCATTGGGAACACCAAATTCCCTACTATTTCCCCAGTAGTTCCTATTATTGGGGAGGTCACTCTGGGGGTCACTTCTGGTTTATTTTGCCTCATAAGCTCTAAATCTGTGGTGTCCCCTGATATACGCTCGCACAGCTTATACATTCCCTTCCTGACGCAGCCAGTTATGTTCTAATGATTTGGCGATTTTTGGGGTTTTTGTCTTCACATTGTACGACCTATATTTTCTTTATTTCTCTGGTGATGTAGCCATATGAGGGCTTGTTGTTTGCAGTATGAGATGTATTTTGTAATGACATCATCTTTGGGCGCCTATAACTTATTGAATAAATTTTATTAACTCTTTCTTGTTGGATTAAAAAAAAAAACCATCAATTCTGGCACTGCATTTTACCTTTGAAATTTTTCACCATGCAGCATAAAGCATAAGTAACACATTACCTTCATTCTACGGGTCGGTACGATTACGGAGATACCTCATTTATACTGTTTTTTTTATGCGATACTAATTTTTCAGAACAAAAACCCATTTGGGGACATAAATTAATTGTTCTTGCATCTCCATCTTCTGAGATGCGTAACATTTTTATTTTACAGTTTACAGAGTTTATTTAGGGCTTATATTTTGTGGGACAACCTGTGCTTTTTATTGGTACCATTTTGGGGTACATATGACTTTTTGATCACTTTTTATGGCATATTTTGTAAGGTGAGATGGCAAAAAATCATTACTTTTGGCGAGTTTTTTCCGTTTTTTTTTCCCGACGTTCACCGTGTACATTAAATATTGTTTCAGTTTTATTGTACAGGTTGTTATGGACGCGGCGATACCAAATATGCATTGTTTTTATTAATTTTTAGTTTTTTTTTTTATATAATTAATTTTATATAGGAAAAGGGAATTTTTGGGGCTTTATTCTTTTATTAATTTTTTCCAAACACTTTATTTCATTTTTTTTTTCACTTTTTTTTTATTTTTTCATGTGTCCCATTAGGACACCTGAGCCAGCAATGCTTTGATTGCTGGCTCAGCACTTTAGACTGCAAGACACGAGCTTACAAGTGTCTTGCAGTTTATACAGGAAGTGAGGCTATGCAGACGCATAGCGCTCACTTCCGCAGGTCTCGGCAGGATCAACCAGGTAGTGGTGTCTCCAGGCAGCCTGGGGTCACTGGGCAGACCCCGGGCTGCCGATCGTAGCGGCAACATGGCGGAACCCCTTGGATGCCGCGGTCATGTTTGACCGCGGCATCCAAGGGGTTAAAACCTCCGATCGGAACTCAGTTCCGACCGGGGGATATGGAGCAGGGTGTTTGCTGTCAGTTACAGCTAACACCCGGTTCCGATGCCGCCTGCTCAGATAGTGAGCGGGCAGCCGCCCCAGGGCGTATTAGTACGCCCTGTTGCGCTAAGTACCAAGCGCACAGGACGTAATAGTACGTCCAATGTCGTTAAGGGGTTAAAGGGGTATTCCCACAAACAAACAACATATTTAGATTTGTAGACAATTAAAAGTTAAACATTTTTGCAAATATATATAATTACAAATTTTGCAGAGCTTTAAAAATTTTCTCTAACCATCTTAGTGGTAAAAGTTTTCTGCCTTCATCAGTTGCCAATGGATATGACCATGAATGCATGAGCTTTCTATGGTCTGGGACTTGTCAGAAACCCAGCCATGATTTCTTTATTGTAGCTATATTATCAGGCAGGGACACTAAATGTATGAGAAGATAACTCAGCCACAATTAGGAGATCATGGCTGATTTTCTGGCTGTAGAAAGGTCTTGCATTCATAGTTGTATCCACTGGCAACTGATCAAGACAACAGAGAAAATCTTTCAAAATTTATAATTACTTATATTTGCAAAAATGTTTAAATTGTCTAAAAAATTTAAAATAGTTATATTCCGGGAGAAAACCCCTTTAAGGTAGTATGTATAGTAATATGTGACAATAAATATCGTTATAAATGATATTATGGTTTGTTTTTCTGAGGGGTTAGTAGAAACCTGACCTGAGGAGTGGTTGTGGATATAGGGTTTTTGGATTTTGCAAGTTTGACACAGTCCATTATAGATGCATTATAGGTTACTGCTATTTTTTAAAGCATAACTAAACTTTCGGACAACTTTTGATTTTCTGGCAGTATTTGTGTCATTAATACATTTTGTAATATACTTTATTAACAACTTTTGGATCCTTTCTGCAAAATTCTGCATTTTTTCACTCTTTCCCTTGTTTCTGTATTGAGAGTTGTCTCTGCCTCTCACTGAATGTTGCTGTGTATGGGGCTGTGTAAGATGTAGAGAAAATGAGGTGAGGGGAGGGTCACTTCAAACATTAGAAAACATTTTTACTTATTAACTTATTTGTTAATGGCATAAAGATGGGATTAATATCACTGTTTCTGTCTTTGCATGTGACACCACGCTACAGTATGTAATATAGTGGTATAGTCTATGGAACACACTCTGTGTTTGGACATCGAGTTTGATGTAATGGTAGGCAACTGGGTAATAATCTGAATGCAACCTATGTCCTAGGGCAGGGGTACTAAACAAGCAGATCGTGGACCCCCTGCCTATTGAACATTCATTTTGCAACGGCCAGGAGAAACACTCATACTGTAACACCCTACTCCATGGCCTCCCAGCTAACAGTCTCTCCCCCCCTCCAGTCCACCATAAACTGTGCTGCTCGCTTAATACACCTCTCCCCTCGTTCTTCATCGGCCGCTCCCCTCTGTCAATCCCGTCACTGGCTACCCGTTGCCCAGCGAATAGAGTTCAAATTGCTAACGCTGACATACAAAGCCATCCACAACCTGTCCCCTCCATATATCTCCAACCTAATCTCCCGCTACCTGCCTACACGTAACCTCTGATCCTCCAAAGACCTCTTTCTCCGCTCTGCTCTTATCTGCTTTTCACACAATCATCTTCAAGACTTCTCCCGTGCATCCCCCATACTCTGTAACCCTACAATCACAAGCTTCAAGAAGGTCCTGAAGACTCACCTATTCAGGAAGGCCTACAACCTCCAATAACACTACTGTCACCACACCACCATCTGTACAGCCTCTCCTCTCACCTTCTGTCTCTATCCCTCTTCCCTCATAGATTGTAAGCCCTTGCGGGCAGGGCCCTCTATCCCACTGTGCCATTGATCATTGTTAGTATTATATTTGTTTTGTATATCTTGTGTACCGTATGTTAACCCTCAAATGTAAAGCACCATGGAATTAATGGTGCTATATAAATAAACAATAATAATAATCTCCCGACATCTTCTGACATCTCCCATCTCTGACCTTATAAATTGCAATAATGACAGCAGCGATCGGCAATCAACCCTGCCACCTACGCAAGCGCTGATCCCTGCTAACACTATTGTAAGGTATTAGGGTTTAGTGGACAGTGGAGTGTTTCTCCTGACGGCTGTTGTGGAGAATTATACTGTGTGTGAAGAGGGCACTAACAATACATGGAGACAACTAATGGATCTTTATAATGTTCACATAGTGCCCCCCTCACACCATATATTAGTCCTTAATGCCCTCCCACAGTATAAAGCTCTTTAGTGCCATTTTAGTTCCTTTCCACACAGTATAATCCACGTTGGTGCTTCCCCACATGGTATAATGCCATGTTAGTGCCCCAACACACTGTATAATGCAACATTAATTTTTCCTAATTTACCTTATCTAAACCTGGATTACATTTTATAGTCAGATGCATCTTATTGTCTAAAAAAGCAGTAAATACTGGATGTGTTCAGCTACTGTACAGCTCGGACTCCCGTCAGTGGACCTTTACAAAACGTAGTTGAGTACCCATGTTTTTTATAAAAACGTGTGCAGAATAGCTAGCTTTTTTTCCCTTTCACATTAAATAGAGGAATAAAAAAGCAGAGAATAACACAGCAAAAACTCAATGAAAAACTTTGAAAAAAAAAGCAATGTGTTTTGGCTTTTTTTCCCCACTACATTTTTCGGCTGCGTTTCGCATTTTTCGCTTGGGGCCTTATTCTTAAAACAATATACTTTTGAAAAAAGATATCCATGGAGAGGATGATTAACGCATAAAAAACAGGATGAAAAGAGGTTTCATGTTGAAATCCCATTAAAAGACAAGGGTACACTCACTCCGTCTGGACTTTAAAAAATGTACAGTCTCCAGAGGTGACAAGGCTTCTTTACCATAAGCACTATGAATCTATTGAATTGTGGTCAATGCAAGAACAGCTGACAACTTCTAAAAAGGCTTAGATGTCTTCTTAAAGCAAAATAACATTGATGCTTATGTAATTGCATAAAATTCTTGTTTCTCTCCCCCCTTCCCTTCGGCCATGTTCTTTCCCATTCCTTTGTTGATCTTGATGGACATATGTCTTTTTTTAAACCATGATATGTAATTATATAATAAAATGAATAATAATTATATGCAATAATGTTAACCCCTTCTTGACATTTGATGTACATATATGTCATAATACAGGGCAAAAAATATGGAGAAGGGTCAGGAGTCGAGCCCTCTCCATATACAGTGTGTGCCAGCTGTATTACACGGCAGCAACCTGTGGGTAACAGGCATAAAGGGTGACTTTTAACTGGATAGATCCTGTGATCTGTGACAGCAGCGTAAAAGCCATTGCAATGCTAGCAGATTGAATTCTATTGATGCCCCCTAGGGGGACAATGATCAGTTGGGAGCCTGTCATAATCCCCCAGGCCTTGTCATCACCGATCTCCTATTACACCCTTCCACGGGCAGAATCTAATAGATCTGCAGAATATAGACTGCAATAAAGAAATGAAATATATATAAAAAAAACACATAATTTCCAATCATCCCCCTTTCCCCATTTTACAAATACAAACAAACATTAAGTATTGCCATGTCTGAAAATGGCTGAACTATCAAAATATAGAAGTATTTATCCCATATGGTAGATGATGTAACTGTAGTACCAATAAAAACATCAACTTTTCCTGCCAAAAAACACCCCTTACCCAGCTCTATAGATGGAAATATGGCAAAAGAAAAAGTCTTTAATTTTTTTTTCAAAGGCATTAAAAATAAGAACTATAGAAATTTGGTATTGCTTTTGGAATAGACTCTTTTGATGTATTTCACTTCATTACATCATACTGATCTCGGGAACTGCATAGATTACACTTGAGCAGAAGAGTGTGGGCTTGTGGTCTTTATAGTATTGATCTTGCTTCATTTACACTGACTTTACATTAACATAAAACTATTATGTATATTCTAGGCCAGGGGTCCCCAAACTACGGCCCGCGGGCCGCATCCGGCCCCCGGAGGCCATTTACCCGGCCCGCGTCGCAATTTCCTTGTGTTATTTCAATTGTGAGCGCACAGGCGGCGCTTACAATTGAAATAACCCGCCGAGCGCTGCACGGGAAGTCTCGTTCCTGTGTAGACGCTCGGCGCTCGTCGTCCGGACCTAGAATGATCACGTCATGACGCACGACGTGCTCATCTAGGCCTTACAGCCGAAGACAGAGGAGCCGGGACCACAGCGCGGGAGCGGCTGCAGTGCTAGGTAAAGTATATTTTCACTTTTTTTTTTTACTGGGCATGGAGGGGGATCAGAGAGCTGGATCTATATGGGGGATTGATGGGATCTATATGGGGGATTGATGGGACCTATACGGGGGAGAGACCTGGACATATATGGGGGAGAGACCTGGCCCTATATGGGGGAGAGAGCTGGCCCTATATGAGGGAGACTGCATAGGACCTATATGGGGGGGCATGGGACCTATATGGGGGGCATGGGATCTATATGGGGGGGCATGGGACCTATATGGGGGGGGCATGGGACCTATATGGGGGGCATGGGACCTATATGGGGAAAGAGCTGGCCCTATATGAGGGAGACTGCATGGGACCTATATGGGGGAGACTGCATGGGACCTATATGGGGTAGACTGCATGGGACCTATATGGGGGGGCATGGGACCTATATGGGGGGGCATGGGACCTATATGGGGGAAAGAGCTGGCCCTATATGGGGGAGACTGCATGGGACCTATATGGGGGAGACTGCATGGGACCTATATGGGGGAGACTGCATGGGACCTATATGGGGGGGCATGGGACCTATATGGGGGGGGCATGGGACCTATATGGGGGAAAGAGCTGGCCCTATATGGGGGAGACTGCATGGGACCTATATGGGGGAGACTGCATGGGACCTATATGGGGGAGACTGCATGGGACCTATATGAGGGAAAGAGCTGGACCTATATGGGGGAGAGAGCTGGACTTATATGGGGGCAGAGTGCTGGACCTATTTGCAAATATGGAACCGGACATTGACCATCTCATTAGCCAAAAGCAGGCCCATACTTCACATTGAAATAATGGTGAGTTTGTTGACTTAAATTTACTATTTCTTTATTTTGAATGTTGTACTTGTTCCCTTTTTGTTTTACTTTAAAATGAGATACGTGTAGTGTGCATAGGGATTTTCATACTTTTTCTTATAGTCCGGCCCTCCAACGGTCTGAGGGACAGTGAACTGGCCCCCTGTGTAAAAAGTTTGGGGACCCCTGTTCTAGGCTGTAATACATATACCAATATTCACAAACACTATAGTATCATTCCCAAGAGAATCATGTCATTTATTATGAAAGAATGGAAGAAGAATGAAGAAGAAAAGCAACTACAGATGAGCAGTATGTCAGTGGACTTAACCATAGAAAGCAGAAGGAAAACGCCCATTGCTGGCTCTGTTAAAGGGAGTCTGTCACCAGACCCCAGCATATCAAGCCAGCCCCGCAGATTGACAGCTTAGGGTCACCTGAATCAAACAATGCTTTCCCCTTATGAATCAGTGCCTCCGTTGCTGTGACATCAATTTTTGTCAATATGCAAATGATCGCTTTGGAGCAGCAACTGCTTGCCTCTTTGGAGCAATGCCCTTGTTGCTCTAAAGAGCTCATTTGCATAGTAACAAATACTGTGAAATCTCAGCAGCAGAGGCAGTGATTTTAAAGGGGAAAACACTGTTTGATTCAGGTGACCCTAACCTATCTATCTGCAGAGATGGGTTGATATGCTGGGTCCTGGTAACAGACTCCCTTTTAATGAACTGGTAAACAATACACTACAGTAAGAAAGCTTATAAGCAAAATTCTAGAAAGGTTGACAGCATAAATGTACATGAAGAAGGGGTCTGCAACTCCTGGCACACCTGCCAAGAGTGGCACGTGAGGCATATTTCCATGGCCCGAGTCCCTGAGGGGGCGGCATTTGGCCGAACTCACCCAGCGACATTTGGGTGAACTCGCTGGCGTCAGGCAGAAGCACTGAATAGAACAAGGAGCCGCGCCTGAGTCCAGGTAAGGTAATTAACATTGTTTTTACGTTTGTCACCTCTCTTGGGCCTCCGCTTATTATACTCTCAGGTCTGAAGAAACCTCAGAGAATAATAATAGCTTGTGAGTGGCAAACCCCAAAAATTTTGGAAAATTTGTTGGGGTCACAATGGTATAATATACTGTGTGGAGGAGCCAATATGGAATAATATACTATGTAAAATGGCCACTATGGGACATTATAGTGTGAGGGGCCACTATGGGACATTATACTGTGTGGAGGGACCACTATGGGCAATTATACTGTGTGGAGGGGCCACTATGGTACATTATACCATGTGGAAGGCAAAAACGCACCATTTGAATGCAGTTTTACTTCAAAGTGAAAGTACCAGTGGCCTAGGACTGGATGCAGCTATAGCTGCATCCAGATACGTAATGTGTCACCACCCTAAGGGCGCTGCTACACGGTGCTCCTGGACGCATACATTTACCACTTATTAAGGAGTACACATGTACTTTCATTGCTTCTAATGGGAAAGTACAGGTGTGTCCAGTAGCATCTCGTGGCAGCACTTCTGTGTTATGGTATGTGGTATATGACTTTAGTACAGGGGTCATCAGCCTTACAATTATTGCACAGCACTCCAAATACCTCATCTTTGATTTTTTTAATTTAAATTGGCACGTATGTACCCCTGATATAGAGTATGGAGCCATATTAAGTATTTGCAATTGGACCCAAACTATGTTTATTTTTAGTAAAGGAATGACAACTTGTTTTTTTTTGGTTTTACTAGATACGCAACTACTCTTTTTGTTTTTATCCATAGCATAGATTTCTGCGGAGTGTAGTCCTGAGCAAAGGACAAATGTATAAGTTGGTCTGTCATCCATTTGCAACTTGAACAGGTGGCATAAAAGTGGAGTTTTGCAGTTAAATGGATGATCCAATGGCCTGAAGCAGAGACTAGAAGTGCTAAAAGACTGATTGCAACGAATGTGTTTGAAGATGAATCTCAGCCACTCGAACGCAAGGCAAATAGCCCACAGCACATACATTGGCCACAGCTTCCAATCATACATCTGACAGCTTCAGCATGGAGGCAGACTGCAAGCTGAGACATATCCAAGTGATGGCTGTGAAGTCACATAGCAGTGGGGACAGGTATAATTGTGTGAAGGGGTATTACTGCGGGCGATACTACTGAAGTTCAACTTAAAGTGCAATCAAAAAGTCAAATTGTCAAGCTAAAACAGAGAGAAAAATGTAAATGTCCATTGACTGTAGCAGAAATAATTCAGATTATCAGACATCACAACATGTCAGTGAAAGGCTAGAGGCTATTATGCTGGGTGGCTACATTTACATCTATTAACACTATTACACATAACCAGTTAGAAAAAGTGATCATACTGTGTGGCTGCAAGTAAGATGCTAGTAGTGGTATATGACTTCTGCTGATTCTCTCCTAGCAGATGCTTTCAATGACAATTTCTGATAACAACTATGCATGGCTATAGCTTGTATTTTATCATGCGTTTGAGGTTTTATTTTCTCTCAAAGCACTATTATTGGCTCTTCCAATATTTCCATACACATGCATGCAGTGGCGTAACTAAAGTCTTGTGGGCCCCGGTGTAAACTTTGTGCTGGGCCCCGGTGTAAACTTTTTCCGGGGCCCCCTCCCCCCTCCCTACAGTGTATTTTTGATAGTGATGGTTATGGGTGCTGCAGCGGTGTCTCAGATATTTGAAAGGGATATAGCTTTAGTACCCACAACTGCGGTTATCGAGAATACAGTGAGCAGTTATCTAAAATACAGTGAGCAGTGCAGTGTCCTGCATGTAAACAATACTAGGAGCTGCATGCTGTGGGAAACGGTTGATCTGCTGGGTCCTAACAGTCTAAGAGATTTATGAGATCAGTGGGAATCCAACATACAGGGCCTCTGCTAATCAACTCTTTGAAGATACTGTGGTGCTTTTGAGAGTGCCGTGACTCCTTCGCTATTTACATTTCAGAGTATCTGTTTTATAATCACCATGCAATGTTATTGCAGCCTGTATAATACTGCATGGCTGCTATAAAACAGATGACGTGTGATGTGAATAGTGGAGGGGCCTGCACACAGTATAATATGCTCCACAGTGACCCCCCACACAGTATACTATGCTCCATGGTGGCCCCCACACAGTATAATATGCTCCACGGTGGCCCACACACAGTATAATATGCTCGACAGTGGCCCCCACACAGTATAATATGGTCCACAGAGAGTATTTTAAAAAGGATTGTGTCACCAGAAAAATTATCTATTTTTAAACCAAGTTTTTGTGTTAAATATATTTTTAAGAATGTTTAATTTTTTTTTACATTTTTTGTCAGTATCTGCATTTTTTTTAAAAAGTACTAAATTGTGCGATTTTTACTCAATTCTTTAAGGGTTTTCTTTGTAGTACATGCCTAATTTCAATTCATTTACATTTTCAATGGGAGGCAGAGATTGCAGTAGGACGCTGAAAAAATAAGCATCCCGCTCAATCTTTGATGCTGAGACTGATTCAGCCTCGGAGTCCTCAACTGGCCCTCAACCTCAATCCCTGCTGATTAGGCTCATTCTTGCCATGCATCACTATTCCACTGTGGGTAGACGGTGGCTGGAAGACAGCGGTGGAAAATGAAGAAGAAATCCTCTTCATTTTCTGCTTTGTAAACGAACCCTTATAGATAACACCACATCACTGTATCCGCTACTGACAATAGATTACATTACTTTATCTACTCCCTCTTCCTGCACAGAGCATGTCTAGAGAACACTGCCATAGACCTCAATGAGGTGTCTCCAGACTATTGTTACCTATGGCCATGAGACTGCTGTAAAGCTTATCACTTAACGCTGCTAACAGAAACTGAGGCAAGAAGGACAGAGAATAGAGTATAAAAAATCTACAGAAAATAAAAACAAATTAGAAAAAGACACATTTTCTATCTGGCTTATATATATATATATATATATATATATATATATATATATATATACACACAGTGCCTTGCGAAAGTATTCGGCCCCCTTGAACTTTTCAACCTTTTGCCACATTTCAGGCTTCAAACATAAGGATATAAAATTTTAATTTTTTGGTGAAGAATCAAGTGGGACACAATTGTGAAGTGGAACAAAATTTATTGGTTATTTTAAACTTTTGTAAAAAAATAAAAAACTGAAAAGTGGGGCGTGCAATATTATTCGGCCCTTTACTTTCAGTGCAGCAAACTCACTCCAGAAGTTCAGTGAGGATCTCTGAATGATCCAATGTTGTCCTAAATGACTGATGATGATAAATATAATCCACCTGTGTGTAATCAAGTCTCCGTATAAATGCACCTGCTCTGTGATAGTCTCAGGGTTCTGTTTAAAGCGCAGAGAGCATCATGAAGACCAAGGAACACACCAGGCAGGTCCGTGATACTGTTGTGGAGAAGTTTAAAGCTGGATTTGGATACAAAAAGATTTCCCAAACTTTAAACATCCCAAGGAGCACTGTGCAAGTGATCATATTGAAATGGAAGGAGTATCAGACCACTGCAAATCTACCGAGACC
Source organism: Leptodactylus fallax (assembly GCA_947044405.1). Lineage (NCBI taxonomy): Eukaryota > Metazoa > Chordata > Amphibia > Anura > Leptodactylidae > Leptodactylus > Leptodactylus fallax. Next base: position 1,641,594 of record CAMRHE010000385.1, read on the forward strand.
CGGCCGTCCCTCTAAACTTTCATCTCAAACAAGAAGAAGACTGATCAGAGATGCAGCCAAGAGGCCCATGATCACTCTGGATGAACTGCAGAGATCTACAGCTGAGGTGGGAGAGTCTGTCCATAGGACAACAATCAGTCATACACTGCACAAATCTGGCTTTTATGGAAGAGTGGCAAGAAGAAAGCCATTTCTCAAAGATATCCATAAAAAGTCTCGTTTAAAGTTTGCCACAAGCCACCTGGGAGACACACCAAATATGTGGAAGAAGGTGCTCTGGTCAGATGAAACCAAAATCGAACTTTTTGGCCACAATGCAAAACGATATGTTTGGCGTAAATGCAACACAGCTCATCACCCTGAACACACCATCCCCACTGTCAAACATGGTGGTGGCAGCATCATGATTTGGGCCTGATTTTCTTCAGCAGGGACAGGGAAGATGGTTAAAATTGATGGGAAGATGGATGGAGCCAAATACATGACCATTCTGGAAGAAAACTTGTTGGAGTTTGCAAAAGACCTGAGACTGGGACGGAGATTTATCTTCCAACAAGACAATGATCCCAAACATAAAGCAAAATCTACAATGGAATGGTTCACAAATAAACGTATCCAGGTGTTAGAATGGCCAAGTCAAAGTCCAGAGCTGAATCCAATTGAGAGTCTGTGGAAAGAGCTGAAAACTGCTGTTCACAAATGCTCTCCATCCAACCTCACTGAGCTCGAGCTGTTTTCCAAGGAAGAATGGGCAAGAATTTCAGTCTCTCGATGTGCAAAACTGATAGAGACATATCCCAAGCGACTTGCAGCTGTAATCGCAGCAAAAGGTGGCGCTACAAAGTATTAACTTAAGGGGGCCGAATAATTTGGCACACCCCACTTTTCAGTTTTTTATTTTTTACAAAAGTTTAAAATATCCAATAAATTTCGTTCTACTTCACGATTGTGTCCCACTTGTTGTTGATTCTTCACCAAAAAATCTCCAGAGGGCTGGGGGAAACCTGCAGGAAGCAGGAAGTCGTGGACCCAGCCAAAGACAGACAAGGCGGTCTGTTCCCAGAGGGCTGGGGCCCTGAGAGGACTTACTGAGCCAGGCTGCTTGTTGCCCCAGAGATCAGTCAGGGAGCAAGCCGTGAGTTAGGGCCTGTGTGTGGCCTAGGTCGTTTGTTATTTTGTGTATGTTTCTTAAGCTGAATAAAAGCCATTTTGTTTTGAATTGGCACCGTCTGAACGCTACTTCTCCGGCGCCCAGTACCACACCCACCACTGTCGGGTCCAGGAGTCTGCCGCCATTGAGATTAATCCCCCAAAATTGTCAAATATGGTCGAGAATGCAGGCATAAAGAGATCCACACAAGTCCTGGAAGACAAGTGTTTGGTGACTGCAGTACTGCTAAGTGTGCATTGTGGCCTACAGCTGGAAGAAATCTGTGATTTCAACTGAGAAACCCAGGAAGGGCTGAGCGGAACTGCAACATAGCAAATTGTATGCAAAAACTGGTGAAAGTAAAAGTCTGGAAGAGGAATCCAGGGAATGGACTTTGTGTATACTGTGGCTCAGAAGTCTGTAAAGTGCTTGCTGTTGGCAAGAAAGTAAGCAATGTGTGTAGAAGCTGGATATTGCAAACAGTCTATGTGAAAGGCTATGATGCCATGTTGGTGTTTTCTGTGGAAGACAGAAGAAAATGCTGGTTGTTGTAGTGCCACATAAGTTAACTGTTTGAATACATGTGACTGCAGAAGATAGCAAAAAAAAAAAAAAAAAAGTTGCTGCCAGTTGAACCCAAGGTTGCTGTGGAATATTGTGTAATCTTGTTAGTAAACCATGGGCAAGAAAAAGAGAATTTCAGCTTGTAAAAAAGCAGAGATGCTGTGCACAAGTGTGTCTTTGCAGCAGTCTCAAGGCAGAGAGACACAAAACCCGGAACAAAGCATGTGGAGTGCAAGTAAAGATAATGGGTTGCATGACAGTGACTCAGTTTTTCTGAAGCACCTCTGTTCTGTGATTGAATTTGTCCCTGCTGACTGTATGTCTCATACTGGAGTGCATGAAAGCGCCAAAGATGAAAATATTATGGTGCAGCAGCTTCAAAATGAGGTTAAAACCATCAGGTTTAGTTATGAGAATGAAATATCTGATTGGAAATGGCAGCTTTTGGTATCAGAAAAAGAGAATCTTAAGTTAAAGAATGAGCTTGACTCTATGAAGTGGTTATATCCTAGTCATTGTGAAAATGTGGTGCTGGGTTTGCCTGGAATGGACTGTGTCACTAAGAAGGAGTTTGCAGAAAAGAAATGCGCTCTATCTAATAAAGTCCTACAGAGTGTGGAACAAAAGCAAGTGCTTGAGAAGCAATTGCAGGATTTAAAGGCACAGCATGTCCAAGACTCCATTGCCAAAGAGAGTGTCATTGAAAAATTAAGAGATGACCTTGAAACTGCTAAACGTGAGAGAAGTGAATTTTTGCAGTGTCAGTCAGAATGTTTGGATGACCAAGTCAGGAAGTGTGAAAAACTTTTGGCTGCATTAAATGACAAAGAAAATGAAATTGCAGAGCTGAGGAAGCATGTGTCTGACCGAGAGAGTGATTTAGAATCTGTGGTGCAGACATTGCAGTCAGAGCAAAACTTGCATGAACTGAAGCAGGCTCGCCTAAATAATTATGTCAAGGAATGGCGGAGCAGAGCTGGAGTTCTGGAACAAAGAGAAATGGAACTCAAAGCTAGAATATGTAGCCTGGAGAGGGCGCTGTCAGGATCTTGTGAAGATAATGAGAAGTTGTCTGTTTTGGTGCAAAATAAAGACAAAGAATTGATGGAGATGTCGTCTGTCCATGCTCAGAATTTACAAACCTTACAGGAAAGTCACAATGAAGTTGAGAAAAACCTGGAATCTGTGCAGATATTGTATGAGGACAAAGCCAATGCTTATGACAAGCTGGAAAAGGCCAAGAGAGAATTGGACCTCCAGACAGAAGACATGAGGACTCAGTTTGAGGGAAACCTGTCTAATTTGTCTGCTGAAATTGTAGATCTAAAAATGCTTGTTGCTCAACTAAAAGTGCAAGTGGACAAACAGGAGGAAGTTGTACGCATCAAGGAACAGCTGGAGTTTCAGATGGATCAAGTGAAGCGCGAGTCAGAAATAAAGTTGGAAGAGCACACTTTTCAGATAGAACAGTTAAAAACCGAAGTGGAATCTAAAAGAGAAGAATTGGATCGATTGCAGCAGTCTTTATCCAATACTGAACAGTCAGCATTTGCCCTATCTTCAAAGCTGGCAGCACTAGAAGCTGAGAAAGACTCGCTGCAGAGCCTGTTAACCTCTAAAGCAGGGGTTGGCAACCCCCGGCACGTGTGCCAAGAGTGGCACGCGAGGCTTATTTCCCTGGCACGGCAGCGGTGTGTTCACATATGTCACATCTGTTTCCCTCCGGCATGGTGCACACAAGCTGGAGGGAAACTGATGCCAGGACCGATCCCATAGTTTTCTATGGGATCGGTTCTGGCACAAGAGGCATCAGTTCTGGCTCTGTATTTGTGCCTCAGCCGGATGGAAAAACGTTACCTGCAGCGTTTTTCCATCTGGCTTCCTTAAAATTTCATTAACGCGGGGTGCAGCCTTAAGATGGATGCGGCATCACCCGGTGTCTGCACAGTCTATGTACAGTAGTGAAGCCGGTAATTGTCGGCTTCACTACTGTACCTGAGCGAATTGCTCAGGATTGATTAAACCTATAAAGAAACACTTGGATTCATTTTAAAGATGAGAATCTCCTCTTTAAAATGATACCAAGATCACCATGATCGTCCTTAAACATCCTGATCGATTGGCTAGTGAAAACGATGTTCGGCATTGAAATCCCAATGCAGATCTCAATTCCCGACATCGTTTTAACAGTGAATCGCTCTGAATGTGTAAGGTCAATCATGGAGATCTTGGTATCGTTTTAAAGATGAGATCCTTAGAAATGGGGCTCTAAAAGTGTCCCCCCCCTCCTGTGCCAGGCAGCATCTTAGAGCTAAGGAAGGAGGGGGAGGAGGAGCTGCAGAGACAATGATAACTCCTCATTGTCTGTGCATAAGCTGCAGATGACCCGGGGGGGGGGGGGGTAGCAGGGACTTCTGTCCATGTTATCCCCTCTCCTATCAATCAGAGAGCATACTGTACTTCTGCTCTCTGTCACATAGAGGGATAATGTAATACCCCTCTGAGCCTAATCACATAACCAGGAAGTTTATTGGCGCTGTGACCCAGACATTTACCATCCTCCAGGTCGCAGCGCCAGAAGTATCGCACCAAACACTTACACAACACATGCACAAAGTCACCAATAAAGTTTACATTTTTTCACTGTCTCTGTCCTGTCCATACCTGATCTTTATAGAGTAAAATACGCCGCCCGCCTCTCTAGTGATATCTGTTACATGCTAAAATAATAGTAATAGCAATTATCACTAGTATTATCACCATAATACTGTGTGCAGAAGCCGCTATGTGACATAATACCGTGTGCAGGGGTCGTCAGACTTACAATTATTGACCAGCACTCCGAGTACCTCAACTTTGATTTTTTTAATCAAAATCGGCACACCGAACAAAAAAGGCTGCCTACCCCTGCTCTAAAGAATCAGAGCTGCAAGGTGCACTAGTAAAAACTGAGATGGAGGCTGCTCAGAAAAATGTGGCAGTGAAGAAAGTTCTGGAGCTGGAATCAGAGATTTGTGCGCTACAGAAGGCGTTAGAATTAGAGAAAGCTGCCGGCACAGAGGCAGAGAAAGGAGAACCATTAAGTCAGACCTGAGTGACCTGTCCACTGATGTTGATACCAATGATCAGATTATGATGAAACCACGTGATTCTGTAAAACGTCAAGTGGATGGTATAGTTCCCCAGGAAGATGCTGCTAAAGGTGCACTTCCTACAAAGTATAAGGAGGCCAAAGAAGGTCCAACAGAAGAAGAAACTGTGATTGGTCACACACTGCCTGTGACAGAGTGGGTCCAGCTTCAAACCAATGAGGTCCAGAGCTACGAGGGCTGTGAGATGGTAAATAAGGTGAAGGGTCATCAAAAGTGTGGAGCAAGAGTCCGTAAGAAGACTGACCACGCGTATGTTGTCCCAACAGATAAAGTGTCTGAAGCCATTGTGGATAAAGGTGTTGCTGTGCCTGTCTCTAGCCAAATGTCTGGTGGACAAATGGTGAATAATGACTCCATGTTATCTTTGAAGTGGGAGTCAGGAAGTAATACAGTCAACCCAAAAAGAAGAAAAGAGGCAGAAATTGTGTTACCGCCTGATGCTAATAGCAACAAGAAGATGCTGAGATACAATGTTGCTATGTCCCGAACTAATGGAAGTAACTGTGGTAGAGATTCTAATGCAGAGACTGAGCAGTCATCATTTGCATGCAGAAGTAAGAGATGGTTACAGGTCATCATTGATGTGCATGAAGTACGTGTTGGTTGGTCTCTGAGCTCCTGTGGATTCATGATAGGTGAAGATGAAGATTCTTATGGCTATTTACTAAAGGGATCAAAGTCATGCAATGGGTTGGCTGAAGACTATGGCGAAAAATATGATGAAAATGATGTGATCCCCTGTATGGCGAATTTTGAAGGTGATGAAGTAGAACTTGCCTTTGCACAGAATGGCCAGGATCTTGGCATAGCGTTTAAAGTGAGGAGAAACCGGAAAACTCGACTGACTGGATGAACCTAGAGGGCCAGGCCTGAAAAGGTCCTCAGCCACACCTATGGGTGGGGGCGTATCTCCAGAGGGCTGGGGGAAACCTGCAGGAAGCAGGAAGTCGTGGACCCAGCCAAAGACAGACAAGGCGGTCTGTTCCCAGAGGGCTGGGGTCCTCAGAGGACTTACTGAGCCAGGCTGCTTGTTGCCCCAGAGATCAGTCAGGGAGCAAGCCATGAGTTAGGGCCTGTGTGTGGCCTAGGTCGTTTGTTATTTTGTGTATGTTTCCTAAGCTGAATAAAAGTCATTTTGTTGGATGAACGCTGTCTCTCCGGCGCCCAGTACCACACCCACCGCTGTCGGGTCCAGGAGTCTGCCGCCGTTGAGATTAATCCCCCCAAATTGTCACAATATATATAAATTGGTGATACATTCTCTTTATTTCATTTTAGCCCATAAACTTTTTTTTTGTTGTTGGAAAATCACTAAAATATATCCATTTCAAGAAATAGGTGATTAATAATTTCAGCTAGACAATATCATAGAGGTGGCTGATGAAGGCTTTGAAGTTCAGGGAAAAGGAATGCACTATGTAGGTACAGCTGTGCAAGGGAAGGGTAAGGATATCTGCTGACCTATGAGATCACTGTGTTCCATAGTTAGTATGACTCTTCCTATTCTCTAATTATTAGCAGTTCTTCCTTTGAGGCTTGTAATGTACTGATATACTAGCAAGTCAGCAGAAATATAGGCTAAAATATAATTATGACAGTCTAAACTATAATACAATATTTTTATATTACATTCTCTATTATCACGATGTGTTGAAGTGACTTACTCAACCACTGCATCGAGTGTAGGATATGGCTGTGTATGGCCACTCTTTGAGTCTTCATGTGCTTCTTACAATCCATTATTCTGCTAAGCCTTTTAGGATTTTCAGGCAGCAAACTACTGAAATGGCATAACAGAAACAGTCTAACGTAAGGATTCGGCAGTAAGCTACTACTGGGAAACAAAAATGTTTGTTGATGTAATTTTAGGAATTTACAAATGGCTGTCAGATAATATTTGCATGTAGATGTACATTGGGTCACTAGTTCAACACTGCACTTACATACAGTATATCCTTAAAAGTGTCCACAGCCGTGTCATTGCACAGGAATAATTCATTTATATTCAATTATAGGGGCAATAAACGTGATGTCATAATGTAGATGGCGAGATATTCATCTTAGCTTCTGAAGGACGCTTTTTTTTTTTTTTTTTTTTTTTTTAGTACCACTTACTTTCCAGCCTTTTGACCCTGTCCCGACTTTTTTGAGATATTGCTGCCATCAATTTCTAAATGAATTAATTTTTATAAATGGAATGGAAAAATGGCTAACTTTTAACTTCTAATATGTGTTATATTGTGAATAAAATATGGTCAGATGAGATTTCCAAATCATTGCATGCTTGTTATCTTTACATTTTACACAACATCCCAACTTTCTTAGAATTGGGGTTGCACAATGCTGAGATACAAAGTGATGTCACAAAACATAATATAACAAACTTAGTGATGCCATGTATAAAAAGAAGGTGTTATTCTACATAGTGAAGTAATGGTATGGGAGTAATGCAGTCCCAGTGAAGTATGGGAGTAGTGAAGTCACAGTACAGGATTAATGTCAACATGAATAACAATTGTCCATTACAGAAACTAGCGGTGTGGGAGCAGGGGAGGCGGCAGGACTTTGTGGGGCCGACTGCAGAGCTGTCACAAACACACGCAGATATTTAATCTATATCTGCGACTCCAGGACACCAATACAGTTGAAATAAGTGGTAGATCAAGAAGCTGTTGGTCTCCTGCTCTACCATTCTGTTACCTGGAGGGTGCAGGCCTATAGTAGCTTGCAGCCTCCAGGTGCCCTGGCAACTGCCAAAGATGTTAGTGTCCTGACACAGGGCATGATAATGTCATCACCTTACGTCTCCTGGGCTGTGACGCTAACAGTGCCTGAAGTGGGTTATGAAGAAGTGATGGTGCCAAGTCCATGCATCAGGGGATTGAACCCTTTTTTTTTTTTTTTTCAACCATAAACTTAAATGTATTTTATTGACATTTTAAGTGATAGACCAACACAAAGTAACAGATAATTGTGAAGTGGAATGAAAATGATACATGGTTTTGAAAATTTTAATAAAATAAAAATCTGAAAAGTGTGACGTGCAAAAGTATTCAGCTCCCTGTACTCTGATACCCCTAAATAAAATCCAGTGCACACAATTGCCTTCAGAAGCCACTTACTTAGTTAATAGAGTACAGCTGTGTGTAATTTAATCTCAGTATAAATACACCTGTTCTGTGAAGGCCTCAGTGGTTTGATAGAGAACAGTAGTGAACAAACAGCATCATGAAGACCAAGGAACTCAATAGATAGGTCAGAGATAAAGTTGTGGAGAAGTTTAAAGCAGGGTTAGGTTATAAAAACATATCCCAAGCTTTGAGCATCTCAATCCATCATCCAAAAATGGAAAAAGTATTCTACAACTGCAAACCTACCAACACGTGTGCAAAGCAGTAATCAAAGCAAAAGGTGGATACTTTGAAGAACCTAGAATATAAGACATATTTTCAGTTGTTTTACACTTTTTTGTTAAGTATATCATTCCACATGTGTTAATTCATAGTTTTGATGCCTTCAGTGTGAATCTACAATTTTTATAGTCATGAAAATACAGAAAACTCTTGGAATGAGAAGGTGTGTCCAAACTTTTGGTCTGTACTGTATATAGATAGATAGATAGATACTCGTATATATCTAGCAGGTAATTGCAGTAGATTATTTTTAGATGTATATAAGATGATGCAGAGCAGATAAAAGAAGAGTAAAGTAAGAAATAACATATTTACAAAATAAATGTATAGTTAGAAATATATAAAATATGAGAAAAGAGTGAAAAATCAAGAGCTAAAATCTCCCAGGAAATCACATTATATTATATAATATTATGTATAATGCTACATGATAAGAGTATATTTTATACAGGTCTCACACATTTATGTTCTCCCCTACAACTAGTGTTCTGTTTTCATGAAGTATTGTAAGTGTTTTTAGTGTATGTTTTTAATTTCTTTTTTCATTCCTACTTTCCTAGTAAATTTCCTATATATCTCTATAAAAATACAGGTAGACAAGGTTGTATTTAAAAAGGACCTGTGACCACTCCTAAAATGTTTTAGTATTTACTTGCCTTCCCCATGAATTCATCATCCTGTATCATCGACTGTACAACTCTATGTTGTTCTGTTCCTTTGTAATTCCTTCTGAATATTTATGTATACCTGGACAACTGAGTATTACCATTCCCATTGTCAGAGCATTGTATCCTTACCTAGTAAGACTGATTGGACATTGTTTAGGCAGTTGTCCACAACTAGTAACATATACTTATCAATTTATAGATAGATTAGAGTCACCCAAATAAAACAATATTTTCCTCTTGTCAATATGTAAATGAGATAATTTTCATATTGGCAAAAAAGGTGTATATTGGCAGCAGAGGCAGTGATTCACCATTTCATTCAGTCAACACTAACCTATCTATCTGTCTGGCTGGGTTGATAAGCTGATGACTCTGTTTAATCATTCATTATATTAATAAATTATTATTTATGTATCAGCCTTCCTCTCATAGCCTCATGAAGAGGTCAGTGGTAAAACCAAAGGATAATAAAAATGGGAATATTCGAAGTGATTGTCCATGACTTTACTATTAGTGACCTATTCTTAGTACAGGTCATCAATAGTAGAATGGTGGATGTCTGAGTCCCGATGCACTTGCCACAGATGTTTGCTAGAGAGGCAGTATACTTGAACTATGCAGCTCTAGACACTGTGTAACAGTTGGCAAAGGTCCAGGAGGATCATTCCCATGGGACTGAGCCTGCAGTATCTTTTCCAACCCCTATAGAGTGTACTGAGCTGGATGGACTCTGTCAAACAGCTAACTGATGGGTGTCCCAAGAGTTAGATGCTGCACCAGTTTACTATTTGTGAGCTATCCTAAGGACAACCCTAAAGTCAATAGTTCTGTGCTGTCCTCTGCATACTTATTATTAAAGAAAGATTATGTTGAAATGTTTAACATGTCCATGATGAAAAACATTAGGAAAATGTGTACTTAACAAACGAGATGTAAAATAACATCCATATAACAGAACTAACTATCTAATCACACAACAAGTAAAATAGTCTGTTTTGAAGATAACTTGCTTACAATATAATTCTCATTTTTGTCCTGTGCTTAGAGTATTCCTTGCTGAATTAATTTTACTCTTGTTACATAAGCATGATGGGCGTAGCCAGCTTTGTATGTATAATAAAGTGTCTGCCTGTTCTATGGGTGTGCCAGTGGGGAAACCTCCCCTATGTGTTTCCCCCTCTGTGGAAAGAGTAATTAAACTGTATTTCATATGTTTTTGGGCCAAGGGCAGAGCTGGGGCCGGCTACCTCCCTCTGTTTATTTTGGCTGCAGCAGAGAACAATGACTCATTTGAATATTGTTGATCTGCAGAGTTAATGTTCCATTAATCGCTTGGCCCCAGGTCCCGCCGGGGCTCTTCCGCAGCTTTTTGCAAATACACGTAGTTGGTGTCATAGAGGGAGATGGAAGCTGTTGTAAGCGCTGTATAAACAGTGTGCTCACTTTATCAGATATTTCCAGATCAGAATTCTGTATATGCCACTAGTTACAGCAGTAGCCTGGGAATTGTGATATTTTGTTAGACCTCACCTGCACAGCATGAGAATCAAATACCCACTAAGTATTATTTTCCCATGTGGAAAGTGAAATGCTGTCATATATTCTAGTGATAAAAATACATACTAAAGGTAATATTAGTCATATTGGGTTCATTTCTTGAAGTGTTCTCTGTATTCTGACATCGAACGCACTGTATATTCAGCTAAGACAGTGTGGTGAACCTGTCACTATATATAACCTATTGTTATGTTGGATGGCCATTAGATACAAAACAGGGGTAAGGATCTGTTCCTACTGCTGATAATATATCCTCTGTAGGTTTTCTATAGCGGTTTGACAACAGGAATAGACCAGCCTGCCACAATATTCTTGCCATATAAAAATCTAACAGTGAGATCCATTAGGATTTGTCCATATCCAATTTAAAATGGATCATTTACATTTGCCATTGCTCTGTTAATAGCTATGATATGAATGTGAACTGAGCTTAAAGTGGAAGTGTTATTTCACTTTTTTTTTTACTATTGTGTAAGGGGTGTTTGGTAAAAATTTTTGTAATATACTTTATTAACCTATTTTACTTCCTTAGTAGAAAAAAAAAGGCTCTAAACTTCTCCCTAGTATTTCTATAACTAAGCATCTTGGAGGCATATGAAAGCAGACAATCTCATCTTTTATATGACACCAGAAACAGATGGTATAAAACCAGAGATACATCTAGTTGAAGTGAACCCTCCCTTTAGCAACGGCAACATACTGGCAATACACAGTAATGTGTACAGATTCTCTCTAGCAATAGCTTAGTTAGAGCATTACTAGAGAGAACATCATAGCATGTTTTATCCTAAAATTGAGAAAAATAGGTTAAAGAATATTGCAAAAATGATCACAGACCCACCTCTCCACAATAGTGAAAAAAATTAAAGGTCACTTACACAATACATGTCCAAATGCAAAAAAAAAAAAAAAAATACACATGTAATATACAGTAACAAATCACTGCCCATAAACTCTCACAATCTATCTTAAACTTCTTCTGTCCCATAATATAATTTAACCCCTTCCCGACATCCGCCATAATAAAACGCAGGATGTCGGGTATTTAAATATGGTGAGCAGAGCAGCCCCCTTAGACACCAGGTCTCTGATGTACACTCACGAAGGGAAATAATGTTTTGAACTTTTTACTTTCAGGCTCTATATCTCAACATCCACCACAGCTTCATACATGAGACTACCATCATTTTATAGACAATCATCCTGGCTATCTCATACATAAATTTGACTTACAACTATTTAGCATATGATTAGTTATGCAGATTCTTGTCATGTGACTACAATGTTACTGTTTTGCTCCTGGTGGTGGAAAAATCTTTTTCTTCTTGTATACTACAAATTACAACCTGTTCTCACATTCCCTAATAGCTCAGTGTTTTATTAGGTTGATTCCCAAGCAAAATGTCACTGGTTCAAATCGAGAAGATTTCCCAAGAAAAAAGAAACAGCATCATCCAGCTCATCAATAGCGGTCTCAGCCAAGAGAATTGCCAAACTGCATCATGTGAGTGCCATGACAGTTTGAAGAATATGAAATGAAGTCCATTCATCCATTCAAAAGCCAAGAGGTGGACGTCCAGGCAAAATATCGGAGTCAACAATTCGGCTCACAAGGTCTTTCAGTTCTGGTGCGACAAACACGGCAGTGGAGGTGACTAGTATGCTTTGTAATAGTGAAATCACAGATTTCCATGTAAGCACTGTGGAAAAGGCGTTACACAAGTCTGGAATGGTGGCCCAAAAAAAGGTGTAGAAGCCTCGACTTCAATATCATCATAAGAAGTGTCGACTCGAGTTTGCAAAAAAGTACGAAAAGGGGACGGTAGAAGATCGGAGCTCGGTGGTTTGGAACAATGAGACGAAAATCAATAGACTGGACTCTGATGGGTGCAAATGAGTCTGGAAGAAACAAGGGAAAAGGGGGCTAATGGATCGAGAAATTGAAGAAACTATCAAGTTTGGTGGAAACCTGATGACATGGGATTGTTTCACAGCATTGGATACTTGACCAGCATCGATGGTGGTCTCAATGCTGAGCTATATGTGAGTATCCTACAAGACAAGTTACTTTGTACACTTGAGTACTATGGGTATGAAAAGGATGACATAGTGTTCCAGCAGGACAACAACCCGAAGCATACACCAAGATTAGCAGAGGAATGGTTCGATGATGTAGAGGTGCTGGATTGGCCAACACAGTCCCCAACCCAATCTAACACTCATGGGTAGAGTTGAAGAAAAAGCTGTATTCGTACCCAAGTAAGTTGAGCAGTATGCACCAACATTGGGAATGTGTAGAAGAGATTTAGGTCAAGACATGCTTGAATCTGATCGAGAGAAGGATTCAGGCAATGTTGATAGCCAAAGGTGGATTTACAAAATAATAAAAATTAAAATTTAGATTTTTAGGAGCAAAACAGTAATAACACAGTTACATGACAAGAATCTGCATAATTAATCATATGCTAAATAGTTGCAAGTCAAATTTATGTATGAGATAGCCAAGATCATTGTTTATAAAATGATAGTAGTCTCATGCTCAAAACTGTAGTGGATGGTGAGATATGGAGCCTGAAAGTCAAAAGTTCAAAGCATTGTTACCCTTTTGCTTGTCAGGGTATTATACAGCAGAGCCCTGGCACTAATGCCCACAATCAGTGCCCGCACCAATTACAAGCATTAAGTAATCCCCGGCAACTTGGGGGAGGATCGCAAATCCCCGAAACAAAATTCAAGGCCGGCGATCAACCATAACAGCTAGGAGCCTATTGAATGCTCCCATGCTTGTCTTGCATTAACTTCTATTATAGGCTTCTCTATACAGTCTCTAATACAAGTGTCGATAATTTGCAATACATTACAATACATTAGTATTGTAATCCATTGCTTTAGGGATCAAACCCTGGCATTCAAGACCCCTGGTGGTCAAATAAATACAGGAAAAAAAAAAAGGAAAAAAAATATTTAAAAAATAAAAGGCATTAAAAATTCTAATCACCGCCTTTTTCCCTAGAACACATATAAAAGTGCGTAAATAAAGTGAAACACATACACATTAGGTATCCTTGTGTCCACAAAACGCCCAGTCTTCCAAAAAAACTTCCCATATGGTGAACATTGTAGTGGGAAAAAAAATCAAAAGAGCCGAACTGCCGTTTTTTTGCTGTTTTGCCTCTCTTAAAAATTTGAATATGAAGTGATCAAGGCAATAGAAATTCCCCAAAATAGTATAACTAAAATAAAATATACATCTGGCCCTGCAAAAAAAAAAAAATATATATATTTTGCAAAGTTTTGGATTAAAAAGGGGTTAAAACGTAAATAAATCTCTATAAATTTGGTATCCCTTGAATTGTACTTACCCATAGAACACAGACCACATGTCATTTTGGCTGCACAGTGAATGCTGTAAAAATGAAGGCCATAAGAAGGTCTAACAAAAACAGTTTTTCTCCAATTTCATTCCATTATGAATTTTTTTTTACAGCTTCCCAGTACATTGTATGGAATATTAAATGATACTCTTACGAAGTGCAATTTGTCCCACAAACATTAAGCCCTCATAAGGCTCTGAGAACTGAAAAAAAAAGTTATGGGATTTGAAAGGCAGGAAGGGGTTAAAGAGTAAAAGTCTTAATAAGCCAGGAAATAGATTTTAGTCTATTGACTCCCTTTAGTCAATTCAACTAAGCCACATTGAATACTATATATAGCATGTAAGCACTGTCCCACTAAGGCTGTGTTCACCTCTCTAACTGGATTTCTGCTTTTCTGTTCTGTTATAGGAAACCCTATGGTGATGGATCCATCATATGATAGACACAAGCCAATCCCAATGGATCCGATTGTCAGGTATCTATTACGGTGTCTATGATTTTGCCTAATGAAAAAGTCCTGCACTTATATATTCATGATTTTGGATGGAATCTCTGACTGATATTCCTAGTGGAACCTTTGATGCTGATGAACATAGGTTTATTGGCATATACAGTGCCTTGCGAAAGTATTCGGCCCCCTTGAACTTTTCAACCTTTTGCCACATTTCAGGCTTCAAACATATAAGGATATAAAATTTAATTTTTTTTTTGAAGAATCAACAAGTGGGACACAATTGTGAAGTGGAGCAAAATTTATTGGTGATTTTAAACTTTTGTAAAAAATAAAAAACTGAAAAGTGGGGCGTGCAATATTATTCGGCCCCTTTACTTTCAGTGCAGCAAACTCACTCCAGAAGTTCAGTGAGGATCTCTGAATGATCCAATGTTGTCCTAAATGACTGATGATGATAAATATAATCCACCTGTGTGTAATCAAGTCTCCGTATAAATGCACCTGCTCTGTGATAGTCTCAGGGTTCTGTTTAAAGCACAGAGAGCATCATGAAGACCAAGGAACACACCAGGCAGGTCTGTGATACTGTTGTGGAGAAGTTTAAAGCTGGATTTGGATACAAAAAGATTTCCCAAACTTTGAACATCCCAAGGATCACTGTGCAAGCGATCATATTGAAATGGAAGGAGTATCAGACCACTGCAAATCTACCAAGACCCGGCTGTCTCTCTAAACTTTCATCTCAAACAAGGAGAAGACTGATCAGAGATGCAGCCAAGAGGCCCATGATCACTCTGGATGAACTGCTGAGATCTACAGCTGAGGTGGGAGAGTCTGTCCATAGGACAACAATCAGTCGTACACTGTACAAATCTGGCCTTTATGGAAGAGTGGCAAGAAGAAAGCCATTTCTCAAAGATATCCATAAAAAGTCTCCTTTAAAGTTTGCCACAAGCCACCTGGGAGACACACCAAACATGTGGAAGAAGGTGCTCTGGTCAGATGAAACCAAAATCGAACTTTTTGGCCACAATGCAAAACGATATGTTTGGCATAAAAGCAACACAGCTCATCACCATGAACACACCATCCCCACTGTCAAACATGGCGGTGGCAGCATCATGGTTTGGGCCTGCTTTTCTTCAGCAGGGACAGTGAAGATGGTTAAAATTGATGGGAAGATGGATGGAGCCAAATACAGGACCATTCTGGAAGAAAACTTGTTGGAGTCTGCAAAAGACCTAAGACTGGGACGGAGATTTATCTTCCAACAAGACAATGATCCCAAACATAAAGCAAAATCTACAATGGAATGGTTCACAAATAAACGTATCCAGGTGTTAGAATGGCCAAGTCAAAGTCCAGACCTGAATCCAATCAAGAATCTGTGGAAAGAGCTGAAAACTGCTGTTCACAAACGCTCTCCATCCAACCTCACTGAGCTCCAGCTGTTTTCCAAGGAAGAATGGGCAAGAATTTCAGTCTTTCGATGTGCAAAACTGATAGAGACATACCCCAAGCGACTTGCAGCAGTAATCGCAGCAAAAGGTGGCGCTACAAAGTATTAACTTAAGGGGGCCGAATAATTTGGCACGCCCCACTTTTCAGTTTTTTATTTTTTACAAAAGTTTAAAATATCCAATAAATTTCGTTCCACTTCACGATTGTGTCCCACTTGTTGTTGATTCTTCACCAAAAAATTAAAATTTTATATCCTTATGTTTGAAGCCTGAAATGTGGCAAAAGGTTGAAAAGTTCAAGGGGGCCAAATACTTTCGCAAGGCACTGCATATAATTGTAAAGCCATAATTGGACATCTGCTTTTAATAAACAATATAGGAAAGGAGAAGAGATGCTTGCAGGAAATTGGGAAGTGTATGAGTATTATAATGTGTTATGTGTTATGAGTATAATAAATGGTCCCATATAAAAAATAATATTTGATACAATTGTATTGATATTCAATTTGTATATGTATTCTTTTAAGTTTTACTACTTTTGCAAAGTAAAAATCCTTTATTGGGATATTTTTTATTTTGCATCGCCATTTTCCAAGACCTATAACATAATTCTTTTTATCAGCAGAATTGTGTGAGGGCTTATTTTTCGTGGAAGACCTGATGTTTTGGTTAATGCCATTATGGACAACATAACTCTTTTGATTGCGTTTTATAATTTTTTATTCTATAGTGGACAGAGAAAAAAACAGCATTTCTGGCATTGTTTTTTAAGAACATTACAGTTGCATTGTTTGGGTCAGTATGAACATTGTCAATACTCAATATGTGTGTTATGTTTTAATTATTTTATTATTTACTAAACATTTTGGTATGGAGGATTAATGTTTCATTATAAATTTAGCTTATATATATATATATATATATATATATATATATATATACAGTATATATAAAACTACCTTTTTTATTGCTATTTTTTAGTCTCCTAAGGGGACTTGAACTTGCAATCTTTTGATCACTTACATAATTCATTGTACTACCTTAGTAGTGCAATGTATTATACTGTCTGTCCCCTTCTTATAGAATTAGGATTCTAAAAGGAATATACAGAAGGCAGACCTGGGGGCCTTCATTAGACCTCCAGCTGGCATGTAAAGGCATCGGCTCCCTGATATCTCATGTGCAGGGGTGCTGATGCCTAGAGGAGGAAGACCCCCTCCCTCTAAAACCATGTGAGTGCCTGGGATTGGTTGTTTTGAAATCCCATGTGTTAGGAGCAGGTGTCTGGCTATGAGTACAGCTGGCCACCCGCTTTGCACAGTGCGGAGACCCCACACTATTCTGATGCAATTGACATAGAAAGTCAGTTGTTTTGCAATAAGACCCATTAGTGGCTGAAGTCAATAATCTATCTTTCAGGCACTAATGGGTTTATCCACACATATATTGTAATTCAGGAAATTTTAATTCACTTTACAAAAAAGAGTCAGCACTAAGATTAGAGCCTTATTTGCAGCCAAATATTATCATGTCTGTTCTACATAAGGAGTAGACTTTCATTGTAACTATGCATATGGAAAGAGCAAGCACCCATGGAGGAACCTGGCAAAAAATTCCCTAGACTTAGACTTGTGTATGGTGGGGACTCCAGAGCATGCTTCCCTATAACTGACCCTGCAAACACATGAATTATATAGCAATATGTTATTGCCGTGTGCATCACATCTTACAGTACTTTAGGCCACTCTTCCAGTATACTTGGGTCTAAACAGTTTAAGCTAGCCTATAGCTGCCATAGATTTCAGTTTCTGGTGCACGGGCCACCTGAGATATCCCAAAATGATTAAGAGCTGTAAGCAACATTTCATGCCAGCCTGGGCGATTATTAAGATTGGTATACACTAGTCTTAATAACACAGTGCCTCCGCTTTCAGGTAAAGAAAGTGATGAACACCATAATATTACTTTCTCAGGGATTAAACAATTATGTTGAGTGAACGTAAAGATTATACATGAAAAGTATATTTGTTCAGGCAAAAGAGGAAGTGCAGAGAGTATTTGACATAATAAAAGTTTACCATAAAATGTACCATCTATTTATTTAAGCTGGGGATAAGATTTCTAGTCTCAGATTTGATGTCTGGACAAGAACAATCATGTGATTTGTAAACTGTGAAATAAGTAAGAGGAGGAACATGCCCTAGGAAAGAATGTCAAGCAGATTTCTGTCCAAGAAAGTGCTTTTTATTAGACTTGATTGAGCCTAGTAGCAGTACATTTAGATTTATCCTTTACATTAACCTGCCTGTTTTAGTATGTCACTTAGACTGACATTTTCTAATACAGGAAGGATGTTCTCTCAGATAATCACCGTGAATCAACTTAGGGAAGCTTTCAGTTGCACAGAACTCCACGTAGCTTGTCTGTCAGTGAAAGATATATTACAACAGAAAAATAATGTTTTATGGAATTTCGGTTCTTGAATCAAAGGTCATATGAGGATTCTGCGGAAGTCCTGGCAGTATAATCTATTTTGTGGCTGACTTGAAGTGTATAGCAATGGGGCCCTGGTTGTACAGATGAGTGCTGTCTATGGTGCGGGTGTTTACCTCACTACTTTATCTATGCTACACCTTTCACAAATGCAATCTATAAATTAATCAATTAGTAAATCATAGATCTTTCTGGTCTTCCCCCTAGTTAGACATGTGTCAGATATTAATTAGACAATCTCTATGTGCTAGGGTAGGGGTGTCAAACTCATTTTTCACCAAGACCCACATCAGGATTATGGTTACCTTCAAAGAGCCGTTTGTAATTGTAAGGCTGGGTTCACACCTGCGCTCGATCACCGTTGGGGGTTTCCGTCCCCCATTCTGCTTGAAAAATGCAGGCGGAAACCCGGCGGACCTCATTATAGTCTAGGGGGTCCGGAGTTTCCGCGGATAAGCGCTTTTTAAGCGGATTGGGTTTCAGTTTTTGGAAACCCCAACGAAGGTGTGAACCTAGCATAAGACTGTGTAAATGTAACTACTCCTTAACACATTACTAATGTATATTGTACTCTTTTACCACTGACACTGCCTCAGAACACAAAAGACATACCCTCTTTTTTTCCCCTTCAAACACAGATATGTATTCACTTTCCCATCTTTCATTAAACTGCCTTCTGCCTTTTCTCATGTTGGACATTTTGGGATTATTTCTGAGTTCTGCCTTTTGGAAAACCACCTTACACTGATGTAGAAATACTGCAATCTGCATCCTTCTACATAAGCCACAAAACTGAAATTGATAGTTCATCCTTACAACAGGCTACAATATCAGATTGAAGAGAATACGACTTCTAATGTCTCTGTCCATCAGATGACTGAAGGGGCACCAGCACTCCAGCAAGTATAGTGTATAGTGTTATAATGTTTGTCCCTTTCAAGTGAATGGCGCTGAGTTCTGGTTAGTATTCTGGAGCCTTAGCACTAGCACCATTTGGAAATGGAGCTTTAAACAGGCAGCTCTATTGTAGTGTCCTGCAGTGAATGAACTGTCTGTTGGTGGTCACTACAAGACAAGAAAACACATCAACAGTAATTTTTATGTATCACATTTATTGCCACCCTCACTGCAATAGTTCTGCATGTCAATTGCATGTGACCTGCAAATGGTCCTACAAATATTGGTGCTGATGGTGGAGGTGACTGTATATTCTGGAAGCATGGGCTAACTGACTGCAAGGAGATATTGAAGTCCTTAAAGAGAGTCTGTCCTCAGAAACCTGCACATCAACCCACATATAGATAGGTTAGGGTCACCTGAATCAAACACTGTTTAACCTTGAGAATCGGTAACTCCGTTGCTGAGATATTGCAGTTTTTTTCAATATGCACATGAGATCTTTGAAGCAACCTTAGTGGCAATGCTCTCGTTGCTCCAAAAAATTCATCTGCATATTGAGAAAAACGGTGATGTCTCGGCAATAGAGACACCGATTCACAAGGGAAAACCACTGTTTGATTCTGGTGACCCTAACCCATGTATCTGCGGGGCTGGGTTGATATGTTGGATTCTAACGACCGGCTCCCTTTACCCAAATTTGATCTAAGTAAAGGGTTGAAACATCTGTAATGTAATTGTGGAATAAGGATTTGTATTTCTTATAGACATCAGGTTATCATTGCATCTCTCCATAATTGACTAGGGCGGCACTGAAGAAGATTCTTGGAACCTCTCAGCCATCATGGAATAAGGACAATTGTCTCCCTATTATCTGTCTGCTTTCCAGTCATCAGTCTTTCATTTCCCAGCAATAATCTACGGCTGATCTTTCATTTAGTGTAAAAGGTCACACACAGGGAAATGAACTCAACACAATGGTTTATTAGTTTATTTTATTGCGCCAGATACTACTGTGCAGGTACTAGTCATTGGTGTTTTTGTTTTTGCTGTATGTTACTTTGCTCCATACCTCCTGCAATCTCCGCCCTGATTTATTAGCTTTTCTCACGTCAGATGAAGTTCTGCGATGAATTACTCTGACACTAAATTATTTAACACATTTTAATCGTCATTACATAAACAGAAACAAGTTTCACCCCACATTATTTTCACTTTTGCTACAGATGGAGTCAGCACCTTTGCATCATCGCTGGCTTATATGATAAAACATGGCATAGGCTTAACCCATGACACTGACTGGTGTTAGCACATTGTATCAACCATATACTTAACTCCAATTATATACAATTGGAGTCTTTTATATATGAATTTATTACATCTCATACAGTATTAACCTATTCCCTGCTCTAGTCATCAGAAATTATCAAACGACTATGTAAAACATTATATCAGACAAGTGTATTATTATAGAATTCGCTTATACGGTAAGTGATGAAAAGTCAATTCATGTAGACATGGATTGCACCTCATCCATACATTGCAGAAACACAAGCATTTTCCCTATACATTTAATAGGGGAAGAAAAATTGCGGAGGAAAATACAGCAAAATCTCACAGAAAAATGCGGCCAAAAAATGCAACATGTTTTTGCTGTGTTTTTTTACACAGCTTTTTTTTTTTATTAGCTACATTTCACTATGTCGGGCCTCAGTCTTACACATTCCATATTACTAAGAGAAATCAGAATGTGCAGAATGTGATGGACTTACAATGCCATATGACATATGTGCATGCAGAATTGCCCTGTACATGAGGCCTAAGGGTGGTAATGACCCATATTTGCACTAGTTAGGCTTAATGGTCTATAACAACATTATTCTCTTCTATTATTTCTGTAGTGTATGAGGCTTATTTTTGGCTTACATGTATTTTTTGGTTTTGGAAAATACGCCTTTCTAGAGTGCCCAACAACTTGTGGACAACCTGAGGAGACATTTGTGTCATTAGACATTAGTAGGACCAACTAGCCAACTATTACATGGATAAGATACTTGAAGATGCTTAGGAAAATAATTACCTAAATTATAAGGAAAGAATGTCTTTTACTGTCATTGCAAAACTGGTTAGCAATAAATACATATCATGTATATAGAAAGACATACCATGACTGCTATGGTGTTTTAGAGAGAATGGCCCAGCTTTGGCTGGTCCCCTATTATACTGTGTAGCGAGTATTCATGCAAAACTCTCCTCAAGAAAAAAAGGCATTTTTAGCAAACATGGATTGGGGAATAGGACTATGGGTTATGGAAAGGGCATGAAGGGAGAAACAAACACAAGACCTTTCATATTGGGTGACTAGCCCTGGCATCTTAATGTCATGCACGCTTTTTAACCCCTTATATGTACACCAATGGTCCACCACCAAATAAAAAAGGTAATTTTCATCAGTTTTGTTACAACAGATAGCATTCCTTATTCTTGAATACACTTCTATGCAGAGTGTGTCTGTAAATCCATCATAAAAGGCATTAATCCTATTGAAATCAATTACTATGTTTTCTTTGATTCCTTTGATGCAATTGTTTTGTCCAATAATTGTCCTATTTTACTAAGTTTCCTAGAACCCCTAGGGAAAACTGGAATATTATAAAGTGAATTACATTATATATATCAAACAAAGCAAATCCCATCAAGAGAAAATAAATCTTTTATCTATAAATCTGGGAGTATGTGTAGTGAGCGTCATTATAGGTGTTCCTATGCAGAAAAGCGGACCAAGGGTGAGTCAACCTTACAAAAATTTCCTGTTCAACGGCTGCTGAACTACAACTCCCAGTTGCTAGACTGATAAAGGTTGCTTACCCCACTATAAGTGTATATGGGAAAGCAATGGCCTGTTAAATGTTTCAGTCCCTTTGACATAAAGCGTTGTACTATCAATTGTTGGACAAGTGCGATAAATGTGTTATATTAATGTCTGCTATTAATGTAATGCCTCTCACCTTGGAACATTCCTGTACATGTTGTATTTGTATTTGTATCTGCTTATCTTATCTTTGCTGCTGTAACACACTGAATTTCCCCACTGTGGGACTATTAAAGGACTATTATTATTATTATATTAACTATATTTATTATGAATATAATATACTTATTGTTTTATAGCATGTATCTGTAATGTAGCAGACAATCCAGGATTGCTCTCAACTTGATGAAGGTGCAGTCAGCTATACATTTTATCTGCATTGGCTATTGCAGGCAAAGTTCACTATTACACTATTATAAGAAGGTTGGAGAACTGTTATTTCTCTGCTTTCCTTCCCTTCTCCTCTCCATAGATTTTAATGGGCTAAGCTTATCACTGTGTATGGACTGTGTATTCAGTGTCATCAAAGCAGGGGAAGAGTGAGGGAAGTAATAGAAGAAATATTTAAAAATATATATAAGTAAAATATATTAGAAAGATTGCCACTGCATGATTGAGCTATGGGATAAGAAAGCAAAGTTTCAAACGTTTAGCTGTGTTTTAAGTAAATCAAAAGTCACAATACAAGCTGTGTGCTTTGGTATTACTCAGTAAATGCTACATAGTACTAGCTGATGCAGTGATATAGCTTTCAACTATGTGTAAAAATATTAATTAACCCTTTAAAGATGCAGGGTAATTTGCACGTTAATGCTCGTTGACTTTTTTCAAATTTTCCTTCTTCACCTTGCAAAATTCATAACTTTTTTATTTTTCGGTTGGCATAGCTAAGTGAGGGCTTATTCTTTGCATGTTGAGTTGTACTTTCATTGACCATTTTTGGGTAATAATATTTTGATTAGCTTTTACTAACGTTTTTCAGGGGTCCATGTGAAAAAATTCGACAATTCTATCTTTATATTTTGCATTTTGTTACAACAGCGTTCACTCTGAATTAAAAATGGGATGGCAAATTTGCCAAGCGGGTTATTACAATTACAGTGATACCATATTGAGGCCGGGGTCCCATGTAGCGTAAAACCAGTGCGTTTTACAGTCCCTGCAAAGTGGATGGGATTCTGGCTAATCCCATCCATGCATTTTTGCAAATCGTAGCATGTCAATAATACCTATGGAAATGCCGGCAGTTTCCCTATAAAGGTATAATGGAAGCAAAAAGTCCACAGAGGAAGTCCACAGCTTTTTGGCTGTAGCCTGCTACATGGGTCCTTAGCCTTATATTGGTTTTATTATGTTTTGCTAATAAAACGCAATTTTTCAAAAACAAACAATTTTCCGTAAGCCTATAACTTTTTTACTGTTCAGTTGACGGAGATATGTAAGGGCTCTTATTTGTGGGGAAAATTGCAGTTTTTATTGGTATGAATGTTATGTATTATTATGCTTATTATGCTTACTTTTATAGTGCCATCTTATTCCGCAGTGCTTCACAGACATTGTCAGTTACTGTCCCATATAGGGCTCACAATCTACATTCCCTATCAGTATGTCTTTGGAGTGTGTATGGTATGTATGACTTTTTGATCAATTTTTATTGCTATTTTTATGGGGAAGCAAGGTGACCAAAATACACTAATTTGTGCATTGCGCACTATTTTTTTTTTTTTTTTTTACAGCATTCACCATACGGGATAAATAATGCTCTTTTTGATAGTGGGGACTTAAACACACATGAAAATACCTAACATGTTTGTTTAAATTACTCACTACTGTACTGGGTTATTTATTTATTTTTTTTGTACATGCAGTTTTGAAGGCTATAACATTTTTTTTCCTTTTGGTTATTTAAATAATTTTTGCATCTTTTTTCAGTGATAAATAGGGCTTTATATTTATGTTGGTTTTATTTTTCCATGTTTTTCTTTATTTTTATATCCGAAAAACTGTAAACAAAAAAGTAGGGGAATATATTGTTTTTTGTATTTTTTGTGTTTTTTTTAATACCACAAAGTACTACTAAAAAAAAAAAAAAATTTAATAGTTTTTCCTCTCTGTTATGGTCATTTATAATTATTGTTGTGTCACTGGAGGAGGGGCTAGAACCTGTGACAAGGGTATGGTAGTGGAGGGGGTTACTTTATTTTTTTTGTATTATTACTTTTTTTTAACACATTGTGCCCCTCCATAAGGGGGAGGAGGGGAATTTTAAACATTTTTTTTTTTTTTTTTGTGAATATTTCTTCTGTAACTGCAGCTAATACATACAGCCCCAGTTACAGGAGGAATATAGCCTCCTATGCTGTGTATTACAGCCAAGACCCGGAAGTAATGCACAGGCAGAGCTCCTGTGCCTGCAGCATAACAGTGCCCTACTATTACAGCGCTGAAAGTTAACTATATGCTCAGCACGACACAATAGTGCGACACAGAGAAGGAAGGGGTTAATTTAAAAAGCTCTATGTATTTAATAAAATGATAGCTCTGATTAAAGCTTGAAGGCTAGTTATGCCCATAGGACTTGCTAGTCCCGCATCTTTTCTGTATGTAATAATAACCAATTTGTATAAAATAATAAAATTGTTTCCCAAATGTATTCACTGACAGTTTCAGTAGCCCACATGCTGTATAATACATTCTGTGCTAATGAACAAAAGATTGACAACATCACGCAGAACACTTCACAAACATTAACATGTAAAAATATTGCCATAGGACTTTCAGCTGTGACCCAAAAATTACCCTGCAGCCAATTCCACACTTCATTTTCATAGTTAGACCCCAAATATTTCACCGGCTGCTGATGACAAGCTTTTATTACAGAGCAACGCGATGAAATGCATGTGTGGTTGTGATAAATGGAGCAGGGGTTTACATTCCACCATTTGCCTCCGTCATCTATGAATGGTAATGTCTCCCAGCTTATCAAATTGCAAAGTGGTGAGCAGATCACACTTCCTCTAAGAAAATACTAAGAAGCAAGGTTATGTAAGGCTAACACTGTTCAAAGGGCATTTTATTGCAAAAATCAGGGAATAAAAGGCAATAAACCAGTTCATTGATGGTGGGATAGAAGCTCTCAAATACACTGAATAACAAGGAATGGCAACCAAATTTAAGAAAAAAAGAAAGACTCAGATAGCATAGTCCAGTGTTGGGTTAAGGCTTAATGCTGTGGAAATGTAGTAGAAAAAACGCTTTTGTTTTACAGTACCAGCAAAATGAATGAGATTTTGGTTAATTTCTTTGCAGAAAAAAGAGCTATGGAAAAATGCAGAATGATCATTTTAGCTGCGGAATCATGAGCATTTCCATATAGATTTATATGTTGGGAAACGTATTACTGTATAGTTATCCATGATGCTAGGAGTTCCTGCCTCTCCGCTACATGCTGTCCCATAGTAATTACAGTACAGGGCAGTATGTAGTAGAGGGGCTGAGACTTCTAGCATCATGGGTAACTATAATGCTAGTAGTCTATCAACTGGCACAATGGACAGGCCAGTAAATCCGGCTCACAGGGACCAAGTCTCACGTCCAAGAGAAATGTGAAACCATTCCTCTATATTGAGCTGTGTCTCAGCAAATCTACAAAAATGAACATGAAGTTCTTAGGTATTTAAGCCTACAAAGTGTAATCAAAGTGTATAAGCCCACATGGTGTATAAGCCATCTGTATAGTGGGTCCCTACACTATTGTGTAAGGAACAGCGACTGGCACCAACGCAATGCAGTGCCCACAGAGGAAGTGACCCAACAGCCCAACAGTACCCCTGCTGCCAGGCTAAGCTCCCAGAATCTGGGCCACCCAACCCCACAGGAACAGCATCATAGCAATAGCAACCACTATGCAGCACCTGACATGTGTTGTCAGTCAATGGACTGCGGGGTAGTAGGTAGCTCCCATATGCAGTCTCCTGCTAAATAAAAACACAGTACAACAAATACACAGAAATGGTCAGCACTGCCAAAAAATGTGAATAAGAAAAGCAGGTACACATTGCCATGGCTGCAATGGAAATGCGAACAAAAAAGTTGCAACAAAACTATGCTAGTACCAAGAGTATTACTGCTAATTCCTACTGTATATAAAATACATGAAAATGAGGGTCTTGGTTTACTGTTTGATCAAATACTAAAATACACTAGCCCTTAATTCATTGGAGGACAAAGCCCAACGAAAGGTGAGTCATTTTAGCATAGGGACCCATCTATAAGAGCGTGCCTTGTCATTGGCAGATGGGCTTATACAATTTGATTAAAATGTAGACAAAACCTCATTTTCATGTATTTTTATATATAATAGGAATTAGCAGTAATGCTCTTGGTGCTAGAATGCTGCAGCAAGCTTTTGTGTTCGTATATACACACGTGGACAAAATTGTTGGTACCCCTCGTTTAATGAAAGAAAAACCCACAATGGTCACAGAAATAACTTGAATCTGACAAAAGTAATAATATATAAAAATTCTATGACAATGAACAAATAAAAGTCAGACATTGCTTTTCAACCATGCTTCAACAGAATTTAAAAAAAATTAAACTCATGAAACAGTCCTGGACAGAAATGATGGTACCCCTGAAAACAATGTGACCAATGGGACATGTTAAATCAAGGTGTGTCCACTAATTAGCATCACAGGTGTCTACAATCTTGTAATCAGTCAGTGGGCCTGTATATAGGGCTACAGATACTCACTGTGCTGTTTGGTGACATGGTGAGTCCACACTCAACCAGAGGAAGCGAAGGAAATAGTTGTCTCAGGAGCTTAGAAAGAAAATGATAGACAAGCATGTTAAAGGTAAAGGTTATAAGACCATCTCCAAGCAGTTTGATGTTCCTGTGACTACAGTTGTACATATTATTCAGAAATTTAAGATCCATGGGACTGTAGCCAACCTCCCTGGACGTGGCCGCAGGAGGAAAATTGATGACAAATGAAAGAGAAGGATAATACGAATGGTAACAAAAGAACCCAGAAAAACTTCAAAAGAGATTAAAGGTGAACTTCAAGCTCAAGGAATATCAGTGATCAGTGTCAGATCGCACCATCCGTCGTTGTTTGAGCCAAAGTGGACTTCATGGGAGACGACCAAGGAGGACACCATTGTTGAAAACAAATCATAAAAAAGCCAGACTGGAATTTGCCAAACTACATGTTGACAAGCCACAAAGCTTCTGGGAGAATGTCCTATGGACAGATGAGACAAAAATCGAAATTTTTGGCAAGGCACATCAGCTCTATGTTCACAGATGGAAATATGAAGCATATCTTGAAAAGAACACTGTCCCTACTGTGAAACATGGAGGAGGCTCTGTTATGTTCTGGGGCTGCTTTGCTGCATCTGGCACATGGTGTCTTGAATCTGTGCAGGGCACAATGAAATCTCAAGACTATCAAGGGATTCTAGAGAGAAATGTGCTGCCCAGTGTCAGAAAGCTTGGTCTCCGTCGCAGGTCATGGGTCTTGCAACAGGATAATGACCCAAAACACACAGCTAAAAACACCCAAGAATGGCTAAGAGGAAAACATTGGACTATTCTGAAGTGGCCTTCTATGAGCCCTGACCTAAATCCTATTGAGCATTTTTGGAAGATGCTGAAACATGCCGTCTGGAAAGATACCCTTCAAACCCGAGACAACTGGAGCAGTTTGCTCAAGAGGAGTGGGCCAAAATACCTGGTGAGAGGTGCAGAAGTCTCATTGACAGTTACAGGAATCGTTTGATTGCAGGTTGTGCAACAAAATATTAAGTTAAGGGAACCATCATTTCTGTCCAGGCCTGTTTCATGAGTTTTCTTTTTTTTAAAATTCTGTTGAAGCATGGTTGAAAAGCAATGTCTGACTTTCATTTGTTCATTTTCATGGAATTTTTATATATTATTACTTTTGTCCGATTCAAGTTATTTCTGTGACCATTGTAGGTTTTTCTTTCATTAAACGAGGGGTACCAACAATTTTGTCCACGTATAAAACCACCTGGGCCAAAATGCAAGGAGTGCGGGTCCCAAAACAAACAAGAAATGAGGGGACAGACTATGGAAATACAATGAAATTTAAGACAAAAAATAAAGACATGGACTGCACATCCCAGTATTACAGTGGGGAAAAAAAGTATTTAGTCAGCCACCAATTGTGCAAGTTCTCCCACTTAAAAAGATGAGAGGCCTGTAATTGACATCATAGGTAGACCTCAACTATGAGAAACAAAATGAGAAAACAAATCCAGAAAATCACATTGTCTGATTTTTTAGAGAATTTATTTTCAAATTATGGTGGATAATAAGTATTTGGTCAATAACAAAAGTTCATCTCAATACTTTGTTATATATCCTTTGTTGGTAATGACAGAGGTCAAACGTTTTCTGTAAGTCTTCATAAGGTTGGCACACACTGTTGCTGGTATATTGGCGCATTCCTCCATGCAGATCTCCTCTAGAGCAGTGATGTTTTGGGGCTGTCGCTGGGCAACACGGACTTTCAACACCCTCCAAAGGTTTTCTATGTGGTTGAGATATGGCGACTGGCTAGGCCACTCCAGGACCTTGAAATGCTTCTTATTGTCATGCTGAAAGACCCAGCCACATTTCATCTTCAATGCCCTTGCTGATGGAAGGAGGTTTGCACTCAAAATCTCACGATACATGGCCCCATTCATTCTTTCATGTACACGGATCAGTCATCCTGGTCCCTTTGCAGAGAAACAGCCCCAAAGCATGATGTTGCCACCACCATGCTTCACAGTAGGTATGGTGTTCTTTGGATACAACTCAGCATTCACTCTCCTCCAAACATGACGAGTTGTGTTTCTACCAAACAGTTTTACATTGGTTTCATCTGACCATGTGACATTCTTCCAATACTCTTCTGGAACATCCAAATGCTCTCTAACAAACTTCAGACGGGCCCGGATATGTACTGGCTTAAGCAGGGGGACACGTCGGGCACTGCAGGATCTAAGTCCCTGGCGGCGTAGTGTGTTACTGATGGTAGCCTTTGTTACATTAGTCCCAGCTTTCTGCAGGTCATTCACTAGGTCCCCCATGTGGTTCTGGGATTTTTTCTCACCATTCTTGTAATCATTTTGACCGCACGGATTGAGATCTTGTGTGGAGCCCCGAGGGAGATTATCAGTGGTCTTGTATGTCTTCCATTTTCTAATTATTGCTCCCACAGTTGATTTCTTCACACCAAGCTGCTTGCCTATTGCAGATTCAGTCTTCTCAGCCGGGTGCAGGTCTACAATTTTGTTTCTGGTGTCCTCCACAGCTCTTTGGTCTTCACCATAGTGGAGTTTGGAGTGTGACTGTTTGAGGTTGTGGACAGGTGTCTTTTATACTGATAACAATTTCATTACTACAGGTAATGAGTGGAGGACAGAGGAGCCTCTTAAAGAAGAAGAAGTTACAGGTCTGTGAGAGCCAGAAATCTTGCTTGTTTGTAGGTGACCAAATACTTATTTTCCACCATAATTTGCAAATAAATTATTTAAAAATCAGACAATGTGATTTTCTAGATATGTTTTCTCATTTTGTCTCTCATACTTGAGGTCTACCTATGATGTCAATTACAGGCCTCTCATCTTTTTAAGTGGGAGAACTTGCACAATTGATGGCTGACTAAATACTTTTTTTTCCCCACTGTATACATTGATCTATGCTTCTCGACAAATCTACAAAAATGAGAATGAGGTTGTTAGTATATATTTTGATCAAGATGTATAAGCCCAAATAGACACTTCACCATAGAGCTAAATAAAGCATCTGGTAGTTCAATAGTCATTATGAAGAGTAGCACCATGAAGTTCCAGGGCCCCATTGGAAAACCTGGAACTGGGGCCCCCAACTATGACATGTCAGTGATAGTGCTGGAGCCTTCTCATAGGGCAGAGGGGCAGTAAGGATCCCTTAGACAGTAGGGCCTGGCTGCGACCTCTGCATCCCCTATTCCTCTGCATCCATCATTGTGGAGCAATATGTAGCAGAAAACTCTGACATTTTCTTAGATTAGGTATACTAATTTTTTGAGCCAAAATGAACATAGCTCGAAAATTCCCCTGCACAAATAGTAAAACTTGCTCACCACTGGAGTCTTTACAATGTGTGGATACAAATCACCATTACATGCATGTTCTCCTGTATCTGTCACTTATTAAGCCAGTTAATACGTTTATTAGATATTTATGTGAATGCGAATTTCAATCTGCAAAGTCTAGTTGACAGTAAGGGTATGTTCACACAGAGTTTTTTGCAGGCTGATTTTGAGGCGGAATCCACCTCAAAATCAGCCTCAAAAAATGCCTCCAAGTCATTTCAATGGGAGTCAGTTCCCTGTAGATGATTTTTTTCAGCTAAAGGAAAAAAAAAAGCGACATGATCTATCTTCAATGTAAAGATTAATCCAAGCACTCCAATTTCTGATGCAAAGTGAAGATATAATTTATTGGTGTTTCACCACTGGTAACGTCAGTACCCTCATTCATGCAGCAATATAGAATAATAGTCATACAGTATTTGGCATATATGACTATTATTCTATATTGCTGCATGAATGAGAGTACTGAGGTTACCAATGGTGAAACACCAATAAATTATATCTTCACTTTGCATTACAAATTGGAGTGCTTGGGTTTATCTTTACATTGATTATGGCTCTGACAAGCCATCCACAACAGCAACCCCATCTACAATACGGAGTGCAGAACAACATTTTGTGTTATGACCTATTTTCAGGCGGATTCTGACTTGAAAATCCCATTGAAATCAATGGGAAGCGGAAAAAAAGTGATGCTGTTTTTGGTGCAATTTTTGCAAAAACCACAAAAAAAATCACAAGTTTTTTTAAAGGGAAGTGTCCAGGTCCATACAGTTTACTGAAGCAAAAAACACAACAAAAATCACATCATGTAAAAAAACACATCAAAAAAACGTTTCCCAATTCCTGAAGCAGATTTTTTCAACCTGCAAAGAACTCTGTGTAAACATACCGTAAAGCCGTTGATAGAAATCAGAAAACCCCTGTACCACATCACATACTGTATTGTAGGATCGTTCCCTGATATGAGGCTAGACCTTGGGATTTGCACCCATCTTGGTTTTGGCGCTACTCTCTTTTTGGACTTATGAATAAATGACAAGTTATACTGTATCTTACCAGATAAATCTATATATCAATCTGCTCCTCCTGCTCTATAACATGCTGCCTACTGAATGAACACAGGTTCTCTTTAATGCAATCATACCACAGAAGTATGATGTTAATAAACATGGCCTAAATGGCGTGTCCATATGTTTCATCTGATTTCCTTTATAACACTTGCATAAAATAGCCTACATTAATGGCTAGCAAAAAGGGCAATCATTGGGCATAAAGTGACATAGTGCAGCTATAATCTGAGCATTGTGAAATATAATATCACAGTGATTTGTCTTTAACACCACATTATTGCAGACAACATTGTTTCATAACGTTCAGATCTCTACAAATTAAAGATTTCACCAGTAGAGCAAAAACTCACTCATGGTTATGTTTCTTGTCCTTCTTTTAGTCAGTATTTATTAATGAAACCGTTTAGGCTCCAGGACTGGTTTTCTCTTTTTTGGGGTCTATGGTTGCCATCATAGGCAGATGTTTTAGATTTTAGGAAGTTGTCTATTTTGTCACCTAGTCACAGATGCTACACAAGTAGAATCTTTCCATTCATGGCACATCTTCCACCCCCTCGCCATAAACATGCCCATTCGGCTTAAATAAACTGTTCTAGGTATTCTGGCCATAGATAAATTGGGTCGTGTTTCAAGGATATTTTATGGCGTCCTCTTGAACAGCTGGGTTTGTAAGTAGGAACTGGGATGGTTTTTGTAACACTTTTACAAGAATTGTACTGTAAGGTTCCTGTATATGTATGTGGAGCGAAAGGCATCACATGTAAGTGCACCTGCTCAGTTATATATTAAAGTGCCCTTAGGAATATGTAATAGAATTATGACCTCTCAACACAAATCACAGCTTGTAAAACAGACTATCCATAGACATGAGATAACTGTCAGCAGAACATGTGACAGCTATTCCACCCCCTCGCCATAAACATGCCCATTCGACAATAACATGCCCGTACTATTTCACTGGTGAAAGAGGAATAAATGGCACTTAGCTTTAGGAAACAAAAAAATTGGGTTTGTTGAAATATGCACCAAAATCTGAGCATTTGCAAACAAAAATCTCTCAGTAAAAGCTAATAGTCCCCATAGACTATATAATGTGCTTTAAAGGGGTCAAGGGAACATAAGAAAATAAAAAAGGATGAATAAAAATCTTTCCTTGGAGTTGCTTTATGTTTGAGTGCTGCATCCTCTGTGTACCTGGTAACTTATAGAGGACTGGTCTAACCTCAGAAGTTTGCACCCATCTAAATGTGATGCTTTGGCTGTGTGGCTAGTACATTTCTTGTAAGGAATATTTACTGCTCACCAATTTCCGTGCCTACTCGATTCTGATGCTGATAGGTGGTCACTAACCTTTACTTGCTGGTCTTTCGATACGCACATGAAATGGCCAATCATTGTCTTAGGTGGGTCACCAATGCGGCAGCCAGTTATTAGCTCAGGGGGTACCAACAGCCATTTCCTGTTGAGACGGAACCAGGAAGTAATGACCTGTAGGGACCCAGCAGTGGGGGTGCAGATTGAGAGGCTGCAGTCACACCTGGGTCCAGGAGCCTTAGGGGGCCCATATGTGAGGAGACCAGTGCTATAAATTATACATTAGAGTTGGAAGGCCCAGTACAGATTCTGCATTGGAGCCCAGAAGTGTAATGTTATGTCTTTGCCCAGGAGTGTCAGAACCACAATCCATCAGAGGTGAGGATCTTTTTTTTCTCTTTGCTTATGCCTCCCTTGATACTTTTTAAAACAAAACAATAATGGCTGGAATCCCACTTTAAGTTAAAGTAACAATATCTGAATCTGAAATTGGAAAAAAGAAGAGATGAACAGTCTACAGGAGAACTTATCTATCATATTGTGATTTCACGCACTGTATATATTGAGAAATCTCCCAATAATATTTCTAGAAAGATTTTTTTTTTTGACATACAAAACATACTACAGGAGAGAGTAAAAAGTCAGCAGAATAATGAACACTGAAGAAAGCTTTAGAATACAGAAATCACCTGTCACAGCAGATTCGGCATTTTAAGACGGCATACTATATACAAAGTGACCATAGAGTGATGTACATGATCTGCATATACAGATGTAGCAGACTTAACCCAAACTTCTGCAATTGGTTAAAGTGCTGCAGTATGATATGTTATTGCAAAAGACAACTAAAAACTAGGAAAAGTCATTGAAGCATGTTTTTCCACTGACTTTTCATTAGTTTCTGTTGTCTTTTGTGATAAGATATCATGCTGCAGCAGTTTAGCCAATTGCAAAAGTTCAGGTTAAGTCTGCTACATTTGTATATCAAAAAGTGAAAAAGTGCAAACAAGTATTACTGGTAATAACAGCATAGAGTTTAGGAGAGCTATAGCCACTAAAAAACCTATGACGCTAACAGTCTAACATTCCATATGCTATTTTCTATCATCTAAGATATAGCAATATATAATACTCATTGCTAATAAAAAAAAACATGGAACACTTCTTGAATTTGCATGTCATCCTTGCGCAGGGGCCATGCTAATCTCTGCATCATATTAACTGTAGTATATGTGCTGCTGAAGTGAGCGCTCCACTGTAGGTTTTGATGCAGTTTCTTTTAGCCAAATCCAGAAGTAGATTGAAATGAATGGGAAATATGAAGGATGTACAGTATATTTCTCCTTCTTGCTGGATTCACTTCTGGTGTGATTCTAAGAAACGCTGTATGAAAAACCAGCCGTATGGAGCCAGTTGTGATACAGCTCAGATCAGCCTGTGATTCTGTCATTCGTCTTCCTCCCTGGAAATTATTCTATGACAATGTACTGTAGCCATCAGCATTTCTCTGCTATTTAGTGCGTAGGTACCCCACTGTCTTAGCTTAGCATTCCTTGACCTGTGTCCTCGAATACTTCAGCTCCCATTCACTGAGCCTCATGACAGTCATGTCACTTAATGACAACATTGGAGCCATGAATTGTCATGGTTATTATCCACAATCCTTGTCCTGTGAACTCACCCACATTCCTGCTCCTCATAACAAAGCACCTGTTCTGGAGTAGCTGCCAGAGAATTGAATAGGTCATCACCATCTCTGGTGGACAAGTTCCACGGTGAATTACAGGCTGTCATGTATTCTTAGACTTCAACAAAACCTATCCAGCAGCAGGTCTGTCCAAATGAATGACCCCATCCCATATTACCAAGGTTTAATCAACTCCTTCTGTTACTACAGACCACAGTATGACCTAGGTGATGGACTCGGGATGTAGACAGTAAGGTACTAAGTGATATATATAAATATATATGCATAGACATATAACACATAGGTATGGAAACCTGCACAAGTTATACATTATGTATGATAATAAGCAAGGTGATTAAGTCTGTACTCAGGCACACGCTCTAGAACATATAGTTTCCTCATCAGAGAAACTGCCAAAATTCCTGACAGTTTCGATCGTGTGTTCTTTGCCTGAACTCGCAGGGAGGCTGTCTGAGAATTCCCCCATGGCTCTGCACCCACAGGGGGTTAAATGAGTATAACCACTCCAAGAATGCTACTGTCAGTGGAGGAAGGGAGGAGGAAGCTGGGTGGAGAAGATCATACATCTCATAAACTAATATACTGATTCACTGTGAGAACATCTGTCACAAGAAATCTTGTATAGGTTCCACTTTAGACTGTTCAGTCAATGTAAAGGATGGTACACAAAGGGAAAGCTTTAAATATGTATGGAATGGTCAGAGAATCAAACAAGGATGACACTTGGTTAAGAGTTCATTAATACTAACCCTGCCCCCACACGCCTCCAAAATAAACATCCAAAATATAATATGGGTAGTAGACAATGTCCCCTACTGTAAATTGTACTTATACTAACTACACATATGTACTTAATATAACTAAAAATAATAAGAAGAAAATGTGGTTTTTCATGGCGCAAGTTCCATCTAGTTTTAATATGCTTCCAGAATCCTTAGTCTTAGGCTACATTCATACAACCAAGGTGCAAAACGGCCATGAAAATATTTTTCATGTCCGAGGCGTACCCGTTTTCTGAGTGTATGGAGGAGTCCGTAAGAACGGCCAAAATAATGGTCATGTAAATAGCCCCCATTCACTTGAATTGAATTTACAGTAAAAAAAAAAATGAACGTCACACGGCCATTATTCACTGTCGTGTGAATATTGCTTAAGATTTACATGTTCCAATCACTCTGCTCTATTTTCCCTACTTTATCATTAACACCTTCTTAGTAGATTTGTTACAGTACATCAGTCAAGTGTACCAGGCCTATGGTTACATTCATGGGCAATCTTTACCATGCAACCCTTTAGTAGTATAACTACTTATTGGTTTTGGCCAATGTACATATTATTAAATACATTTGCAATAAATAATGTGTGTACTATTTGTATGCTCATGAGTAAAACACACAAAAAAGTAAAACAAACAATGGGACAAGAACATAGATTTGTCAATAATGCCATCTTTCTCTGTTGACGCAGTGCCATGTGGCCAAATTTATCAATCAACATAAACCACTGTAAGAAATCTGACACATTTTAAGACTTTCTAGTCTAAACAACACTCATTTCAAGTGTTCTTAATAGCATTTTTTGGTGACGCTTTCTATTTAGTTACATTTGTCACATGGAAGTTTTCTGGCATTATTTAAGTCCTATTGGGAAGCCTGTGAGAAAAAGCAGAAAGAAATATACCAATAACATGCCGTGTTTTGAAAAAAATGACACAAACTTGGGCTCTTCAGAAACTTGATATAGCGTTAGTAACAGATGGCTGTAGCACTATTAACCATAAAAATACAGTTAGAAACACCAATGAAAGCTGTGTTGTTATTTTATTATTAGAGACCCTGGCTTGAGGACATTCACAGAACTGATAGACCATATGTCTGGGTAATAATGATAATATCAATTTCAGCTCCATGGTGTTAAAAAATGTTCTGTTTCGAGGATCAACATGGCCCCCTGAATATCACAAAGTAATGTACCATCACAAATGTCTTTAAGAGCATGTGTACAATGGTGTCACATTGGGAACTCCCCCAATTAGATGAAGAGCACTTCTCAGTGTGGCTGTGTAGTTAAGTTTTGATGATGTAAACAGGGGAGTGGGTGCGATCACTTCTGATGGGAAAATTCAGTTATTATTATAATGGTATATTTTATAATGCCAGAGTGCTATACATATCTCACACTATACTTGGTCATATATAGATTTTATAGATTAAGAAGTTATAGATAGATAAATAGATTAACCTTTTCTTGGTTTGTTTTTTTGCTCTATTTTTCTTTTTGTTCTAACATCATTTTATATATTCACTTCTGTGTTTATAGAGATAAACAAATCCATCCATAACAAACAAATTTGGTACAAACTTTTAAAAAACTTGTTTTTGAACAAATCTGAACATTTTGCAATTCTATTTTCTATTTGCACAAAGACTAAAATGGTGTCTACCATGTGAATACATGGAGAAAGCAGAGAAGAAGGAGCGTATAATGTGCTCCCCATAACGCCTTGCAAGCAGCCCTCATGACAGAGGGAAGAAAATCATGGGGGAATATAGGTCAGAGGTCACTGATGACTCATAGGCAGTATAGAAAGTCCAGACAAAAAGAAAAGGAGTCCATTTTGTGGGGAGAGATTAGAGAGATAGGGTATCTCAGATATCTCAGATAGATATCCCAAATAGATATCTCAGACAGGCTCACAGATATAGGAAATAATACAAAGATAATGTAGCGTGGAGATTCTAGGGAAGTGTAGTATACGTAAGACTAAAGGTTTCTGATTTCATTGAGATAGATAGGATAGGAGATGTGTGTATCAGTGAAATTATGTGCTAGCATTAATGTACTGTAGCAGATGCATCAATCTCAATCACAATTCTCAAAAACATTCAATCAGAACATTCAAATTCAATCTGCACTGTGTCCAAGACCATGAAAAGACAAGTAATCTCTTTTTGAATGTAATAGGTATAATTTGGCTACTTTTTTTCTTGCCAAAAAGCAAAAACAGTGAAGTTATACACTGTACTAATAGTAATTCTTTGAGATTTTGTTGCATAAAAGCGATTGTTTTGACAGTATTTTTCTTTGCCAAATACCAAAATAACAGTGAAATTTAAAAAAAAAGCATACAGTGCAGTGTTTTATTGAACATTGTTACCACCAGCTACTATCCATTCACCTATAGCCATATCTGATTCTGTCACTTTTACATTACTAAGGCCTCATGCACACGACCCTGTGCACAGTCAGCGTGCAAGCTATGTTTTTCACAGCTAGCACACTGACCCATTAATTTCTATGGCCTCATACACACATGTATTTTCATGGTCCAGTGTATGGGGCTGTTAGCAAAACTCAGGACAGGTCCTATTCCTGTCCATTTTGCGGACCGTGCTCACTGGTCCCGCAGAAGCATAGTGTTTGGCAAGGAAAAAACTATGTGCTGTCCGTGCCTTTAAATCATGGCCCTATGACACAGAAATGGTTGTGTGCATGTTGCCTAAGGCTGTGTATGTGTTAGAGAGCTAGAGAGGGGTTAGATAGAGTTCTAGGAGCCCTCAGAATCTCATACACAACTTTCAGATTAAACCACTTTGGACAGAAGCAAACTTTTGGTCCAAATTCATTGAACCAGAACTAGAACAAATTTTGAAAGGTTTGCTCATGTCTAGTGGGCATGCTTTAGAGAGTTGGAGGTAAGTTGTCAGTATCAGCTATATATAAATATAAACCTTTGTCCAACAGTTCACCATTCATTCTGATCCACTATGGAAACAATTTTGGAGCATGTAATCATAGAAGAATAAATCATGCCACTCTTCTTGTACTCCTCCTGGAAATGTATGAATAAATTGCCAACTGGATGTTACCATTCCCTTTGGTCAATAAGTGTTAACAGAGTAGAGATGAGTGCAGTTGACAAGAAAATCGTAACGCCCATTTGTCAGTTTATTCATACATTTCCAGAAGGAATAGTAGATGAAGAACACTCCTCTAGGATCTAGAATTGCTATTTCATGGGGAGCAGAAGTATATACTAAAACTGATATGTCAACATAGCTGACAGATCGCTATGTAAGTATGTGTGATGCTCTTCACTAATCCTACATATGCCCATTTTGACATTTACAGATTAATCCTAGTTTTCAAACATCTGTTACTTTTCTGTGATCGTATCATTTCTGGAGAAGTAACAGAATAACCAGATCCTATAAATGTGTAAACATGTCAGATGAACAGTCTTTAACAGACATGGATGAAGTGTCTTTGTAAATTTCTGACATTTTTTATATAATATTTCTTACATTTCATAGGTATCTTTACATTGTATAAATGATGCTAAAGATGACAGCCAAGAACTATTGTAAAACATATCAAACTTGGACTATGTAATTTACTTGACAGACTCATATGCATAACATGAGGAAATTTACAGTTTTTAATGACAATCCACATATCCAACAATTGATGTTACTTAAATGGAGCCTGTCAGGTTCAAAATGTATCCCAGACCAATAATAGTGCTGTATGTGAGTCTTTAATAGGCGTACAAACATATCTTTGTGGTCACAATCGGGTGAAGCAATGCAGAAATAATCATCTTTTTATGGACATGCAACTTAGTCTGCAACTGCACCAGGGGCGGAGCCTGATTTGTCATATTTGTCTACAGACAGTTGTAATGCAGACAGAGACTGAAATGGCAATGAAATGTCAATACCAGCTAAAGTGGCAGCATTGGGAAGTGATTCCAGAGGACAAACAGAGCGTATGCAGCTGTTTTTAAGCACCTCTGGCAAACAAATGAAGATGACCTCTCTCTATTTTGAAAGATAGCTGCCATAATATTTCAAGAATTGGTTATGCCAGTTTAATGGTACTGTATATGATAATAAATTTAGCAGGGACAGTGGCCCCACCACACCCCAACCTCTTGCCACGCCCTCTTTTGGAGCCTATGGAAGAGTACTGTTCCTCACAGTCCAATGATGATGCTGAGCAGTAAGGCCCACCTATTTGACAGTGGAGGGATATCAGTGCTAAAACTAACCAAACTCAGCACATTAACATAGAAGGTCCTCTTTAAAACTTTTTCAGGTGGTGCTCCCTTGCAACTATTATATCCTACGACTCTTATACTGGTTGTAACTTTATGTTTCTACAACATAGGAACTAGTGCATGTTGTCTCCATGATGGGTATTTTCCAATGACGCCACATGCTATTTGGATATATCCTATGGTGTCTTTCATATTGCAGCTTCAAGTGCAAACCCCACTTTATCTATAGTGCTCCAGTGGTCTTCAGTTTAGATACAATGTTTCTACAGGTTCAAGCTTTTGGTTTGCACTTCATTAATACTGTACATCTGACCTTCGACGTGTTTACCAAAAACTTAAGCTTTTACCCCAGACCTTTAGCTAACTTGCTCACTTCCTTATCCCTACCTGTCCTTCCTATTACAGGTCATTATTACACACCTCACCATAACAAATACAAATCTCTGAATGAAGTGAATTCTATTACACAACAAACAGCTTGTCTTGTGGCATTTACAAAAAAGATTTGTCCTCATTTCCAAATTACTGTGTATCTTATATTATCATGGTGTCCCTGTCATGGATATGGCTGTGTGCAGTTGTGTTTTAGTTTCGTAGAAAGCTTCACTTTTATCACACTTCTATTACATATAGTTTCTCTCGATATCTTAATATTCCACAGGCCATTGACTAAATTATCTATATGAGTATATTCTTATCCACTTTCTCATCCACAAGTGTCCTTTTCCATAGTCACTTACTTTTTGAGGAAGACTTGCTGTACTTTGTACTGCTGTACCATATTTTTTATTTGTAATTATTGTTATTATTATTATTTATTGTGCTATATTTTTCCAATGACTGACTTAAAGGGGTATCTACATCTTCAGGATCATATTCATGCTTCAGACTAACTGATGTGTTTTACTTAATACATTGCTTTATCTATCTTGTTGCATTTTGCAGGTACAGGTGGATATGTCTCCTCAGTGTTTACAGCTCGTTGCCTAGGTTATAGACCGCCTCGATTATATAGATATAGTGATTGGCTGATGGCTGAGTCCCTCCTCCAAGTCATCTATATTCTCATCTCTTTCTCTGCAAATTGCTTTCAGTTGCTGAGCCATGATAAGGGCCAGAACAGTGCTCTATCAGTGCCTCTGTTATCTCTGGATGTAAATGTAAATGTAAATGTAAACTGAAGCTGCATTTGTATGGAGTATGGCCCACAGTCAGAATTTGTTCCCTTCACCTGCATTATTGCTTTCTGAAAAATACTAAGTAAAAGTATCCTTACACTTTCAGAGTTATTTGGCGTGTTCTTTCATCTTCATTGCGCCATTGCTGACTAATCAAAAACTGAACGTTCTTGACATTTTTACTGTATTCACTTGATACAACTTGACTCCATTTTACTAATTATTTAATTTCTGGAACAAAGTGGTTGCTCCAGTGAGAACAGTCTGTATTTTAGAACTGTAACAGAGACTGGCATAGATAACAATATTGTGACCCTAAACATAATATTCTATTGAAGACACAGATGTCAAGCATTGAGTCACATTTCTCCTAATTCTTCTTCTCATTTTATATAAAGATACAAAAACAGAAGATAACATTTTCTGTGCAATTTCATCTTTACAACTATTATGCAGCAAAACTAACTTTTTATAGCTACAGAAACTACTAAGGTAATAGAGTAAGGTAATTTTTAATCTGTCAAAATTAGATATCTCCTTGTGCTGGTAGAGATCCACTAAGTTATATGCTTAGAGATCAGAACTTTTATTATATGTTTTTATACAAATGAATGTAGTAAATCACTGACAAATACCAAGTGAATACAGAGTCTTGACAAAGTAATAAAAACACTGTGTTGCCACTCAGTAAAATAAGTATGAAAAGCATCGGAGTGACTTCACTGTTTACCCATGTGTGGTCTGTTGGTAGCAGAAATACATCAATAACTCATAAGGTTTAGTGGGGCCTGGATATGGGATAATGTAAAAGTTCACTTTTATAGTTATACCAAGTTTGGTAAAATCTGCCAACCTTGGTGGGACCAGCTTACCTTCTAATGTATATTGGATTTTTGTCTCACATTTATTCAACCTACATCCAGAAAAGGGGATTGAACACGCTGAACTGTTTTTTTTACTGGCAGTTGCTTACTGGCTTTTAAGAACATGCCTGCTCAGCCACACTGGATGTGTATATGCATGTAGCAGTCAGAAGGAATAGCTATTGAATGAGTATGGTCACCTTTAAGTTCTGCTCTGGTAAGATTGGTAGTAATTGAATGTACATCCCAGTCAAAGCAGAATTGGAGAAGTTGTAAGACTTGTAAAATGTTATTTCTAAATCCTTCCAATGCTGTCATTCTATTCCTTTGTAGGTTTACTAATACTATTATTAATGGGATTAGTATTACTGCCTTCAAGTTCCACTGGTGTCACCTGTAAGCATCCCAAGACACTTCTGCTCCTTGTGCTAGAACAGGTGATTACCCAGACAGATGGTTAAGATATGGCTTTTCACATGAATTATTACAAAAAAATTCTTTTAGTTCATATTCCTCCTTCTTCTCCAGAAAAGACTCATCATGGTATCAGTCCATTGTCCACTACAACACTCAATAACACTTAATGTGTAAAACCTTTCATAAGTGACTTGTGAATGGCTGCATCCTGCCAGGGGATTAAGAAATAAAACATCATTTTTGCACTAGTTGGCTCTCTTCCTGACATTCACTATTCTGGCATCACTGACAGATGATGCCCAAAACCTGATACCAGAGTCATGCATTTATTTTGACCTACAAAGGAGCACAGAGGTCCTCACTACATTGTGAAACTAGCTGGTTTGCATAGTTTGCAGCTCAAAAGGTATACTTATTGTTGCGTGGCTCTGGATGTGTCTGGAGATCCGCCAGGACCAACAAACAGGTTGAGGCGAGTAATGTTCCTAAGTGCTTGGCAGCACAAGCCAGGTAAGCTTTACACATGCAGTATCACTTACTAAAAGTAGATGTATTACTAAACAATTTACTTCACCCTCCCACAGATTACAATGCAATCCTACTGCTAAGACTCTACAACTAATAAAGCAACATCTTATATGGCAAAAAAAGTAGTTATTTACTACTGGTAGTGGATAAAAAATTAGCATTGGATCACCCAATAAGAACTAAGTCCTAGGAAATGTGAGAAATGTCTACAATCACACTTGTTTATATATCCAGTGTGTAACTTTACCAGTATGCCCAATCCAAGAACGATTTTGCACCTACTTAGTTATAGAAATGAGCCTGGGATGTGAGCACTCATTGAGGGGAAGGAACAGCACAGGATGCAGAATATTGACTTAAACCCTGAGAGTTCTGAATCGCAGGACCCATGACTCATAATGCTGAAAGATTTAAAGGGATCATTCTCATGGCACGGTCTCAGTGACATACTACCTCATCTGACAAACTGGAGGAGCTGCAAGATCAGAAATCAATTCAGCGTTTTGCATACAAGTGTGTTTAAGCAAGTGACAAAAGTATAAAATAAAAATGGTACAGCTCAGTATACTATTTCAATTGCAATCGATTTGCATATTACTGACACTGCAGCCTATTTTGCATAAAATGTCACATTTTAACAGGCAGCATATGTTGCATATATTATATGAATTAACCCC
This sequence comes from Leptodactylus fallax, assembly GCA_947044405.1. Taxonomy (NCBI): domain Eukaryota; kingdom Metazoa; phylum Chordata; class Amphibia; order Anura; family Leptodactylidae; genus Leptodactylus; species Leptodactylus fallax. Next base: position 1,684,621 of record CAMRHE010000385.1, read on the forward strand.
TTAAACCGCTGATACTTCTCTTTGCTTTGCTGTGTTTGATCTCTTCCAAAGTGCTCAGTTTTTCTTCTTCATTTTATGCATCTAGAATCTACCTGAAAGCTGTCCTCAAAGGTAGTAGTCATGTTTTCAACAGCAGTATTCCTACCTTCTACAATGGCGGAGGGTGCACCTCATTTATGATGAGGCACAGACCTACTCATAAATCAGGCACACCCTTTGCAGGATCTGCACTGAAATCTAAACTGGCATAAATGACAATAAATCTAGTGAGCAGCCCACACAAAGCCCCTGTCCAGAAAAGTGATGTGGGTGGAACAAAACAGAATATTGGGGGAAATGTCTTATATTCCTGCACCGGTGGAGGGCGCACCTCATTTATCATAAGGCACACGCCGCCTCATAAATGAGGCATACCTTCTGCCAGACCATGCACCTGGATAATAAATCTGACATCCCCTAGTTTGTACTCACCATCCCCTCCCCTTTTTCAGGAAAGTGGGGTGGGTGGAGAAACAATTGGATTGCGACAATTTATGTTGCAACTGGCATTTAAAAATTTGCAAGACCGTTTGAGTCTTTTTCTACACCAGAAAACTGGCGTAGTATAATAATAAATTTGCTCCATTTGGTCAGATTTACTGACACTGCCTAAAAGAAAGACAACACAAGCTAAGGTTAGCCCAAAAAAAAAAAGCCAAAATTTTGCGGCATTTTTGGCCTCCTTTTTGTTAAGCTCCAGCCCTTTTCCAATAAGCCCCATCTCCTTGTTCTTATAAAAAACTGTTAAAAACAGTTAATAAATGTGGTGTAAGGCAATATTCTGGCATATTTTCAATAGTACACCTGTCCCATAATTCCTGTACTGTGATGTCACTTTACACATAACAGCGTTATGACTTAATGTGACATCATTACATGGGTTAATTCTATATCGACACTATTGTCTGCACGCATCACCATTACTATATCCAAGGTTTTTGAACTGTAACTTTGCTGTAATATTCATGTATTGTGACCTTACAAGTACGTATTATCCATGTACTGTGACATCACTGTGTACATTATATACATCCCGTGACATCATTGTGTACATCACACACATCCTGTACATCTGAGTACAACCATATGCATAAAAAAAAAAAAAAACATTAGAGATTATCACAGATTACAGATTGGAGAAGACCACCATGGGCTTTCCATTACCTGAACTTGCTGCTAGGGTGGCCAATGACCCTGAGCTGCTACAACCAGATATTTATAGTTCTCTTTATTCATATTGCTGGTTTTTTTTGCTACCAAGTCACAATATTGCCACTTTTTGCCCTTATTTTTGACACTTTCCATTGGCCACTATTGGTGTCAGTAGGTGCTTTGTGTTTATACTGCCACATTATGTGGACTTTGTACTGAATTTTATCATCCATGGGCCTTTAAATAAAGTATCACCTTGTTGTCATATTTTGGAGTACTGGGGAACTTTTAACAACAAGTATACAGACTATTTTGACAGCACAAAATATACAGGGGACATTCTCACTGGTGTATCAAAAACAGATTAGTAGCTTAATCTACTTTATGTGCCAAATTTCCACATATTATGATATTAAAAGCTGTTATACAAGTTGTGCAAAGTACACTCCCTATTAGACAGAGCATTGTGTATATCTGTGTCTATATTTTTAAGAGCATGAGTATAGGGGTGCAGAGGTAGTAATCGGCACCTGTCCCAAAGGCCTTTTTACAACATAAGAAGACACCAGTTTTATGGATAGCACTTGATAAGTGGGGGCCCCATTTCATATTTTGAATTGAGGCCCAGGAGCTTTAAGTCATGCCACTGTTTAAGAACATGTAAATGTCTGTGAACTCCTGGAGGTTTGGTCATGGACCAAATGTGCACCAGTATGATGTTCTGGACTGACTGGCCTAATTTGTGGATCTGCTGAAGTTAATAAATCAAGTATATATATAAAATATCAAAATTTTCAACTAGATGAGAGTTTTCCTGAGTAGGTGTAAAAGTTTTTTTTTTTTACATTTACAGCAAAGATGGAAAGTGACACAGTGAGGGTGAGCCCATGACTTTCTCTCTGCATTAAGAGTCTCTATCAGATGTTTTAACAGATTCATTTCTACTGTTTGTTCATACATATTGTTCATGTAATACAAGTTTCACATATGTAGCATGTCCATTGTCAAATTAAGGACTCCTGCACACAACTGTAGTAGTTTTTACTGTCTCCATTATACACTTATATGGCAAAGTTCAATGAATTCAATAACCGTAAAATCAAGAAAATCTTTCTTAAAGGGAATCTGTCAGGGCAATTTGAGAGACTAAACCACCCACACGTCCATATGGACCTGGGGTTTAGTGTCCCAAATCACCCTGTTGTAATGCAGTCCATGGCCGCATTAAAAATAAAAAAGCTTTATACTCACCCTGCCGCTGTACTCCCCGCGCCTGCGCAGTTCTTCAATGAAGCCAGAGGAGTACACCTCGGCTTCAGTGCGCATGCTCCACAATTATGCAGTGAAACCAGGGTGTCCATCTTTGGCTTCACTGAAGAACAGCGCAGGCACCGGGAGGCGTACCTCATGAATAAGCTGGACCGATCTCACCAAACAGCGTCGATCGAACCCTTATCTAGGTAAGTATAAAGGTTTTTTATTTTTAATGCGCCTGCGGATTGCATTACAAGACGATGATCTGGGACACTAAGGACCTGTGGGTGGTTTAGTGTCCCAGATTGACCTGACAGATTCCCTTTAAGAGCTGCAACAAAAACAATTGTTGAAATAGAATGATCATTGCTGAGCATGGCAAACTTTGTAGTGGGGATATAGTGGGGGTGGATAGGATGCAGTTTGGGGTGGTTGGAAGAAAACAGAGAGGGCAAGAAGGGAGATCGAAAAGGAAAAAGAAGGGAACAAGTAGTGCATGAATCTTTTCCATTTTAGACCAATAGATGGATGTAGAATCTTGTTCATCTGTAGAGGTTGTAAACCTGTTAGTGATTGAGAAGATAAAAGGGAGTGTACATTATAGATTAGGTAAACCTGAAAAATAAATTCCAAAAGGATGCTTTTGGCATATATAGGGATAATAAACATCTACAAGCACGCAGGGGAAATATATCATGGAGTGCTAATGACATATGCTGCATGCACATCACAGACGTGATGCCAACAAATTCCCAACAAATCAGTTGCAATATTTCATTACTTAAAGAGGGCCTGTCACCAGGTCTCAAAAACCCAATGACATATCTCTTCTGATAGATGCTATCACTGTGAGCAATTGGTGTTTTGTTTACCCCAATCCATTCAGCCATTCCAAAGATATAAGCCCCATTTAGAGTTGATGCAAATTAGATTATACTAGCCAAGTAGGCGGTAACACTTTAGTTTCTCTGGGGAAAGGATCTCTATGTGCTGTATGTCATGCAGTATTACCACCCACTTTGCTAATAGAACCTAATTTCTATTAATGCTAAAAGGGCTTATATCGTTGGAATTGCTGAATGGGTCTGGATAAGCAAAACACCAAATGCTCACGAAGGCGGAGCCTATCGGATGTTTTATGTCATTTGGCGTTGCAGACCTGGTGTCAGGTCCTCTTTAAAGTATTCTAGCTAAGATTTTTCATCTACTACCAAGCATAATCTTTAAGAGCTTCCCAAGAGGGGATTGGGCACTCTTGAACACTTATACAATTTTACAAACTCCATTTTTAATTAAAGGATTGTGTCATGAAGACAGACCCTTTACATTTAATCCTCAAAAGTCTCAGAGTGAATGTCACACTACAGGTTTTCATTTAATTTGTGGGATTGTAGAGTATTTCACATTCAGAGCTGTGGTGGACAAGATCAATTTGAGACATAGCAAGGGAATTATCCCAGCTTTTCAGGCATTATGCGAAGCAATGTACCATAAGAAACATCAGTCAATTGTACCTAGTATAGTAGAATGTGCAATGTGTTGGATTACGGCCATTGAAGGCTAGCTGAAGACACAACTTTTTTTTTACTATGACTAATATCTCATCAATCCACCTGCCAATCCTTCCATGTATTTATCTACATCCCAACACTCTCACACAATAGTGTTAGTGGTCTCATTACTGTCTAAGTCATTTATCTTTCCTCTTTCCTCTCAGCCGAGTTCTATCTGTTGTGTTCTCCACCACACTAGTGCCCTGTGACACAATGCTAGTGCTGTCACCTTCCTGACCTCACAGAGGCTGCACCGTTGGGATTTTAATTTAATGTGTAAATCACTGGCTAGGGATTCCAAATAGGTTTTAAGAGGGAAAAGAGTTGAAAGTCGATTTGTGTAGAAAGGAACCAGTTAAAGGGATTGTAGCTAATCCTTTTCCAGCAGCAGTGAATGTGTGAGGGATCCTTCACCTAAAGCTGCTAGATTTGGGGATTAGAGGGGAAATAAAACAGCCTGAAAAGAGTCACTAATGTATAAAACAAAGAGAATCCCATAGACCAAGGCTTGCCTCCAACCCATAATCTTCAGCAGATTTCCGAGCAGGACTGCTCATTCCATGTGCTACTATAGAGGTTTGGTTTAGTTGAACTATTGAAACTTGATTTAACTTTTCTTTTGCTCTTATAAGCATCCGCCCTAATAACCTCACTGTTCCTTTCCTTATCCAGCAGTCATACACTAACTACAGATGAGAACATGGTGGACTTTCCAAGAAGTAATATGCTCATGAATCAGGAATTTTACATCATTTTATAATAATATTAAAAAGTAGCTACCACTAAGACACTACTGGTCTAGATTGATATGATTCAGCATTGGAAAGTAATATGGTACCACATAATGCAAATATTACCTTAAAGGGGTTTGAGGTTATCCCTATCAATAACTATCTATAATTGGTGGGGGCTGACTGCTGGAACCCCCACCGATCCCAAGAATGGGGGTCTGGTTCCCCCATCATGATGGAGTGGCAGGCTGAGCATGAGTCCTGCTGCTCCATTCATTCTCTATGAGAGTGGTGAAAATGGAAAGTGCTGTGTCCCCATGTTGTGGAAATGCAGCTTTTTTTGTTGCTGATTTTTCTGCGGTTCTTTGAGCCAAAGTCAAGAATGACTACAAAAGAAATGGGAAATATGTAGAAAGTTCTTATACTTCTGCCTTCTGCTCAATCCACTCCTGGCTTTGGCTGAAAAGAGTGCAGCAAAATCTGCAACAACAAAAAAAGCTGCGTTTCCGCAATGTGAGACCTCAGCCTTATTCTACCTCTGGCACTCCCATAGAGAATGAATGTAGTGGCAGGGCACATTTTTGGCCTTCTACTCCATCTGGGTAAGGGAACCGGACCAATGTTCTCAGACTTCACCAATCATGAAGTTTTCCCCTATCCTATTAATAGGGGATAACTTCGAAAGGTGGCACCCATTGTAAAGTGTTCTTTTAATTCCATTGTTGTATGTTAACATCTTAATTTTACCTGCAGAAATGCTGCATTTTCCCTTTAGACTTATATGGGGAGAGCAAATATAATAATAATAATAATAATAAACCCACAATGGGGAAATTCAGTGTGTTACAGCAGCAAAGATAAGCAGATACAAATTCAAATACAACATGTACAGGAATGTTCCAAGGTAAGAGGCATTACAATGATAGTATACAGACAGATAAGAAGTAGCAGAGGAGGGGGGGGGGGATTTAACAGGCAGAAAGATATTTCAGTTCTCTGTGTGTAATGATCTCTGCTTAGGTCGGTGTTGGTTGTACAGCCTAACCGTGGTGGGGAGGAAAGACTTCCGATAGCGCTCCTTCTCACACTTAGGGTGGAGCAGTCGGTCACTGACAGTACTTAAAAAGCATTAAAAATGGAGCAGAAAAGCAGTGACAAATACAAGCATTTTTATTTAAGTTTTATGAAGTATAATAGAAGGATGTCAATAATAACATATAGGGGTGACACCAACGCAGGGTGCGGTAAAAAGTACATACAGACACATAGTCCCGCACAAAGTGGACATAACAAATATAACTTGTATTAAACCGGCAGAATGCACAGATATACTGATGAACAGTAGAGAGGTAGAACATAGAGAGGTGGAAACACAAACATTTTTGCTACATGTGTCTAATGTGTTCGGGTTGTGTATGGCCAACACAAACTCATTATTTTCTTTAAAGCAGAGTCTTCACTGATAGATCCTCCCTGGCCCCCTATGATAAGATTCACTTCCCAATTTAACAAGTCAGTTGTTTAATCATTTTATGAAATGGAAATTAAAAGGAATTTTTCTGGATTCACAATATTGATGGCCTATGATGCACATGGCCGAGTATGCAGGGGAAGCGGGGGGGGGGGGTCCGGTTTCATTCCATTCCAATGTCACGAAGAAGGGTAGGACCTACTCTATAATTCTATAGTTATGGAAGAAGAACAGAAGGAAGCATTAGAACCCTCCTTGGAAGACCCTCAGCATGCACACGCGGTCAAGTGCATGAGGCTATATTTCCCTGGCACGGCGACCCGAGTCCTCACCCAGCAGTTTTGATGGGACCAAACACGGCCGAAACGAAACTGCTGTTATTATACTGTGGGGTCTCTTCAGACCCCGAGTATAATAAGCGGAGCCCCCGGGGCCACTATGGGACATAATACTGTGTGCAGGGGCCGCTATGGGACATAATACTGTGTGCAGGGACCGCTATGGGACATAATACCATGTGCAGGGGCCACTATGGGACATATACCGTTTGCAGGGGCCACTATGGGACATAATACTGTGTGCTAGAGCCGCTATGAGACATAATACCGTGTGTAGAGGCCACTATTGGACATAATACCATGTGCAGGGGCCACTATGGGAGATGATACCATGTGCAGGGGCCACTATGGGAGATGATACCATGTGCAGGGGCCACTATGGGAGATGATACCATGTGCAGGGGCCACTATGGGAGATATTACCGTGTACAGGGGCCACTATGGGAGATAATACCATGTACAGGGGCCACTATGGGACATAATACCGCTTGCAGGGGCCGCTATGGGACATAATACCGTGTGCTATGGGACATAATACAGTGTGCAGGGGCTGCTATGGGACATAATACCATGTGTAGGGTCCGCTATGGGACATAATACTGTGTACAGGGGTCGTCAGACTTACAATTATTGACTGGCACTCCGAGTACCTCAATTTTGATTTTTTAATCGAAATCGGCACACCAAACAAAAAAGGTTGCCTACCCCTGGTATAGATCATCAATATCAGATTGGTGGGGTCCATGATGATCAACTGTTGAAGGGACCACTGATGAGCCATGCAGTCTTTTACACCACACACTATCTACTTAGAAGCAGATCTGCAGGGTACTGTAGTTAGCCGTATTCACTTGAAGTAGACAAATCTGCAAAGCTGCTACTAAGTAACAGATGCTGAGAATGGGACCTCCACAGATGTGATAGCAATGGCCTAGACTAAGGATAAGCCCCTAATATTGTGAACCTAGAAAACCTTTAGTAAGCTCTGCCATAATTTTATACAATACTCAAACTGTTACAGTCATTTTTTTTCATTTGCTTAAGAATAAAAAACTGATTTTCGTGAAAATGGAGCTGCAATGCAGAATAAAAAAGGCATCTTTGGAAAGAGTAGAAGCAGCTCTACAAGGACTGCCATTAGTTTGATACTGATTTTCCTGATGGCAGACAATTACTATAAATGGAGTTAAAAAATGAATTTCAAGCTAGCTATACAATAAGTGATATTTAGACCCACACATTTCATGGAAAATATCAAGCCCCACTGTCAGAAGTGTTATCTCCAATACATATAGATGGTGAGTGTACAAAGTCAAGTGAAAAATGAGTTGTTCTTTAGGTATAACTAGCTTAAAACAAGGAGAGGTCCATTGTCCTAGGACTAACATACATTTTGGGAATTAATGTTCCATATTAATACAGTATTAATGATTATATTGAGAACCACACCAAGTTAAGTGAGTATGATTTTTTTTTTATATCCGTATATAATACGTCCTGACCAGCACTTCTGGCGGTGATAACTGAGATTTATTTACCCATTACACATGCCTTTTATCGTGAATAATCCTAAATAAACCAAAACTTCTTCTTGATTCCTGCACTGAAGTGTTAAGGGTCTTAGAGTAATCCTGTGCTATTATTTCACTGAATAAGAGTATGTAATGCGCCGTCACGCTGAACTATCTCCAGTCTTCATCTTTGATTTGGTTAAAGAAGGCAGATTTACAAAGATGAACATGATTTTCTCTTCTGCTGGAACAATGCTGCCCTCTCTAGGCATGTACGGTAGTGTGAATATCCTGGCCACACACATACACATATCCTTTAGATCAGTCACAAGGCAATTCAGAAGCATAAAAGAAATATCATATGCAAAGTATATAACTTCATGTGTGCGATCACTAACTGCTAACAGCTCACCCGTTAACACTGTAATTCTCAGCTGAGAGCAGGACTAACTATATATGTATATGTGATTTTTATCCCATGCACATAAAGAAGAGCTCTCATTCATTTACAGCAAATTAATATCTAGAAAATGGTAGGGAATAGAAGCATAAAGTAAGCATTAAGTAATAAAAGCAGGTTACATAACTTCTTATTCACATAATCATTAGAGGACCTTTCACAACCTTCACCAACTCCATTTTGTAGCATCCAATAATAGGTGCCACTTCACTGATTCCAGTACAGTTGGAAATCCTTCTCTAGCCCCAACTTTTCCAGAGCAATCGGTGTAGTTAGTTTTGGTGCCTGATACGCTACTTAGTCTATGTACTGTCAGTGTCAGACAGGAGCAGGGAAGGGGTGTGATCACAGGTGGATAGTGTTAGAGCTCAGAATCATACCCCTTGCCTGCTGCTGCCTGACGCTACCCATCCGATAGTACAGAGCCTAAATAGCATACCAGGTAGCAATGGTAAGTGCTCTTATTGCTCAGGAATGGTGGGGACTAGAGAAGAAATTCCAACTGTGCCAGAATAAGTGGAGCAGAGCCTATTACACATTGATGGGCTTCCTGGAGGTAGTGAAAAGTTGTCTTTAAGCAATATTAACCTAAACGTAAAAGAAATACCAAAACACTCACTGAATTTGAAAAACAGCTCCAAAAAACAGTTGCGAAAACAGAGCTGATTTTGAGGCAGTTTTTCAGCTTGACATGTAGGTTTGTGTTACTGAATTGTGCACAGTATCAGAAGTAAGGATCTTCAATGCTTTGTGATGTAATGCTTGTATCATACTACCAAATATACTCTTACTAATCTCTACTAGCCTTCACTAAAGCTGGTCCTACACATTAGATTTTAGACTGCTGAAGTGGTAGATGTGGGATTGTCTGCTGTTCGTTGGTTGTATATAAACCTGCAATAGTTTGTCCCATACAGCCAACCATAACCTAAAGTTAATCAGAACCGAAATCTCTTGTGTTGGATTTTTTTCTGTCATGATCTGAAGTGTATGGGCTATACTGACAGACTTGTGGGTGTTTTTTGTGTTTTGAGCATGTGCTTGCACTGCTAACACACCCACAAAGCGTCCTTCATTTTCCTCTTTTCAGCACTTCATTAGCATTGAACAACTTTTATGTGTTAATTTCCAATTGTCTGGGGTAGGTGAATGCTTATTGAAAGGTTCCTGGGTGTTCATGTGCTTGGGACAGTTGGTCGTACGAGCAGTCCATTCAGTTCATTTCAGACAAGCTATGACATTGTAAAATCTAATGTGTATGGTCATTGTGTGCTTTACCAGTCTCATTAATCTCCTGTAGGACATAAGGACCAACATAATTTCCCCTAAGTGGTCATCAGATACCCACCTGCAATAGCCTATATTGAATATGCTCTCTACAGAGTTAAAGGATTTGTCCCACGAAGTAAAGGGAAAAGACCTTTCTTGCACTCCACATTCAACCTGACCACAGCCAGTATAAATAAGGGCAGGACTGGTACAGTACTCGGTTATCTCCAGCACTCCCACTGAATTGAATAGGATCGCCAAACGTCCCCAGTGCTGCCCACATTCAGTCTGGCTGCGGTAAGGTTGAATGTGGAGCGCAAGAAAGGTCCTTTTACTTTACTTTATAGGACAACCCCTTTAAGTCACCTGACTTGACTAGTATATATAATTCCATTGATAATGCTATTATACTAGGCTAGCCGCTCATCTTTCTGTCCAGCCTCTACACACATACTTCTACTCCATACTAGTCACTGCCCTGGTTTCCCATTCACTTCAGAATGCCACTCTAAAGCTCTACATTCTGCCAATGATCTCAGAATAACATCTTGTATAATCTGAACCTCCCACTCCCATCTCCAAGACTTTTCCCAAGCCGCACTTCTCCGAAATTCTGAAATGTGCTACAGGCTGGAAGATGGCTGCACCATTGTACAAAAAAGGCACTTTTACCTTTTGTGTCAGCCCAGTTGTCTCATAGATTGTAAACTCTTGTAAGTAGGGATCTCACTTCTTTTTTTTAGTATTGTTTAGTTTGATACTCTGTAATGTCTGAATTTCTCGGTACATTAACCGTATGAAATTCAATACGATGTTGGCGCTATATAGAAATTATTATTAACATTATTATTACTTTTTGCATTACATTGCAACTATACTAAGCCATCACAGAGCTAATTTGCCCAGTTATAGACTACGTAAACCGCTCCCTGCATTCTCTTCCACATCTCCCAATTCTGACATTCATGGCTGAATAGAAAAATGGAACTGCAAAAGCACATGTGAACACAACCTTATAAATGATCAAATAAAGCAAAGTCTGAACGAACATTGGTAGAACTTGTGTCTGGCAGAACTATAGTGAACATCTCAAAAATGTTTTTAAAATCTCTAGGTAATAATCAAAAACCACAAAGGAACCGGACAGCTATAGCCATAGTAACCCATCATTATATGGAAAGCATACACACTCAGACACAGATAGATACAACACGTAGCATTATCTGCCACAGCAAGATTCCTTGCACAGATTTGATGCATATTAGTAAGACGTACAATGGTTGGTCATGAATATTGAGGTAAAAACTCACTTGCAATATGACCTTGCAATATAAAGGTAGTAGATGCCTGGGTGTACAGACTAGACTCAACCCACATAAAACACAATAGACTCCCCCATTACATTGCACTATGGTTTGCCCTGATACGTAAGAAAGTTAGGCATGTAAGGAAGTGTCTGCTGGGTAGCTTCCCCATGGCTTCTTCTCGCCTGGATCAGCTTGAGTGACAGATCAATATAGGTTCTTTTTAGAAGTAAGTTTTCTCTGAAATGTCGCAATGTTTCTGACTTAAACATATTTTTTATAATGAGGGAGCCTGTCACCATGTCATGCTGGCCATAGCTAAGACAGCATGAGACTGATGATAGGTTTCCTTTAATGGAAACCTGGTTGCTGACGTCCGCCCTGACAGCAGACACAGTATTAATGGACAGAAGGTACTCTACATAGTATTGGCAAGAAAGAGACTCATTATTGGTTGAATACCCTGTTTGCGGGCTAGCTGTACAACAGACACAGTATTGAGACAGACACACACTACTGGGGGCAAGACACAATCTTGGGGCACCTGGGCCTGTATTAAAATCAACCAAGACATAGTATTGGGTTTAGTAGAAGATTCTGTATTGGAATCAGCAGGTAGAGTTTGCAAGCATCAGGCACTGCATTGGCAGCAGTCGGTAGTGTATCGAGGCAGTTGGATTTGGAGTTAATGCTTTGAATGGGGATGTGTTTCAAAAATGAGGCGCCATATATGTCTGGGCATAGCACTCTGCTGAGACGAATCATGGCAAATCAAAATCCTTCATTATGGTGTGGGCCATAGTAAGAGGGGCTGAAAAAAGGGAAAACATTGCCATGAGTCATTTAATTGATGTTTATTCTGCCTCTGCCAGTGCCTTAACAGTACTGTGCTCACTTGTCTGGTCTGCTGTGTCATGATGCCCTACAGACCACCTGTATGAACAATGTGTGTGGTATTATTGGTCACTGTATGTTGTAATATGGTGGTAATTATGTGGCTGGCACTAATGTGGTTAGCACTATTAAAGGGGTTCTCCATGATTTTTTTATGGACCATCCTTTTCCATGATTTTTTTTGGGGGTGCACTTGCTCAATTGTGTACAGTTGTAACAGACACAGCTCATGGCTCAGTTTACTAAGCCCTGTTTCATACAGTTACAAAGCAACATGGAGGCACATTCAGTCACAGCAGCAGGTCCCACACGTACACTACCATTCAAAAGTTTAGGGTCACTTAGAAATTTCCTTATTTTTGAAAGAAGAGCACAGTTTTTTTTCAATGAAGATAACATTAAATGAATCAGAAATACACTCTATACATTGTTAATAGGGTAAATGACTATTCTAGGTCATATGTCTAGTTTTTAATGCAATATCTACATAGGTGTATAGAGGCCCATTTCCAGCAACCATCACTCCAGTGTTCTAATGGTACATTGTGTTTGCTAACTGTGTAAGAAGGCTAATGGATGTTTAGAAAACCCTTGAAAACCCTTGTGCAAGTATGTTGGCACACCTGAAAACAGTTTTGCTGGTTAGAGAAGCTATAAAACTGACCTTCTTTTGAGCTAGTTGAGAATCTGGAGCATTACATTTGTTGGTTCGATTAAACTCTCAAAATGGCCAGAAAAAGAGAACTTTCATGGGAAACTCGACAGTCTATTCTTGTTCTTAGAAATGAAGGCTATTCCATGTGAGAAATTGCCAAGAAACTGAAGATTTCCTACAACGGTGTGTACTACTCCCTTCAGAGGACAGCACAAACAGGCTCTAACCAGGAGTAGAAAGAGAAGTGGGAGGCCCCGCTGCACAACTGAGAGACAAGTACATTAGAGTCTCTAGTTGGAGAAATCGACGCCTCATAGGTCCTTAACTGGCAACTTCATTAAATAGTACCTGCAAAACGCCAGTGTAAAGGTCTACAATGAAGAGGCGACTCAGGGATGCTGGCCTTCAGGGCAGAGTGGCCAAGGAAAAGCCATATCTGAGACTGGCTAATAAAAGGAAAAGATTAATATGGGCAAAAGAACACAGACATTGGACAGAGGAAGATTGGAAAAAAGTGTTATGGACAAACGAATCGAAGTTTGAGGTGTTTGGATTTGTGAGACGCAGAACAACTGAAAAGATGCTGGAAGAGTGTCTGACGCCATCTGTCAAGCATGGTGGAGGTAATGTGATGGTCTGGGGTTGCTTTGGTGCTGGTAAAGTAGGAGATTTGTACAAGGTAAAAGGGATTTTGAATAAGGAAGGCTATCACTCCATTTTGCAACGCCATGCCATACCCTGTGGACAGCGCTTGAGTGGAGCCAATTTCATCCTACAACAGGACAGTGACCCAAAGCACACCTCCAAATTATGCAAGAACTATTTAGGGAAGAAGCAGGCAGCTGGTATTCTATCTGTAATGGAGTGGCCAGCGCAGTCACCAGATCTCAACCCCATTGAGCTGTTGTGGGAGCAGCTTGACCGTATGGTACGCAAAAAGTGCTCATCAAGCCAATCCAACTTGTGGGAGGGGCTTCTGGAAGCATGGCGGGAAATTTCTCCAGATTACCTCAGCAAATTAACAGCTAGAATGCCAAAGGTCTGCAATGCTGGAATTGCTGCAAATGGAGAAAATTATTATTTCAAATAAAAATCATTATTTCTAACCTTGTCAATGTCATGACTATATTTTCTATTCATTTTGCAACTCATTTGATAAATAAAAGTGTGAGTTTTCATGGAAAACACAAAATTGTCTGGGTAACCCCAAACTTTTGAACGGTAGTGTTTGACACTTTACACACATGGACAGGATTGGCTATTGCTTTTCAACCCTTCCTCAGTCCTCTGACACTTTCCTCCATGGTGATTTGAAGCGACCCTCTGGGACCTAATCCTCCTTTCCAACTACTCTTGGGCATTTGCAGAGCACATTTTGGCCGTGGACACCTAAATACCTCACTGATTCAGCGGTGGAGTTGTTCAGTATACAGCAGGTTCAAGAAGTCTTGATTGTAAGAGCATGGGGGTCTGGTGACAAGGTACTGCCTGTTAAACCCTACCTGGCACTAGCTAGCCTGAAGAGCTGAAGAGCTCTTCCACAATCGAGTTCCCTCTTCTAAGGCTAACTATAAACTAAACTGAACAGGAAGTCACTCTCTGGCTAAAGGCTGGGGTTTCCTAACAACCCGTAAAGTCCTTTCACCTTCTAGAAACTGAGGACAGAAGCCACTCCCGTTTGCACAGCAACACAAAAATAGCAGATTACCTGGAAAGAGCCCTGCATATAGATGGAAAGTGCAAATAGCCATTATTCACCAGTGCAAACACCATACAACAGTGCAACCTGTATGCACCCTTTTTGGGAAAGTGTTGTAGGCAGTGCAAAAAAAAAGCTAGTTGTGGCAATTTATGGCACAACCAGTGTTTAAAAAAAATCACAATGCTTTATGTGTCAAGTGTCAACTTAAAGTTTCCTACAACTGTAGCTTGGTAGAGAGATAAATGCATATGAAATAAATAGACATGTAGATATAACATAAATATATAGATAGATATGAGAAAGATACATAGACAGATGGATAGATAGACATATATATATATATATATATATAAAGCATAAATATATAGATAGATATTAAATAGATACATAGACAGATGGATAGATAGACAGATATATATTTATATTTTTATATATATATATATAACATAAATATATAGATATTAGATAGATACATAGACAGATGGATAGACAGATATATATAACATAAATATATAGATAGATATGAGAAAGATACATAGACAGATGGATAGATAGACAGATAGACAAGCGTTACACTTTACTGTCATATTATATAATTATACTTAGATTTTATGCTGTTAATTCTGATGAATCCCGTAATGAGTAGGAGGGTCGCTCAGCATGATGTCGGCACAACAGGGATATGCGTGGGCTTTTTCTTGCTGTGACGCTGTCTTTGGACTAAGTGATGGATCATATTGTGCTGAGAGACTGTTGCTGGAGTTATCCACCCACGGTGTCGTTCTTTGCATGTGAAAACTTATTGAATGACACTTGTATATCCAGAGCCCACAAATGGACCATCATACCTGAAATACATTCAATGAGCACAATGTATGCACAGATGATGAACTTGTTATAGACAACAGAGATCATTTTAATGAAATAAAACAGCGAATAGGTAGCAAAAGCCATTATTTCCTTTTAAAGAAGTACTTATCTATCTTGTAAGCTTTTCCCCTTCTTATAAAGTATTGTTATGTAAGAGTTATAACACAGTTCAATTCATTCCATGGCAGCAGTAAACTGTAAATAATAAAAGGTATAATTATGTTCTAATAATTTTCCTATGTGAGCTCAAACAACAAAACATAAAAAGAAAAATGTTACCCCTAAATTGTGAGAATATATTAAGAAATATAATACTACAGTGTGGCATGTTTACTAACTGAACCATGGAAAGTGTGCCCCAGCATAAGAACAACATGATTGACTGCTTCTTCCCCAGAAATAGCGCCTCAACTGTCCATGGCTTGTGTGAGGTACTGCAACCTCAACAGAGCTAATCTGCAATACCAGGAACATCCCATGGACAAGTGTGATGCTGCTTCTGATAGAAAACTGCAATGTCTTCTTATCCTGGGACGGCCCCTCCAAATATTTACAGCCTTGACAAATTGCATCAGATATGGCCCAGATTATATTTAGTTTATTTGATCGGACACTTTAGATATTGTTCATCAGATTTTTCTAGGCAGGTCCCACCAGATTGACAGGGTGCATTTTTCTATTTTCTATTTATCCCTTGTAGCAGAGTTTTTGGCAGCCACTTTCAAATATGGAATATGAAATGCCCCCTCTGATGTGTATTCCATACAAGTACAATATTAACATAAAAGGGAATGGGTTAGAAAATGAATTATTTTTTAAAGTTTTTGTATTAATTTTTTTTTTTTTTATTATGGTGATTTATTTTTTTTTATTCTTTGTCATTATTTACATTTTAAAAACCCTCTTAAGTAAGACATCTTCTCTACATATTCACAATGTCATACCTGCTAACTGATCTTCAGACAACACACAGATTTTATTCCGATCACAGATTATATAGTACATCAACAAGATTAGTTTATTTTAGTATATCATCTGTTGTTTTCTTCTCACTTTCAAGACTCTTATATACATCTTCATAGACCTATACTCAAAGCCATTTTCTTGGTATCTTACACCCTGCAAGTATCCAAGCAAAGGTCATTTCAGTGTAATGTAATATTCATACACACTTCCTTTCAGACTGATAAATAGTGAGACGCATTTTCCATAAGACTTACATATATCCTGTGGTATTACACACACTGAGTAAACCTGCATTTCCTAGTAGGATATGAGGCTTCATTTCTCAACTGTCTAGCACAGGGGTCGGCAACCTATGGCACGCGTGCCACTCTTGGCACGGGAGGCATATTTCCCTGGCACGGCAGCGGACTCCTCACCCAGCAGTTTCGATCGGACCAAACACGTCCGAAACGAAACTGCTATTATTATACTGCGGGGTCTCTTCAGACCCCACAGTATAATAAGCGGAGCCCCCGGGAGTTATCAAACATAAAAAACAGTGTTAACTCACCATTCCACGCTCCGCAGCCGCTGTGTACTCTTCAGGCGCTTCTGCCTGAAGTCAGCTGACAGGGCCTCAGGGGTCGCGTCTGCGTCTGACGTCATTACGCATAATGACGCGACGTGACCCCTGAGACTCAATGAGCGGTCGCTGACTACAGGCAGAAGCGCCCGAAGATACAGAGCGGCTGCGGAGCGTGGAATGGTGAGTACATTGTTTTTTATGTTTCATCACCTCTCTTTGCCCTCCACTTATTATACTCTGTGGTCTGAAGAGACCCCGCAGTATAATAATAGCTAGTGAATGTGCAGGGGCCACTATAGAGCATAATACCGTGTGCAGGGGCCACTATAGAGCATAATACCGTGTGCAGGGGCCACTATGGGACAAATACCGTGTGCAGAGGCCGCTATGGGACAAATACTGTGTGCAGGGACAGCTATGGGACAAATACCGTGTGCAGAGGCAGCTATGGGACAAATACCGTGTGCAGAGGCCGCTATGGGACAAATACCGTGTGCAGAGGCCGCTATGGGACAAATACCGTGTGCAGAGGCCACTATGGGACATAATACCGTGTGCAGGGATCGCTATGGGACATAATACCATGTGCAGGGACCGCTATGGGACAAATACTGTGTGCAGGGACCGCTATGGGACATAATACCGTGTGCAGGGACCGCTATGGGACATATACCGTGTGCAGGGACCGCTATGGGACATAATACCGTGTGCAGGGACCGCTATGGGACATATACCGTGTGCAGAGGCCGCTATGGGACATATACCATGTTGCAGGGGCCGATATGGGACATATACCGTGTGCAGGGACCACTATGGGACATTATTCTGAATAACGGTGTGTTTTCTATATTAAGGATGTGTTTTTGCACAGAAAACTCAGGCTTTGTTTTTTTTTTTGTGCAAAAATGCACCAGTTTTACATCGAATGAAAAAGTTCCAAATATAGCTGCATCCAGATACATAGTGTGTTTTCACCATAAGACTGCCGCCATACGGTGCTCCTGGACACATTTACCACTAATTGGCAGCTGCACATGGACTTTCATTGCTTCTAATCAGAAAGTACAGGAGCGTCCCAGGAAATAGCAGTAAACGCATGTGTCCTAAAGCATCTGGTGGCAGCACTTCTGTGTTATGGTTTGTGGTATATGACTTTAGTTTAGGGGTCGTCAGACTTACAATTATTGACCGGCACTCCGAGTACCTCATCTTTGATTTTTTTATTAAAATCGGCACGCCGAACAAAAAAGGTTGCCTACCCCTGGTCTAGCACATTCAGACAGAAGAGGATATTGAAAATCCTGGGGCTTAATGCAAAATCTGTAATAGGGCTCATCCCATAACTTTTGGTCTCCACAAACAACTTGCCCTTGATGCAGCTGCCATGTCTGCGCCACTATAGCTATGCCCCACCATTGAGACGTTTTTCAATGGATGTTGCATACTCTTTAATGTTGGATTCACAGAACTGGCCATCTATGTTGCAATTTTCTGGATTCTTATGCTAGTCCTTCAAGCAGATGATATATATATTTCTAGATAGGTCATGTGTCTAGGGTTGTGCAGGACTCAATAACATGGCTGTTGGTCACATGGCGACATCTCATTACAATGAAAGGGAATGAGCTACAGCATGGCCATGTGACCAATAGATATGATGTCACTTCCTGAGAAGAAAGCTACCATGTTTTAGAAGTCTTGTACAACCCCTTTAAAGAAGCTGTCTTATAAGGAGAATCCCAGTTCTGGTTAGGCTGAATGGACATCATAGCTTCTCTGGATGAGTGATTCCTGTTCTAGTGGGCTTGATTCTTCCTTTTATTATGCAGACAGCCATTCATCTGAATATGGGTATTATTTCTACGTGTCCCATGCAGCTAAGACATGGGTACAGAGAGAATTTGTTTTTTTCACCACCACGCTACAAATGTAGAGATCAAGTGGATCAACTGATGCAGCAATGCAAGTATTTGATGAGGAAATGAGCCAAATATGATGGCTAAAACACAGAAAATCTTAAATTGCTGGAATCATTTTACAGTTTGTTATATATGTTCACAATAGTAGAAATAAGTCAGAGCGGACTGTGACAACCCCACCATAACTGCCACTAAATTACGGTAAGTGAAAATAGTAAAAAAAAAAAATCTCAATGATAATATTCACTGCATGCAACAGTGGTGACAGCCTTAACAGATAGTAATATAATACAATGGTAAATGTTATGTACAAGCACACAATGGCATTGCCCAGAACATCTAATTCATTTAGCCCACACTAGGATTGATCTAGTTTAACTAGCTTGGAGAACACACAGCACTACTATCTGTGATCCAATAAACTGTAAAACCTATTACACAGTACCCTAGAGTTTAATGCACTTTATTTTCTGCTTGAAAGGCATCTCCCCTGGGGTTAATCCTCACAATCTTTTGGGACCCTAACTGAATACAAAAAGTTTTCTTTTACAGCCTTAAAAATGTAAATTCTCAGAGATTGCCAGTAATCTCCTCACTTTCCTAGAAGAGGCAACTACAGGAAATCCTTAGCGGAAGTGATCTGTTAATTTGGGGAAAAAATATGGCAATTTCCATTATTATGGCAATTTTTTTTATTACCATTTAATATGAAAGATAGAAGAATCAACGTTTTCACTATAGTTGAAAGTCTATTATATGACCTGATCTAAAGTGGGAAGCCATCTTTCCTGTGTAACGTCTTGACAGAGTGGAAATGCATGAGCGATCCATCTTAGCTATGGATTGGCTGAGGATGCATCTTCATGCATTTTGTGTCTTGATATGTCACATAGGAGGCAGAGAGCAGGGAACTGGCAGTTTCGGAACAGAGTGATGAGGGATTGATGGACGTGGGAAGCATTATTATTTATTTTCTTATGCCCTGCTATATTTTCTAATTTGATTTCTTGGAAAACCTTGTTAAGCCTTCGTACAACCTAACAAAAAAAAAACTTTAATGTCTATGTCCTGAGCTTTATCATAGATAGAGAAATGTAAGTTTTTGGTCACTAAATGATTTAGGAAAATGGATTCACTGGTTTCTGACAATATGAGGCCACAACCACACACTTCAGTCAGTCAATGATTGTGACCAAATCCCAAGCCACCAATGACTGCCTAAGTTTGATGGCTACCATACATGGCCAGGGATTTAGATACATGCAGGTCATCATGGTTTCTGTTTTAATGGAAACCTTAATACAGTTATGAAGAGAGTCTTTTATACTCTATAACGTAAATTTTAAATTTTTCCTATACTTTCTGCATCAATTCCTGAGGGTTTGGTAAGTCCAGTTTGTAGTCCATATAAAAGTATGTCTGTTCATGTGAAGGATACATACATGCTCATCTCGATACGATAGTACTGTAACAATGACAGCACTTCCACAAGCTTCACATGACTAGGATAGACTTTTGCAAGTCTCAACATGAAATTGGAGGCATCCTAAGGTACAGTAGGGCCTTATATACTTTAATGACCAAAGCTGGATGTATTCCGCCATCTTGGAACAAAGGATAGGTAGAAAATTGACATTTAACCCAATGGATGACTGCTAGTGTAGACTTAACACACACAGGTAGTACGCAAGCATGTTCCTAAAAGTATGCATTTTCATGTTATAAACATTAAACTTGTACACAGGGAGAGCATGCAAATTCCTTGTAGATGTTGCTCTTGAGCTTAGGACTCCAGCACTGTAATGGATCACTGCTAACCACTGAGCCACCATGCTACCATACACTGTGCTTGCTACAGCATCTTTAACAGGTGTCATTCACAAATGGCAGCCATAATAAAGTCAGCTAAGTTGCCCCTAAGAAGGAGAGTGACAAATGCTCAGAATCATGAGGCCAACTAAAATATAACTGCCTATAGAATCAGGAAAATTGTATTGAAATGGGATTTAGTGGCCATTTTCATACAACGTAGAATCAGATTTATATATCATAAGATCATTTCTCAGGCTCAGGGCTGAGGCCCTGGGAAATTAGTATATTTCTCCTTTACTGAAGTATTTATAGCTGAATATACATACATTTCTGCTGTGGTTGAAATAGTTCTGATTATAGTAACAGTATTATGCTGATCATAGAAATGCCAACATGTCCTGTCAATTTAGGTGGGATCCACCAACAATCTGTTGCTGAGCTGAATAGGCCTGTAAATGGGAAGTCATGGATCAAAGCTGTCAGCAGAGGCATGATTCATCTAGAAGCTCTCATGTCTATGATCAGTTTTGTGAAAGGTTATTTTATGCATATACAATGTAAAAATTCAAATATATACCTTTACTGGATTTCCTGGTATACACAATAGGGACATTTACTAAAATAATATGTATTTTTGAAACTATAGTGCTAAAAACACTGGTGTACAAGATATTTGTGCATATATCAAAAAGTATTAACTGAGACATAGGACATAGAGCATTGCAATAAAAGGCAACAATACCATACAAACTGTCCAATAAATACATAATCAAAGGAAATAAATGCATGATTAAGTACTTTTTATTACTAGAATTTTTACTAATATTTTACATGGTTTACAATAAGAAAAATAAAACAAGCAAAAGCTTGGTTATATACGTAATAGTAATACTAGGTAAGACTGTCAATGAAAGCAGCTGCTTCTAAGGTTAATAAAATTATGGGATGCATCAAAAGGGGCATAGACGCACATGACAAGAACAAAGTTATACCTCTATACAAATCACTAGTATGGACACACATAGACTATTGTGCACAATTTCAGGCCCCAATGTACAAGAAGGACAAAAGCGAAAAAAACAGAGTGCAGATAAGGGCGACCAAGAATGGGTGGATTGGAGTACAGAGACAGATTAAGAATTTATGCAAATGACTTTGCTGTTTTTCACAGACTTAACATCCATGAAAATAGGATGTGCTGGTCCGTTTAAAGGACTTATTCACACGGCCGTGAATAACGGTCATGTGATGGCCATTTTTTGAACAGTCATCACATGGCTAGTTTAAAACGCATGAATGTCTATGTGTTTATTCACATGTCTGTTTTTATGTCTATCAAAGCAGACAAAGATAGAACATGTCAGTTTTCTTTACTGATGTGAAAAACAGTCCATCAAAAAACAGACAATGTGAGTAGACCTACAGATATTGGATCTTAAAACGGCTGATAAAAATGGCTACAGGGAGATCTAATCACAATGTACAAATACATGAAGGGACAGTACAAAGACCTTTCTAATGATCTTTTTACTCCTAGACCAGTGACAGGGATAAGGGGACATCCGTTACACCTAGATGAAAGAACATAGACAGAGATTCTTTACTGTAAGAGCAGTGAGACTATGTGAGACTCATGCCACTGGATGTGGTGATGGTGAATTCATTGTGCAAGTTCAAATATGGTCATGAATGCTTTTCTTGAAAGGAAATATATTACAGATTTTGGAAATGACAAGCTCATACAGGGTTTTATACTAATTGCAAAATTTAGAATTGGGAAGAAATGTTTCCCCCACCGGCAATTGGCATCAGCCTCATGGGGATTTTGTTACTGTCCTCTGGATCAACACTGTAGGGTTATAGGTTGGTCTGGATGGACCTGTGTCTTCTTCCAGCCTTATCTACTATTTTACTATGTAAATGATTCTGTAACAGTGACATTTCATTAGAACAAGCAAACAGGGTAACAGACAGACTATGCCATGGGTATTGTCCAGGACTAGGAAAAACGGCTATTTTTACCAGAAACAGTGCTGCATGTGTCCATATGTCATGCTGTAATTACAGTTCAGGTCCATTCCCATGTGGACGAGCTGCAATACAAGACAGAGCCCATGGACTATTTCTGGAAAAACAACAGACCCTGTATTCTAGTCCTGGACAACCCCTACAACAGGTCACTCTGGCCTTGTCATAGTCATATTTAGCTCTTGAATATATACATCTTTTTATGCAAGTGACTTTAATTTTTAACCATCTAATATAACCCTATGCCCTATGACATGTTTTAGAGTAAACTATTGCAGGACCTTTGTGAGTGAGAAAACTGTCTGCAACACTGTTTGCCGCATCTACAAACAGAAGACTGTTGGCAACACAGATATATTTTTCCCTGCTTCTATATTACACTACATACTGTATGTGACATCTTTATAAATATATACAAATATTTCTTGTTGGGCAACTTCCATTGGGTTCATGCAGGTGGATTTTTCAGTGGCCCCAACATATGCTCCTTCTGATTGTTCTAAGCCAGTGATACATACAGTGATAGCTTCCAGTTTATACTGCCCTTGAATAGTTATTTCTATCACCTGACCTACTTATGTATTACGTGAATTAGTCTATTTATAATGTTAATTATAGGTTGGGTTGGTATATTTAGTGCAAATGTGACTGATGGCTGATTCTGTCTGTCTCCATTTGGATTTATGTAATCTTTCCCATATTCTATCTCTCTGTGATTTAGATGCTTTTTGTATTGTACTATTATTTCAGAATTGTAGTATTTATATTTATTACTTAATAAAATGATTTTTTTTTTGTGATAAGCAGGGCAGATCGTCCTTTAGTTCTTTGCAGGTATATATGTTGTAATTTGAAGTGCCCCATAAAGGGCCGATAGTTATACCTTTGAGGTAATTGTAGGTATTGTACATATGCTATGCGGCATGATAAATATGGTCTTATATCATACTTTGAGTATGATACACCATTTAACCTACACCTATTTAACATACACCAATATGATACACCATTTAACGCATAAGGATCTGAACCTCAGATGTATTTGTCCATGGGTAGTTCTCCTCATTTTCAAGGGTACACAGGTACAGGACATGGGTCACAGCAGCAGTTCCTAATAAACTTGCATGTATCATTACGGATGTCATTCCCACAGCAGTTGCATTAAACTGATGAATTATTCATAGCAGTCTTTCATGACTTGAGAAGCATATGTTAATACTGACATAATGTACTCTTATCACTGGTGGTCAATGGACTTCCTGCACAAGAAGGCTATGCAAGTCTCTGCCTGGCTAAAAAGCGGACACAGCACATTGGTAACAGAAGCATAAACCAAAATGACGTTTGTAAAGCAGCTGCCAAAGAAGCAAAAGTAAAAAAAAAAAAATCAGAAGGGAAAAAGCCACTAGAGAAACCTCAGAGATGCTGAGCTCCCAGAGTAGCCTCAACGTGTAGCAGCCTCTAATGTCAGTGTGATAGGATATTCCAGGAAGGGGAGAGGCAAAAAAAGACTGTGTGGGATCTGCTGGACAAATAATAAGACCTGCACACTGCACAGAGTCTGGACAGAACCTGGTGTCTGTCAATAAACATGCACATTGGAGGCTCCTCAGAACTTCTGCTCTGCACATCCCATAGCCAGTGGCTGTGCACCCAAAGACATCGCATTGTGACACTTTACTGAACCATAGGAGAACATGCTCTAGATGGTTTTGTTGAGTTACTGGAGGAACACAAAAAGCTCCCTCTGGCTCTGATTTTTTTTCACTATAGTTGAAGAAGTAAAATCTGAAGATGTGGGGGTGGGAGGATTGCCCCCTCTGCGTTGGATTTAGTGGCTGTCATGCAGAGAAGGATTGGGGAGGAATTGTACAATGACTGAGCTGGTCTCTATGGCCATTAAGGGTATTAATCTCTCTCTCCACCTTCTTTCTCTTTGGCCTCCTCTGATGGAAAGACAGCTCCTGACCGCTGTGTCACCTACTCAGTAGGGGCAGCACATGTCCCTGGGTCCTCATTGTTAGCATAAGCTGAGGTCTACTTATTCAGTGCTGGCTGGGATCTTGTCTTCAACCTTCTACTACATCTTCTCACATATCACTGCATCCACGACAATTCACCACCATAGCAACTTTCTCTTTTTTGTCTGGAGCAGCAGCAAAAACAGAAATACTGAAAACTCAAAAGTAAATGAAACATACCTCAAAGTATTCCCTGTCATTGAGCTGCCTGCATCTGCAGTGTCCTCAGGTGGAGCTGAACAGAAGCCTCCAGTGACTGCGTCCATCCTGCTGAGCCACCTGCTGAATCCACTGCAGATATGAGGATCCTCACTTTCCTGGTCGGCCTCAAGACTTTATGGGTTTTGGCATTCTCCTCATTGTCGAATACCATGGCTGTGAATAACAGCGGCAAGTGGTGGTAAGTGGTCCTTGCTGTAGTCCTATGCACTATGGTGGGCTGGATGTGGAGTAGGAGCTCATGCAACAATGTATCTATGTTTAGCTCAATGGAAGTTTAAGGATGAGATATTTTTATAACATATAATGGAGAATTCCTATGACTAGATCTATGTCAAGTTTGCAAAATTTCTGTTGAATGAAACCTTTAAGCCATTACTATGTTCATCCATCCTTAATGCAGGATAATGGCCTGGAAGTAATACAGTCTGCCACCAATATATCATTGCATGCTGTATAACTCTGCAGCCACAAGATGTATTTATTGCATACTGTATAATTCTGCAGCCATATTAATTATTTATTGAATATTGTATAGCTCTGCAGCCACAATATGCATTCATTGTATACTGTATAACAGCAGCCACATGATGTATTCATTGCATACTGTACAGGTCTGCAGCCACAATGTGTATTCTTTGCATACTGTATAACTGCAGCCATATGATGTATTCATTGCAATAATGTATAACTACAGCCACATGACGTATTTATTGCTGTGCACCTGCACTGAGTATTGGGGGCTGCATACAACTTGCATGTCAATGTACATAGTCTGTATCTGCTTCATATCAAATAATTGAGTGTATGTTCACATAATAAATATATGTAACCTGTAAATGGTATAAGTTATACCAATATCTAATTATAATTCACCTATTCTTCACCTGTAAACCATATTCTAATCCTTGTAACAGTGTTTCAATAACTATGATAGAACTACACAAACACTTTTCAGAGTTCTAACATGATCTCAGAATAAAAGTACACAAAACATGCATATGTATGTATTAACCAAGGATCTAAAATAGCATTTTCTTCCCATAGAGTACAACAGTCCATTATGTACATACATGCAGTATCATGAATATTGTTCCTAACTTGCCTGTGCTTTAGTGTTCAAGTAGTATATTTTTATGGATTGTGTATAATCAGTACTGTACATCAGATCTACTAAACAATATACAGTGTATGTCTGCACCTGTACCAACCTGTGCCTGATTTCATATGCATCATATACCATACAATATCTGCATTCACTGTTTCAGTGGGCCTATTATAATAGTATCAACCGTAACAATATTACATCTTACCTTATTAAGTATAATAGTGTTTATATCCAGTTTGTGGTACAGTAATATTCCTTTACATCTATGATTTATTTTATGCTGTGTAATGTTATCATAAAAAATAAAAATAATTAGGGATCAAAATAATGATATGTATGATTAGAACAGGTATTTATATTAGTAGCACAAACTATTAGTGTGTGTGTGGTAAAATAGTTGTATGGTTTGTTGCTTTGTTTACATGGAATGAATGACTGACTGTCATATTGTGGTATTATTACACTGCATAACTTACAACAGTTTGTGGTATTATTGCCCCCAAGACTACAACAGTTTGAGCGGCCACATTATTATGCAGCTCTTCTTGTATTGACTTGTTATATTACATTTCTAGTGCACATACACAGGTCAACCTATATTATTACATTGCTATTGCATGTTATTATAATTCATTCTAATCTGTTTATTTACAATATTTTTGGAGCTGTAGACTGAACCTATTCTCAGATTCAGTGCCGGGTGGTTTCATATGAACTGTTTCGTTAGCATGAACCCGCAAAGCAGCCATACTATGAATTATATGAAATCACAATCTCCACTTCCCTTGCATCAATCGATATGTTTCTAACCACAGAAATGGTAACATAACACTGTGCCTTATACATCCATATGCACGTACGAGAGCCATGTGGTTGCCCAGAGTGTAAACAGAGCAGAAGGAAAAGCAGAGGTGATACTTATAATAGCTCTGTGATTATACAGTGTGATAGTCCAAGTATAACTAGACATATGTACGGCTGTTAACACTCCACACAGACATATTTGCATAAAGAATGCAGAAGAATGTACTGAATGTATTTGTGTGTATAACACAAAGAAGTCTGTGTCATGTAACACAAGAAGTTTAACATTTTTTTCAGTCTGCATATTCCTATATCCCTGAATGTATTGATGCCTACTATATTCCTTTGTCTAATACCCTTTGTATCTTTCAGGGGTATAATAAACATAGCTTCCAATGGAAATGTGCTCCCAGGTTCAGACGTAGGCCCAGTTCCCCTTGTGTTAGATCCAAGTCTTCAACTTTTGAGCAGAAGGCAGAGGCGTCTAATCCGTCAAAATCCAGGAATCCTACAAAGCATTACACGTGGGCTTCTTAGTGCCATCCGAGAATGCAAGTGGCAATTCCGAAACCGTCGTTGGAACTGTCCTACAGGACCTGGAAACCAGGTGTTTGGCAAAATAATTAACCGAGGTAAGAAATAAATGGCATGAATTCTGAAAACTTAAGTGAAAATATGGTATTGTGTTTGTTTGTGTGCTGTAAGTATGCTTAACATATACTTGCTGTGTAGTTGAAAGTTAGTTATTGCATCTTCAAATGGCTACATAGTCTTCTAAAAGAATCTAAAGACAGCCATTTGCATTTATTGTTCAACATAAGCAACTGCAATTTTATAAATACACTATAGGTCTCATGCACATTAGATGTATGTTACTGTACCCACAGTAATAGATTTCTCCATCTGTTGCAGGCTGCAGGGAGACGGCCTTTGTATTTGCTATCACTAGTGCTGGTGTAACCCATTCTGTGGCTCGTTCCTGTTCAGAGGGTTCTATTGAATCCTGCTCATGTGATTACCGGCGTCGAGGTCCTGGAGGACCAGACTGGCACTGGGGAGGCTGCAGCGACAACATTGAATTTGGAAGGTTCATAGGAAAAGAGTTTGTTGACTCCAGTGAAAGAGGGAGAGATCTAAAATATCTGGTGAATCTGCACAATAACCAAGCGGGCAGAATGGTAAGTTTAGTTTTTCATTACCATTTTCACTGAATCTAGTTCATTAAATTGCATGGACATGTGCAAAACTTTAAAACCTATGAAAGGTGTAGTGTATTACTTGTATTATCTTGTGACAAAGGTACCTGTCAAGGAGACAAATGTATGTAAAGTAAATGTACAGTATATATCAGACAACAAAAGAGTAGTCAGTTCTTGAAGTTGATAACGCGGAAGGAAGAAAAATTAACAAGTGTAAAGATATGAGCAACTTTGCCAAGGACTAAATTGTGATGGCTATACAAGTATCTTCAAAATTAATTATTGGGTTTGCCCTATATGCTGTGGTTAGTACCTACCAAAATTGGCTCAAGGAAACACAAATGTTGAACCATGACAGGGTCATGGGTGCCCAAACCCCAAGCACAAATTTCTGAAAATGTTAAAGGAGTTTTCCAGCCACCAGGTTCCTTGCTGGTCTATACTCTTCTGCCTCCAGCAAAGATCTGTCAAAACAACATGACTGCTGAAGCACACTGGCAGCAGTGGTATCCTCAGTGGTGTTGACTTGTTCCGGCTACAGTAATTGGCTGGAGTTGTCACATGTTGTGTTGATATGTTGCTGCTGGAGCAGTAACAATACAGACTAGGAGGGTATGGGAGCCTTGGGGGATTGATAAGTCTCATTACTTTTGTTATTTTATGATAGAAAGGTATTAGCACAAACATATGGGACCATGTAGCCACAGACTGGTTAGAAAGTCAATGCTGACACCTGCCTACAGTGAGCATGTAAGCATTAGAAGTAGATAATGGAACATGAAAAAAAGGTAGTTCTGTCTGGACTTTTACATCATGGGTACAGATAGCACTAGGATTCCCAATGGGAAAA
This sequence comes from Leptodactylus fallax, assembly GCA_947044405.1. NCBI lineage: Eukaryota > Metazoa > Chordata > Amphibia > Anura > Leptodactylidae > Leptodactylus > Leptodactylus fallax. The sequence continues at coordinate 1,713,315 of CAMRHE010000385.1, forward strand.
GGGCAAACTAGAAGAGACAGTTTGATGCTCTGGAAGTGTTCTTCTGGGAAACCTTGGGTTCTGGCAATAAGGTGGATGTTACCACCAGGGTACCAAAATATTGCTGAAGACCAAATACCCCGCCATGGAAATTGTATTTGTTAATGTCAGTGGCCTTTTTCAATATAATAATCCATTCTGGCTTGAGGTTTGAGGGTCATGACAAAGAGATCAAGGTGTCAGTTTGGCTTCCAAATTCCCAAGATCTCAATCTGTGGGATATGCAAACAAACATGTTCAATACATGAAAGCTTCGCCTAGCTGCTTAGAGGACCAAGCAGCCTAAGGATTTGCTGCTATTGCCTTGGTACCAGATACCACAGGACACCTTCAGAAGTCTTGTGGAGTCCTCAGTAATAGAGGGGTGTTTTGACTCCTCAATGGGCACCTACACAATTAGACAGGTGGTGGCTGATGTATTGGTCACAATACTAAAGACTCACTCTACTATTCCAAGTGTTCTAACAACATTCCATATCCATAAAACAAATCTATTTTCCTTAAATCTCCATTAAATTCCATTTTGACTGCAAGGTATGTTAAGGCAGATCTCTATTAATTTACTGCATTTTCTAAGAATTCTATTTATGTATTGCAGACTGTAATGACAGAGATGCGCCAGGAATGCAAGTGTCATGGAATGTCAGGATCCTGCTCTCTTCGTACCTGCTGGATGCGTCTTCCTCCATTTCGGGCAGTGGGGGATGCTTTGAAAGATCGCTTTGATGGTGCATCAAAAGTCACGTACAGTAACAATGGCAGCAACCGTGGAAGTTCTCGTAGTGACCTCCCACATCTGGAACCTGAGAACCCTTCCCATGCAATGCCTTCTTCTAGAGATTTGGTGTACTTTGAAAAGTCTCCAAACTTCTGCAGCCCAAGTGAAAAGACTGGAACCCCAGGTACAACAGGGCGAATATGCAACAGCACCTCGTTGGGCCTGGATGGTTGTGAACTTCTGTGCTGTGGCCGAGGTTATAGGAGTCGAGCTGAAAAGGTCACTGAAAGGTGTCACTGCACCTTCCACTGGTGTTGTCATGTCACCTGTTTGAACTGCACCACCACACAGATAGTCCATGAATGCTTGTGAATGTCACTCTCCAATCCTCTGCACTGAGTATACTACCACTTTGAGTTGGCTCTTATTTAAAGGTTGGGAGGAGCAGCAGCGTGACTTCAGGTCAGGAGATAGCATTGGCACATGAATGGCTGGCATTGCACACAGAATAAATCAGGGACATGAGATACTGCTCTACAATAACAACTCATTGGTGATACACAGATTTTGCAGCTTGGAGTTCTTCAATCTCCTGTTACAAAATGATACAAAAATCCATGGTGCCATACCGATCTGTATAATACGCTACAGGCAATGTACATATATTGTAGAGTTGTTCAGCTAGCACTGATAATCCTGCACTGATAATGGTATTATTTGCTTAACCTCATATACCTTATACATAGGGATTCATGCCAAACCAAGGTACCTCAAAAGAAATAATATAAAGCAATGAAGCAAAGCAGCTACTGGTCTGCTATGCAGAAGGACAGCAGATATACTCAGTAGTAAGGTGTGATGTTTCTCAAGGCTAAATATCTCAAGGCCACAATTACTTTCAGCATGTAATAGTCAAATGAATCTCCTGTTACTAGTGCACAGGCTCGTGATACTGGGTTACTATCTGCAGTTTTGCAGCCTATGATATGAAGGAGAGGTGCTAAGAAGATTAAATCTAACAAAGCCTGTATGTCTGAGATCTAGGGCCTCCCAAGAAACTCATCTCAAGATAATGGTGAAGAGAGCCATGTAAGTGAATATAGGCAAAGAATGAGCCGCTCAAAGCAACTGCAATTCCTGTAGGCGTAAATGCTACTTTAAAACATGAATGAATATTTGTCAAGAAGAGGCATAGTGACAGAATACCCACTGGGAATAATATTAGGATGTGAATATGACAAAGGGTGTTTTATTTACTTACTCAGCTGGATAAGTGGTGGGAACAAAAATGAAGATGCTGAGTTCCCAATATCTGTTATTCACAGGACTTGTTTAGGGAACGGGCCAAATTGTTCCCCTGGATGGGCCCAACACCAAAGAACTCATAAGCAGAAGAAATTAAAACTTGTCACGTAAGGCCATTACTTTTAAGGGGACTTTCCTTTTAACACAAAGGCAGAAAGTCTTTCTATAAATGCACTTTTATAATTACTAAATGTATTTTCCTTAATATCAAGCAGCTCTAATTTATAGTGGGCAATGGGGTATATGGTTACTAGAGGAGAATAGGACGATATCACTCATACTGAGATCAACTGTAGTTTAGGAGAGATACAGTGGGGAAAAAAAGTATTTAGTCAGCCACCAATTGTGCAAGTTCTCCCACTTAAAAAGATGAGGCCGGCCTGTAATTGACAGCATAGGTAGACCTCAACTATGAGAGACAAAATGAGAAAACAAATCCAGAAAATCACATTGTCTGATTTTTAAAGAATTTATTTGCAAATTATGGTGGAAAATAAGTATTTGGTCACCTACAAACAAGCAAGATTTCTGTCTCTCACAGACCTGTAACTTCTTCTTTAAGAGTCTCCTCTGTCCTCCACTCATTACCTGTAGTAATGGCTCCTGTTTGAAATTGTTATCAGTATAAAAGACACCTGTCCACAACCTCAAACAGTCACTCTCCAAACTCCACTATGGTGAAGACCAAAGAGCTGTGGAAGGACACAAGAAACAAAATTGTAGACCTGCACCAGACTGGGAAGACTGAATCTGCAATAGGCAAGCAGCTTGGTGTGAAGAAATCAACTGTGGGAGCAATAATTAGAAAATGGAAGACATACAAGACCACTGATAATCTGCCTCGATCAGGGGCTCCACGCAAGATCTCACCCCGTGGGATCAAAATGATCACAAGAACGGTGAGCAAAAATCCCAGAACCACACGGGGGGACCTAGTAAATGACCTGCAGAAAGCTGGGACTAACGTAACAAAGGCTACCCTCAGTAACACACTACGCTGCCAGGGACTCAGGTCCTGCAGTGCCAGACGTGTCCTCTTGCTTAAGCCAGTACATATCCAGGCCCGTTTGAAGTTTGCTAGAGAGCATTTGGATGTTCCAGAAGAGTATTGGGAGAATGTCATATGGTCAGATGAAACCAAAGTAGAACTGTTTGGTAGAAACACAACTCGTCGTGTTTGGAGGAGAGTGAATGGTGAGTTGCATCCAAAGAACACCATACCTACTGTGAAGCATGCGGGTGGCAACATCTTGCTTTGGGGCTGTTTCTCTGCAAAGGGACCAGGACGACTGATCCGTGTACATGAAAGAATGAATGGGGACATGTATCGTGAGATTTTGAGTGCAAACCTCCTTCCATCAGCAAGGGCATTGAAGATGAAATGTGGCTGGGTCTTTCAGCATGACAATGATCCCAAGCACACCGCCAGGGCAACGAAGGAGTGACTTCGTAAGAAGCATTTCAAGGTCCTGGAGTGGCCTAGCCAGTCTCCAGATCTCAACCCCATAGAAAACCTTTGGAGGGAGTTGAAAGCCTGTGTTGCCCAGCGACAGCCCCAAAACATCACTGCTCTAGAGGAGATCTGCATGGAGGAATGGGCCAACATACCAGCAACAGTGTGTGCCAACCTTGTGAAGACTTACAGAAAACGTTTGACCTCTGTCATTGCCAACAAAGGATATATAACAAAGTATTGAGATGAACTTTTGTTATTGACCAAATACTTATTTTCCGCCATAATTTGCAAATAAATTCTTAAAAAATTAAACAATGTGGTTTTCTGGATTTGTTTTCTCATTTTGTCTCTCATAGTTGAGGTCTTCCTGTGATGTCAATTACAGGCCGGCCTCATCTTTATAAGTGGGAGAACTTGCACAATTGATGCCTGACTAAATACTTTTTTCCCCACTGTACATAACACAATATATTGTATGAGACTCTCCCCAAGACGCCTGGATACAGATTTTCTATTACTTAAGGTTAAATTTTATTTTTACATTTCTTGTATCTTGTTTTAATGGTCTATATTCGTATCTTCCCTGCATTTTTTAATTGACCATTGATGTTTAGTGACTGTTCCTCATGTAAAACCTAATTTGGAATTCCCTAAAGGATAGCTAACAAATTCCTTTAAAAGAAAAACTACTGAAAGGCCTTTTATAATACAAAAAGATTTTGAGTAAAGTATCTTTCTTAGTGCTGCTGTATCCCCATGATAACACTTCCAGTTCTGTGATGTGGCAGTTCAGTGTTGTTAACATTGTGTGGGTAAAAGTCACCATCTACATCAATATTACAACACATATAGTTATTCAGTCATTTAGGATGTGCAAATTGATGTGGATATTGACTGGAGGCTAAACATTATCCCTATGACAGCAATAAATTACCTTCGCACCAGAACAGGAAGCGTTGATAGTTTTCCTGTACAATAAATGGCCTTTTTATAGCACTTCTGAGTGTTCTCCTTTAGTGGGATATCTGCATAATGTTTATCATGTCACAGGGCTTGGGCGCATAATGATCTATGTTATTTATCAGACTTACTGAGACAATTGTATAATGTATGATCGTATGCCACTTTTACCATGTTACTATAGCAAAATAAGGTTCAATAGAATGATTTATGTCATTATGATATTGTATCATTATCACATTGTAGTGTGGTTGTGTTATTTTTACACTGAATAGGTGGATATTCATTTCTATAATCATCTCTTTTAGGATACCACTAATGTACAGTAAGCTTTTACTAGATGTTACTACTAAGGGTTTGAGCTCTGTTCTCCTTAAACAGACCAAACATGCATGTCTTCTCAGTGGTAGAGGGAAATAAACTGATGCAAGACACCACTTGAGGCAGTTTATCTCCTATGAGCTCTAAGGGTCAGGCATGTCGAAATTCAACATGCCTGATCCTATTTTCTCCATCAGCAGAATAGATGTTGGGCAAACATCTAAAATCAACTGTTCGAGCTGAAAATGACAGGTTTGGCTGACCATAGTGTACGACCAGGGCCACCTTAATAACAGTAAGAACATTGTATAGTTTTATTATTTTAGATACATGGGCAGGTTTCAGTCATCTTGGAGTTATCTTTTTCTGTTAATCACTTTACACACTATAGTGTGTTACAATATGTAGGTAAGGTTTTGGCTTGCACTGTGACTGTCATTCAAAATGTGTCCAGGACATTGAACTTGTCAAAAGAACATATTTTTAGCTGTCATAGGGAGAAGTGGAAAAGATTACATACAGTAGGACCGAGTCACATTCAATATTCCTTCTAAAATGCAAGGTTTACATAGTTTAGTTTTTTTTTTTTTACTACATCAATCATTGTGAGCCACAGACATAAAATGAGGGCTACTTTGTTTCATATTGTAATTCCCTTAAAATAAACTATCATGATGGATATTATCACATGTGTTATATGTATATAAATATGATTCATGTACATTATTGACAAACATGGTTCTTAATTGGTGCCACTACTACTGTATCTGTGTGTCATAACCTAGACATATTCTGGGATCACTGTGCCTCTACTTTTAGATATCAGGTCTATTCCTGATGTCCCTTATTCAGCTGCTGCAGCATATGGTTTCTATCTGACTATATTGCCAAATGTATGCCTTATATATTCCACTGTACTATATTATACTGTATAAAATAGCTGATATTTTAGGGCATATCTAGAATTATATTTTGATGTAGATTATGTCAATATTACCTGTAAATAACCCTTCAGGTATTTGTGGTTTGTAAATAAAACTATTTATTGTGACTACTTTTATATCCAAAAACTGCATTCCGTAATTTCATTTGGAGAATGAAACTATCAGTTTCTCCATCTTGGAGTGTGTGGAAATTGTATAGTTGGTCAAGGTGTATATACCACAGAAGCAGTCAAGCCTAAAGTTACTATGGAACTGTGAACCTGTACAGAGGTTAGGCACTTAAACATTTCTAAAAAAAAAAGTGGTTGGATACTAGCCCAAGATGGAAGACTGTACAAGTCATTGAAAGATGAGGTGTGAGGACTGAGCTATAGGTGTGTCAACCATGTTAGCCTTTTATTTAGCATGTTAGCTTTTTTTTTCTAGCATTTTATGTTTTATTACAGGTTTTTATTTATTTATTTTTTTTAGAATTCTCTTTTTATTGAATTTTACAATTCAAAAGGTATACATATATAAAACATGTTCTTCAAAGGGTACATAATGTCTAACAATTATACATATCCTGTTTTATAGTTTAGAAATAACATATGGTGGTCTCACAGTTTCCGTTTTCGTAATGTTCAGCCCTAGTTGCGTAAAGGTGGAGGGTTTAGAACAATGTGCTGGATAGTGAAGTTTTCCTAATTATCACGTTAGAAGGTGGGGGGTGGTATTTAGCATGCTGCTTTGTATTATAGGTTTTTAGAGGAATATACCATAATGTGATCAGTGACAAGAAAGGGCGGAACAATATGAAATCATGGCACGATAAAGAATGAATTGTGGTACATAGACAGTGAGGTCTATCCATGCATGTAGGGCTGAAGTAAAAGTATAAAAGTATCCATCTTAGATGATATAATTTAGTATTTTTAATAAAATCTAATGGAGTCACGTTCTATATCATAACACAGCTAAATGTGTCCATTTCTCATATGAATGATGACATATTTTACCATATACTTCATAACATTGTTATATGTGATCATTCTAAACTAGTCCATCTGACTGCGCCCCCTGTCAATTTGTATTGGAAAGACAAGACTTGGTGAACTTGAGCATGCAAGGGCTCAATGGGAGCTGTCCACAGCCATGGTGCTGAAATTAGACAGGACACCAGTGCGGTATCCATCCATAATAATGTACACAGAGGCTAAAGATTCTGTTACACGTGCTGGTTTTGATCAAGTTTTGTTCAGGTTTTTCGTGCAGTTTTTGAACCAAAACCAGAAGTGGATTAAAAAAGGAGAAGTAGTAACTGTCCTTCATACTTTCCTTCTACTTATGATCCAGACCTGATTTTGGCTTCACAGCTGCATTACAAAAACATGAACAAAACGTTCACATGTGAAAGCAATTGAACATGGCATGGGTCTATATAAGAAGGTATAGGACTATAGGGTGCAGTTCCTACATAACAAGTCCATGACCTGCACAGCAGTCAGATCCTACCAAGCAGCCTGAGGAAGGAAAGCATAAGGAGCAGGACTGCTGCTTAATGAGGGAGACCTCCCAAAATAAAAGCTGAAGATTTCAGCATGTTCTTCACCTGCTTCCAATTAGGTCCAGACTGGGCGTAGCTCTCCCCCTTGTACCTTGCCAGTGCTCTCAGGGGAGATGGACACACACTGGCATCTGAAGGAAGATGTGGTTCCTGGGAAGAGCCCAATATTCCCACAACACACGCGTCACACAGGAGGACACACAGGGAAATTGCTCATTTTTTCTCCAGCTCTGCTTTTAATTTACGGAGGTTGGTTATGTGTAAGGGGGGAGGGGTAATTACCAGCTGTGAGGGCGAGGTCCTCCTGAGCGTTTCCCAGCCTCATCCTAGTAACCTCAGGCTGAGGTCAGGCAAGACAGCTGCAGCCCAGCACTGACACAGACACAGGGAGGTATAGGGAGACAGGTGGGGGGCTTGTGTCCATGAAATAGTCAAATAGAAGCATTGTATGTGAAATTATCATTAACCTGTAATTCTGTTACTTATCTTCTGTCAGTCTAACATATGATCCAAAGTTGTGATATAAACTATATAGCCAAAATATAGCAAAGTGACATTTATTTACTGTATATGGCAGTTAGGTGACTGGCAGATTATGGTCAGATCTTCACCTGTCCTAGCACACGCTTATCACTCCACCATATAACTCCACAATAATAATGCACTGTTTGTTGAGCATGTCATATTTCTCTATTGTATTGCAGCTAACATCTTGCCACAGGATATTTTAGGGGAAAAAGAAAATGGTGCATTTCTCCTTAGAACAATCTATAAGGGCATATATTAAGACTAGCTTTCCATTACCAGTTTTAATGAAGTCCCCAACTGGCACAAGACACACCCGAAGTATTAAGAGGCTCTGGCCTCTTAATACATTAGATGCCAGGAACTAGCATAGATTTTGAACATAACTCAGGCCAGTTCCCTGGGATGAGTTTTGTTCCCTGGGAATAAAATTGTCTGTCCATGGTATCCCCACCATAGACAACCCCACTCTCTGCCCTGCTATGTCCTCTTCCACAAAAAGTGTTGAGCAAGGCTCAGAACAAAAGATGTGGTGAATATTGATGCATGAATGCACCACTTTAAAACCCAAACACTGGTGTAGATGAGTTACTAAATTCTCCCCTATGAGTGAAACCACCATAAGGCCGGGGCCCCACATCACAGCAAAATACACAGCATTTTACAGTCACTGCAAAGTACAGTATATAGGATTCTAATGAATCCCATCCACACATTGCAGGAAAATATGAACAGCAAAACGCTGCGATTTCCCAAAACCGTCGCGGTTTTGGAAATTGCAGCATGTCAATTATACCTATGGAAACAATGGAGATTTCACTACAGGTATAATGGAAAAATAAAGAGAATTGATGTAAAAAGTGCTGCGGGGAAAACTGTGATGTGTTGTTGCCACAGTTTTTCTGCCACGTGGGGCCTTAGCTTAATGGAGTTTTCTGAAGATCGAAGTCCTACATAATGTTAAAATATATTTGCGAAATGTCTACCATTCAAATTCACCACTATTCCCATGTTCCTCTTACCTGTGGTCATTGTCATGAAAAGATATTTTCCCTTAATTGATATTGATCACCCATGGACAGGATAGGTGATACATACCCTCCCCCATAAATCATTAAAAGTGGGGCACTGCAGTCAAAATGAGTTTGAATAATAGCGGTCGAGTATGACATTCATACTCCTTCTCACTGCAGCTGTGCAGTGAAAAGGCTCAGGGTGCCAAAGACCCCTATTTTAGTGATTGCTGGGGGTCTCAATGTTTGGCAACCCTGCAAATAACCATTGGACTGTGTAATTACTACTTCTGTTCAAGGTTGAAGCAACTCTATTTAATTAATATGCAGATTATTTTGAGCATATTAAACATGAATTTTTTAAAAATTTAAGACCATTGACAATAATATGGTACTAAAAAAACCTGTTCTGACTAGAGATGGAGAACTGATTCATTACGAGGTGGATTCGACCTGAATATTTCAAAAGATTTGTTTTTAACAAAACCGAAACATTTGTATTTTATTTTGTGCAAACTAAAATGGCCACTGTGACTGCAAAGTGAAAATATGGGTCTGTGACATTGGCTGGCTTCTGGCATCACCTGACACTACCTGACAGCCTCTCAGCCAATAGTGAATGGTAAGTGGAGAGCTTACAGTGCTGCGCAGTGCTAGGAGGAGGACAAGTGGAACAAAGTTTAGTTAGATTTAATCAATTTTAGGCAGATAGAGAAATCATGGAGTAAGAGGAGGGAGAATTTCTACATTGTGCTGCGAGCCTGTTACTGCTGCAGTTCCACATACACTGGACATTTAACCCTTTCATTGCCAATGAATGGCAAAAAAAAAAAACAAGCTTAGTAACAAAGTCTTATAGTCTAACACTGGCCAGGTTACCCTTTCAAGGCCAAATCTAATTTTATTTTCTTCAACTAGAGGTTTTTGTAAAACAAAACAAATACACACAGTGCCAGAAATGTTGCCAATCATGATTATATATGCAGTGAAATAAAATGACTGGAAGAAAACAGGGCAGGGGACAGGCTAAAATAGTAGGAGAAAACACTTATGCAACTGTCACACCATCCACCATTGCAAGTACTAATACTAACAATAAAAATGTGGGTGCCAACACCAACACTACATTTGGTCTTGGCAGTGCCGTCAGTAGCCACATCTCAGGTTTTTGGCAAATTTTAAGGCAAGCTCGTGTGGTGGTTGCACTGGCAGACATGTTTCCACTTGCTACTGGTGTTGGTGTCAGCAGCTACCTGCAGTCATCTTCCGACTTTTTTTTTGTACATTACCAAATGACAAATCTACGGCAATGATTGGTAATGGCACAGGCAGGCAAAGTGAGCAAGACCATCCTATTCTTCTTCCTCATGAACTTCTTTGTAGCTAAATCCACACCTACAGTAGTATATGGTCATTGTCATTATCATTATAATCGCCATCTGCTTCTTCTCCTCCTCCTCCATGCCAACATCAGTCATCATCCATAATGGGATGAGTATGAAGTAAACAGCAATATACACCCTGTCATCTGTCTGGTCTGCATGTCACTTAGTGGATTCTACCGCATTTTGCCAACTGATGGCATGTGCATAGTTTTGATGGAGAATACCTAGCCACCATTATTTCTCTAGGAAAGCTGTCCCTGCTTGATATTGCTATGTGTGTCTCTCTTTGGAAATGTCCATGTGGGTAAAGGTGCATGCCACTGTCAGCAGCAATTATTGCAGGGACAATAAATGGCTTTCATGGACCATTAACAAATTCTACATCATGATCACTTTTGGAAGATAGTCCAGCTTTTTCAGCTGGCAGGCTAGGCACACTGAAGGCGTGCCAGAAATTTTTCTTGAAATTCTGCAAATTGTCACTCGGTGCTGCATGTGCTCCCATAACGGTATAATTTTTGGTGGCTTCAGATGTTTGCCCATCTCTAGTTCTGACCAATGACAATAGAATATGTTAGTCAGGACACTTACCTGGTTGTTTATGTGGTTAAATATTTCTCTGGGTAATGAGAAATGTACTTATCATGGCATATACTGTACTATTGTCTGATGAGTACATGCGGACAAGTAGGAAGAATCCTAAAATCTGAAAATAAATGACATAACTGAAATGACTTTGATTTTGATTCATCTGTATAAAATGATATTTGTATTGATAGACCACATCAGCATATAGAAATTCAACACTGAAAATGTCATTACTTGACCTCAAAGTCTCTTCTATAGGTTTTCTGTTTTAATACTCCAGGATTTGACCAATATCAGTTACAAAATGTGAAAGAATGACCCACAGTTACTGAGAGGGTGTTGGGTGTGTGTGTGTGTGTGTGTGCACGCGGAAGTGTGGCCAGTGTTAATCTTTGCTCTTATGCAACGTCCATGTATGGGATAACCGCATTAATGCATGTACGAATGGTTATGGTCAAAAAGTTCTTGTTAGATGTATAAAAAATAAAGTATGACAATGGCTGCTGAGTAGATCGCTACAATAAATGACTTTCTAAGATACGGTATGCTGTGAATTGACTGATATAATATGCCAGATAGATTATAAAGTGTATGTTCTTCACATTTGGCTTCTACAGTACAAGATAAACAGACCTTGTATTAATTTAATTGATATGTTGGCAGCATACATGTGTGTTGGATTACCATATTACTTGTGTATATAGGTCAAATTAACTTAAAAATGGATAAATGTCAATAAAGGATATAATGGTTCCAGGAATATTGCTAGGTTTAAGCCATCTTGGCACAGGTCCAGGGTGTCAGGCCACGTTTTATACCTTTTCTCTCTACTGCACTGACTTCCGACAGAAAACAGTAAAATAAACAGCACAAGACTTAAATTGGCAGATAACATGTTACTTGCTTCCTGTCCTCTGAATGCCCTCTAAATGCAGAGTAAACTCAGCTTCACTGGATATACAGTGGCATAGGCAGGCTGTAAGGTTAGCTCTAGAACAAGCATTTTCCATATCCAGGGCCGGCTCCAGGTTTGTGTGGTTCCTTGGGCTACAGAGCCTGAGTGGGCCCCATTTGGAGCAATCCATGCGCACCGCAGCAAAAAAAAACTACTGAAATTGGATGTTTTTGTAATACAGTCCATTCCATACAAATAGATAGAACCTGATCAGACGTTAGAAAGTAAAGAGGTTTTTGAGGAGGACATCTGCTTCAGATTCCTCTTTATTTTCTGGCACCTGTCTCACAGTGGTAGATGCAGGGCATACAGAGCATCAGAATTACGTTGCGGCTTTCCACCACTGATTAGGTCCAAATTAATGAGTCTAACCAGGGTGGAATCTCAAGCTGCGGCCTCCAAAACAGCTACAGAATTCACGGCAAGTTCCAGCAGGACACTTTTTTTCAGCATCCTGCTCCAATTGTTTTCAATGGGAGGCAGAATGGGGGAAGAATTTGTAACTCAATTGGGGGTGAAATCCACTGCAAAATCAGCGCCAGATTCCACCATGTGAACATGGCCTGATACTGTTAACAGTACAATGAATGCTTAATCTGTATTAATGGAAGTGCTCAATGCAGAAACTGAGTGGACCACCACAGATACACACATATATATATATATATATATATATATATATATATGGGAGTAACTAGCAGAAACTGGGCCCTATAGTAAACTTTTGACTTGGCCCTCCCCACACAGCATAGCACTCCTTCTCCTGGCCCCCACATGGTATACACTTACACACACCCAGGGGCGTAACTATCGGGGTAGCAGTGGTAGCAGCTGCCACAGGGCCCGGGACATTAGGGGGCCCCGCGGGCCCCCGATGCTTTCTATTTTTAATAGGCCGTTACCTGCTGGAGTAACCCCAGCAGGTAACGGGCCCTTTATACTTACCGATCCCCGGGGTCCCGCTCACGGCCGCCTGCGCTTTCGATTCTGTGGAGGCGGCTGTGAGCAGGAGCGGGGATCGGTATGTGAGGCCATGGCCGAACCCCACAATCTCTGCTATCATTATACTCCGGGGTCTTTTCAGACCCCGGAGTATAATAATCAGAGGCCCAGGGGAGGTGAGGGAACATAAAAAACAATGTACTTACCTCTCCTGCGCTTCTCCAGGCTTCTGGCCTGTTTGGTGACGTCCCCGACGTCATTTTGCGTCGCGACGCCTTGCTCGCATCACGTGACGCCGGCCTGGTCCAACGTTGAAGGCGGCCGAAGCAGCAGGGAGAGGACCGGAGCGAGGAACAGGTAAGCGACGTTGTTTTTTTATGTTTCTATCCTCCCCTGGGTCTTCGATCATTGTACTCTGGGGTCTGAAAAGACCCCAGAGTATAATAATTGTTCATGGGTGGTCCACAATGGGACATATAATAGTGTGTGCAGGGGCCACTATGGGGCAAAATACTCAGTGCAGGAGCCACTATGGGGAATAATAGTGTGTGCAGGGGCCACTATGGGATATAATACTGTGTGCAGGGGCCTCTATGGGACATGATACTGTGTGCAGGGGCCACTATGGGACATGATACTGTGTGCAGGGGCCACTATGGGACATGATACTGTGTGCAGGGGCCACTATGGGACATGATACTGTGTGCAGGGGCCGCTATGGGGCATGACACTGTGTGTAGGGGCCACTATGGGGCATGATACTGTGTGCAGGGGCCACTATGGGGCATGATACTGTGCGCAGGGGCCACTATGGGGCATGACACTGTGTGCAGGGGCCACTATGGGGCATGATACTGTGTGCAGGGGCCACTATGGCACATAATAGTGTGCGCAGGAATGCGTTTTTTTGGGGGGGGGGGGTTGGAGGGGGCGGTCCGGGGGGGCTATTGGGGGCAGCGGTTTCGGGGGGGGCCCCATGTCAAATGTTCGCCTTGGGGCCCAGCCATTCCTAGTTACGCCACTGCACACACCATAATGTCCCACAGTGACCTCCACATAGTATAATGTCCCATAGTGGCCTCCACGCAGTATAATGTCCCATAGTGGTCACTCTACACAGTATAATGTCTCATAGCAGCCCCTTCACACAGTATAATGTCACATAGCTGCCCCTGTACATAGTATAATGTTCCATAGTGGACCCTTCACTCAGTATAATGTCCCACATCATCTCCTGCACGCAGTATAATGTCCCATAGCGGACACTTAACACAATACAGTATAATGTCCCATAGTGTCCCCTTAACACAGTATAATGTCCCATAGCAGCCCCTCAACACAGTAGAATGTCCCATAGTGGCTCCTATGGTGTTCGTTGCATATATTGCAAAAATTTCTGGTTCAGCAGAATTTTGGGGGTGCACCACCCACAAACTATTATTATACTCTGGGGTCTCCTCAGACTCTGAAGCATATTGATCAGGAGGTGATCAAACAAAAAAAAACATTGTTACTTACCTCTCCTGGGCTCTGGCGCAACTCCTTGCTGTCTTCAGCCCTCTTCAATGACGTCACAATTACGCCAGCGTCATTATGTTTTGTGACACCGGCTTGACACATGTGATGTCTGTGAAGATCGAAAGAAGCCACATAAGTGGAGAAGAAAACATATATCTTCAAGAAGATCCAATAAGGTGTACTATTCAAATATGACAATGTTGGAGGTATGCTTTAAGAAAGGTTTTGAAGGTAAGCCTTTGCATGTCTTTAGTTTATAAGAACGCTTAAACTTATATAGAAACTGGTTGCATATAAAGTCCAACAGAATCATCCAGTCTTTGCTTCATTATTGGTTAGTCTGTGATACTATGAATTTTTCTTAAAGGATTTCTATTTCAGACATGCGTGTTGTGCATTTTTGCATTACCTCAGGCGGAATCTTGTTCCACAGTACGAGTACTCTCTCATAGTACTACTTCTCTCTCACTGAAAAAAGCTGCTTTCTAGTACGACTTAACCAGGCCATTTCATAAAAGTGTGCCAATATGGCGATTTCGGCAGGATAGGCCAGCAATCTAATGTGTGTTGGGTCACTCCGATTCCCCTCTGATGGTAGAGATCATCCACTGCCAGAAATGATGTTGTCTTATCTGAACTGTTTATTTTAATGTAGAGAGGGGAATGGTTTATTGTAGTTACAGTGCTGGCCAAAAGTATTGGCACCCCTGCAATTCTGTCAGATAATACTCAATTTCTTCCAGAAAATGACTGCAATCACAAATGCTTTGGTAATAATATCTTCATTTATTTTGCTTGCAATGAAAAAACACAAAAGAGAATGAAAAAAAAAGTCAAATCATTGATCATTTTACACAAAACTCCAAAAATGGGCCGGACAAAAGTATTGGCACCCTCAGCCTAATACTTGATAGCACAACCTTTAGACAAAATAACTGCGAACAACCGCTTCCGGTAACCATCAATGAGTTTCTTACAATGCTCTGCTGGAATTTTAGACCATTCTTCTTTGGCAAATTTCTCCAGGTCCCTGAGATTTGAAGGGTGCCTTCTCCAAACTGCCATTTTGAGATCTCTCCACAGGTGTTTTATGGGATTCAGGTCTGGACTCATTGCTGGACACTTTAGAAGTCTCCAGTGCTTTCTCTCAAACCATTTTCTAGTGCTTTTTGAAGTGTGTTTTGGGTCATTGTCCTGCTGGAAGACCCATGACCTCTGAGGGAGACCCAGCTTTCTCACACTGGGCCCTACATTATGCTGCAAAATTTGTTGGTAGTCTTCAGACTTCATAATGCCATGCACACGGTCAAGCAGTCCAGTGCCAGAGGCAGCAAAGCAACCCCAAAACATCAGGGAACCTCCGCCATGTTTGACTATAGGGACCGTGTTCTTTTCTTTGAAGGCCTCTTTTTTTTCCCCTGTAAACTCTATGTTGATGCCTTTTCCCAAAAAGCTCTACTTTTGTCTCATCTGACCAGAGAACATTCTTCCAAAAAGTTTTTGGCTTTCTCAGGTAAGTTTTGGCAAACTCCAGCCTGGCTTTTTTATGTCTCTGGGTCAGAAGTGGGGTCTTCCTGGGTATCCTACCATAGAGTCCCTTTTCATTCAGACGCCGACGGATAGTACGGGTTGACACTGTTGTACCCTCGGACTGCAGGGCAGCTAGAACTTGTTCGGATGTTAGTCGAGGTTCTTTAGCCACCATCCGCACAATCTTTCGTTGAAATCTCTCGTCAATTTTTCTTTTCCGTCCACATCTAGGGAGGTTAGCCACAGTGCTATGGGCTTTAAACTTCTTGATGACACTGCGCACGGTAGACACAGGAACATTCAGGTCTTTGGAGAATGCTTCCTCACAATTTTGCTTCTCAAGTCCTCAGACAGTTCTTTGGTCTTCTTTCTTTTCTCCATGCTCAATGTGGTACACACAAGGACACAGGACAGAGGTTGAGTCAACTTTAATCCATTTCAACTGGCTGCAAGTGTGATTTAGTTATTGCCACCACCTGTTATGTGCCACAGGTAAGTAACAGGTGCTGTTAATTACACAAATTAGAGAAGCATCACATGATTTTTCATAGGGTGCCAATACTTTTGTCCACCCCCTTTTTTTATGTTTGGTGTGGAATTATATCCAATTTGGCTTTTTGACAATTCTTTTTGTGGTTTTCCGTGGACGACAAATTAAATGAAGATATTATTACCAAAGCATTTGTGATTGCAATCATTTTCTGGAAGAAATTGAGTATTATCTGACAGAATTGCAGGGGTGCCAATACTTTTGGCCAGCACTGTATGTAGCTGGGAGAACTATCTGTTCAAGGGACAGGCTTCCATCTGTAGGAACAACTTTGCTAGAATTCTCACATTCTTTTTTTTCTTTTGGAAAACTATAAGTTGTGTTTATACTAAGAAATTATTATTATTTGTGTTTATATGAATATTTGTTTATTTATTTATGAGACCAAAAGAAACTTTCCTAATGAATATGTAGGTGAATATGGACAGAAGATCTCCCTAACATAATTTTCTTTGTATTTTTTATTGATAGATGATTTGTGTACCATTAATAAAATATATACTCAGCTCCTCATCTCAACAAACAAGCCTACTTCACCAATCTCATCTCCTCTCTCATCAATAACCTTAAACAACTCTTTCGTACTTTTCACTCCCTCCTTACTTCTGAGGCGCAGGCACCCGTCATACACCTCAGCGTTCAAGACCCGCCACATACTTTTACCCCTTCCTGACATCCGCTATACTATTATGGTGGATGTTGGGTATTTAAATATGACGGCTGTTTGCTGAGTCTCTGCCGTCAAAGGTGACAGAGGCACCATTTTTGTAGCAGGGCATGGGCGCCTCCATTTTGTTGTGGATCGCTGGAACCGGGAACAAGACCCGGGGCAGGCGATCAGTTGCCATGACAGCCGGAAGCCTATTGAAGGCTCCCAGGCTTGTTTTTCATTGATTTGTATTACAGGAGGCTCTATGCAACCTTTATTACAAATGCTGGTATTTTGCAATGCATTACAACTGCATTATTGATCAGACCCCCTGGGGTTCAAGACCCCTAGGGGGGACTAATAAATGCAGTAACAAAAAAAATATAAAGAAAACATAAGGAATGAAAAATTCAAATCATCCCCCATTTCCTTAGAACACATAAAAAATGTAAAAAATACTTTAAAGCACATACACATTAGGTATCCCTGTGTTTGAAAATGCCCAGTCTACAAACGTATAAAAATATTTTTCCCATACAGTGAATGCTGTAGCAGGAAAATAAAATCAAAATAGCTGAACTGCCGTTTTTTTGCTGTTTTCCCTCATCATCAAAGCAATAGACATCACCTAAAACAGTATAACTAAAAAGTAGCCCCGCAAAAAAAACATGCTATATGCATCCTCATACATGGAAATATAAAAAAGTTAGAAAGTCAGAATATGGCCACTCCAAGAAATGTTTTTGTTTTTTTTTGCAAAGTTTTGGATTTTTTTAAAGGGTTAAAACATAACAAAAACTATTTAAATTTGGTATCACCAGAATCATACTGACCCATAGAATACAGGTGACATGTCATTTAGGCTTCACAGTGAACGCCATAAAAACAAAGCCAGTAAGTATGTCACAGAAATGCAGTTTTCTTCCAATTCTACCCCATTCTGAATTTTTTTCAAGCTTCCCAGTATATAGTACAGAATACTAAATGGTACCTTTACAAAGTACAATTTGTCCCACAAATATGGCTCTCTGAACAGAAAAATAAAAAAGTTTGGGGTTTGGAGGGCAGGCAGTCAATAACAAAAAAATCGAAAAAATGCCTGCAGCGGAAGGGGTTAAAGACAACATCCATCAGGAAATAGCCCAGTTCCCAAGCAGTATCAGTCTCCTTCCTTCCTTGTGAGCTCTCATCTTTTAATGCTGTAACAGAGGAAGAAGTCTCCCAGCTCCTTTTTTCTTCTTGCCCTACTACTAGCTCAAGCTACCTTATCCTGTCACACTTCCTCCAGTCTCTGTCCCCAGCTGTTACTACTAACTCTACTAAATTTTTTAACCTCTCTTTCTTCTGTAATCTTTCCCTCCACTTTCAAAAAAGCTATCATAACCCTGCTACTGAATAAAACACTCCCTTGACTTGACCTGTCCTGTGCTGCTATCTACCTGCCCATCTCAAACCTCTCTTTCATTTCTAAACTCCTGGAACTTTTGGTCTATTCTCACCTAATCCACTAACTTTCTCCTGGGCCCCTTATAATCTGTTTTTTCATACATTATACTCTACAAAAACAGCCCTTACAAAATTCTCCAATGATCTCTAGACAGGTATAGCTAAAGGCAGCTATTCTCTTCTTATACGTCTGGATCTCTTTGCAGCTTTTGACACTGTAGGCCACAAACTTCTCAGTATATTCTACTCTATTGGCCTCAGGGTCTCTCTTGGTTTTCTTCCTATCTTTCAAACCCTTCATTTTGTGTCTCATTCATTGGTGCTTCTTCTCCTCTTCCCCTTTTTGTTGGGGTTCCTAAGGACTCAGTCCTAGGCTTCCTGCTCTTCTTTCTCTCTACACACAAAGCACTGGACAAAGCATCAGCAGATTTGGCTTTCAGTGCCATCTTTATCCTATAGGTAATTGATCCCTTTTAGCAACCAAAGGTTACTTTAAAAAACATTAACTATATTATCCAACAATCTAAAACCTACAACTAAGACAGACAATTCTAAGGACATCGCCTCTGCCTCTCTATCAAATTCTTGTGATTATATTCTAAATGATTCTAACCTATTTATAATAGCTAAATCCCATGTTAATTTCACATGAGATAGCTCATTGGAATATCTGTATCATATTAAGTAGTATAGCTGCTGCAGTCGATAGATTTCTATATTGTAGAGAGCAGGAGGAAATGCAAAATATTAAAATAACAGTCAGTCAGTAGCCCCATGTACCCCTGAGGATACCAGTGATGGCAAAACATGTCAGGGGGCTTCAGTGTTGCACTTGCACCAGGCCCTATGGTTGTGGGGGCCCCTTTTGGACAGTGGGACAGTCCTGCATTTGCTATCCTGCTGTCCAGGGCAGTGGGTCCGTGGTGCACCAACTCATCGGCGTCCAGAGGACACCAATGAGTGGAAGCCAGTGATGAAGTAGGGAGCTGTCTGCTCCCTGCTTCACCACCCCGCCGCTTTCTTTGCTCCCAGTGTCCTGGGTGCAGGAGGCGCGATGTAGTGATGTCACTTGCATTGCTCCTGTTACTCCTTAAAGACTCAGGGATCAGAAAGAGGAGTGAAAGGGGGAACGGGGAAAGGTGAGTATTAAGGGGTTTTTTTCTTTGATATATGCAGTTTGGGACATGATACTGTAGGAGCAAACTGAGGGGTGGGAGAACATGAAACTGTGGGGGCAACCTGAGGGGTGGGGGTACATGATACTGTGGGGGCAACTTGGGGGGACACATGACACTGTGGGGGCAACCAGGGGGGTGGGGGGACATTAATCTGGGGGGGTTAACCTGGAGGGGGACATGAAAATGTGGGGGCAACCTGGAAGCAGACATTATGAGGGGCATTATATTGTATGGGACCACTAGGGAGGCATTGTACTGTGTGAGAGCCACTAAGGGGCATCATACTATGTGGGGGCAATTGAGGGAGCCTTATAATTTGTGCAGGTTAAGGATAAGTGGTGGTGATGGGGGGGGCCCACTTATGAAACCTTTGCACAGGGCCCACCAGTGTGTTAAAATGGCCCTGACTGCAGTGATATAACTACTTAATATGATACATATGCTCAAAGGAGATGTCTCAAATGTATGTAACATGGGATTTAACTATTAGAAATATGATAGAGTCATCTAGGATATAATTGCAAGAATTTGATAGTAAGGCAGAGGCTGTGTCCTTAGGATAATAAAGTTATTGGTTTTAAAAGTAGCTTTGTGTTTCTAAATGGGGTTCATTTCCTATAGGTAATAAGGCAGTTCTCTAGGTGAGTTTCCCTAACTGTCCCGAATAAGAGACTTTTTGTTTTGGTTTGTTATCTGTTTGCTGATGACACCCAGTTATATAGCTCATCCCGTGACATTACCCCTGCATTACTACAGAACACCAGTGACTGTCTCTCTGCTGTCTCAAATATCATGTCTTCTCTTTATCTGAACCTAATTTTTCAAAAAGCATACTTCTAACCAACATAACCCTAATATCTCCATTTCTGTGTGTGGTCTTACCGTAAGCATGCCCGCTGTCTGAGGGTTGCATTTGACTCAGACCTCTCATTCACCCAACACATTCAGTCACTGGCATGCTCATGTTATCGGCACCTGAAAACATCTCCAGAATCTGCCCTTTTCTCACTGAGGAAACATCATGTCTTGTCTTCACTATTGTATTTCTCTACTAATTGGGCTTCCTCTTACTAAACTCTTCCCCCTACAATCTGTCCTGTATGCAGCCACCAGACTCATCTTTCTGTCAAACTGGTACACAGACGCATTTACCTTGTGTCAGATGCTGCACTGGTTGCCCATCCACCACAGAATACAATATAAACTTATCACACTCATCTACAAATCCCTCCTTAGCGCGGCATCTCCCTATATCTCCTCTCTCGTCTCTGTCTTCTGCCCTAACTGTCCTCTCCGTTCTGCCAATGACCTTAGACTTGTATCCTCTGTTATCTGAACATCCCTGTCTCTAAGACTTTTCTTGAGCTGCACCGATGCTCTAGAATGCTCTACCCCGAACAATCAGATTATTACCCAACTACGCCAGTTTCAAATGTCCTCTAAAAACACATCTTTTTATGCAATCTTCGCACGACCTGATTATATTGTTGTACACTTCCTCACACTAAGCTAACATTTATTATCCTAAGTTATTATCCTTTCTACTCTATTCCTCAGAACATAACCCCTCTGTCTAGAAGATATACTGCATACCATGCACTTAGTATCTGTATATTCACAGATACCAGCTGGTGACAGATTTGTATAACTTCAGTTATATGAAATGATCATATTTATTAAAAGATGGCTGGACCATTGTACCAAACATGCCCTCTTACTTCTTGTGTCACCGCTATTTCCACATAGATTGTAAGCTCTTGCGAGCAGGGCACTCACTCCTATTATTTGATATGGAAATTATTTTGTTACACTGTAATGTCTGATATAGTCTGTTCATGTACACTCTGAGTTGTAAAGTGCTGTGTAAAATGTTGGCTCTAAATAAATAAAATTATTATTGTTAATAATAAAAATATATGTTAACATTTGGGAATATTGATGTTCTTCTCTGTTGTGGGAGAATATTGTAGGTCCAGTTATTTAGAAGTTGGATGTGCTTTGCTTTTTTCTTAGGCTAAAGTTGATGGACATATCTTTTTCTGCACATATCTGCAGAGGTGTTGAACAACAATGCCATCTGAAAAACCTTGGCATAACCACAAGATTCCATGTGAGACAGACATGCCACTCTCTATAACGTAATATCTGGCTGCTGCAGCAAATCTTTAGACACCAGAGCTCCACATACAGATTAAATCACTCAAATTATTTTAAAATTTTGTATATAAAATATTTTGAATAAAATAATAAGGGTTTATTAATAAGTAAAATGTTTTTATAGTCAGTGAGAGTTATAATTTTGTATATATACCATGTACCAAACCACTGGATGATGCTGTCAATGCTCATGGATGTGACATTAACAGTATATGGAAGTATTGTGTAAAGTAGGGATCACTAACCTTTGGCACTACAGCTGATGTTCAATTACAACTCCCAGCATGGACCATTCACTCCAAGAAGAGTAGAGCAAGTATGCTTGAGGAGATTTGTAGTTCCCCAACAGCTGGAGTGCTGAACACTGCCTAACCCTGGTGTAGAATATATATTGAATGAACATGGTATTTCTCTAGCAAGGTAAACAGGCAAGCATGAATAAATTAGTCTGAAAATACTTAAATGAAATGGGTCACCAGAAAAAAAACTGTTTTTTATAATAAAAATAATACATTTTTAAAGAATTTTTGGTGACTTTTTTTAATATTCCATTTTATTATCTATATTTAAAAAGAAACACAATAAAATCCTGCAGTTCTGACTCTGGCCAAATAATATGCTAAGACTTCCTGTTTTCTTTGCAGTAACCACCTCTCCTCATGTATCTGTAGATAAGGCATAGCACCATCAGTCACAATAGGTAATTTCACATTTTATATTCTCCTCTTTCTGCACAATGGCCTCTGCAAAGGTCACAGAAAACTCTCCCATAGCAATCAATAGGGTCTGCTCCAAATCATTGTGTCTATGGCCCATGGTCCATCTCCAGGAAACAGGAAGTGACAGATTATTTTAGGCTTAGTGGGAAGGGTTGGAATTGCAAATGTTTTAGGATTTTTAAAATATTAATAATAACTAGATAATAACATGGAAAATTAAAAACAACATCAACAAAATAAAACAAAAATTCTTAAAAAATAGCTCATTTTTTTAACAAGACATTCCCTATAAAAATAACCCCTATAAACTATCTGAGAGTTCTGCTCTGTGTGTTATGCTGACTATGGGTCTGTACTAAACATATTTGATAAGTCTTTCGGAATGTAATATGAAATGCAGTGGGGATCCATATTCAGCTGCAAGTTTTATTTTTATTTGATAAGTCATACCACTCTAAATTTTCTGTCTTTTCCACCCTACATTGCTAACCACAAGGTTGTATTAGTTTTGGGCCTCTGGTTTCCCGTGTTTTTGGAATTGCTCATGTTTATAATTACATACACAGCATGTGCACTGCTCTCTGTCTGCCTTTGTCCATCCTTAGCTATCTATTTACAGTGGAGGTTTATGGAAGAGTTTATTGTTCATTGTTGTGGGTGGGTGGGCGTATTTTGGCAGGAGGTTTCTAAGAGGGGTAAGAGGAATACAATCATCTCAAATGCTTGAATGTTTCTGCAAATACCCACTGGAGCAAGTGATGAGTGGAAATATTGGATCTTAAAATACATAATTCCTCATGTGGTGACAAAATAAACAAGACTCCTGGGCCAAACATGTCATTTGGTCCAAAAATAATCTCAGGTCCGTGTCATAAGTTTTGGGAGATTCCCTGTAAATTCTGCAAAATAAGTGAAATAAATAACGAAACTTCACAGGGGTGATGAGTAAAAAAAGGTATAATGAGAATATCAGAGATGTCTTACTCATTCCTTCCAGAAAGGGCACACCTAAAGCCTGGAATAAGAAAATAACACCCACTGTGTGGTGGAGCACTCTGGGGGTAAAGAGAGATCGAAATATACTGTTTGCACTAGAAAGTGATATAGGATTTCATACTACCAAACTGATCGTGAGAGGGACCTTCCAAGTTTACATGCATCCACAAACAAGAATTAAACATGTGCGATCACTAGCAGTGAGCCAGTAGGATTACTATCAGTATTTATCTATCTGTAACAATATCAAAATCTGTAGCAATATTAGCAGTCACATGTACTAACTAAATGACAATACAGAACTACAATACAGTACTAACTAAAATACAATATTGTATTTTAGTTAGTACATGTGACTGTTTTGCTATTATTGCTATTTGTTGAGTTACAGATTTCGGCCGTCTCTGGTACCCATTGCATGTTAGATTTAAAACAGAGGCGCATCATCTGTGCTTTGCTTTTAGGGAACTGCCTATATAACAACTCCCTAATATTCTTTTGTTACTTTAGATTTGCAATATGAGCAGAAGCAAGTCATTAATAAAACAATTAACTGCTCCATTTAATGTCTATGAGACTGACAAAGAACAGTGCGCTCAACAGCCATTATACATTTAACATCTATGTGTGGATAGGTGAAAAACATTTAACACAGAATAAGCCATGAATGTCCACAAAAGGAATATACTGTATAGGAAGTTCTTATACTTCTGTCTTCTGCTCAATACACTCCTGGCTTTGGCTCAAAAAACCGCAACAAAATTTGCAACAAAAAAAGCTGCATTTCTGCAATGTGGGGTCTCAGCCTAAGTCCAACACATCCCATTGTAGTCAATGTGGTCCTTTGGGCAATGTGGGTGTCCACTATTTTAGCGGTCTGTGTGTCCATTGAACAACAGACATAGGTTTGCAAATGTGAACATAGCGTTAATGAAATTAAATTATAATAATATGCTGCAAATCCCAGGGCTCCTGGGGTATGGTTATAAAGCGAAATCTTGTCTACCAGATTTCTAGAAGCAAATGGTTAATTCAAACAAATAAGTCTAAGTAGGTGAAGCATACATATGTTTCTTTGGTGCCCGACAGTACGCTTGGAACTATATATTGCTGTTAGCATTTTACTTATCTACTGCTAATGATAAGATTTTTCTTAGATCAAAACAGGCACAGCAGTATTATGGTTTCCATGCAACCTCCGTCCTGCAGAGGGCACTCAAATTCATAGTTTGTATATGGGTAAGGGTTTTGTATATGGGTTTGTTTTTATAAGATTCTGGGGAAAACAGGATTTTCGCAGGTAAAATAAACATGCTGTAGCATTCTTTCTGCAATGTGTGGATGAGATTAAATGAAACTCACTTTTTCGTATTGTGGGGTCTCAGCCTAAAGCAGTCATTTTTACATTCAACCTATATCTTCCTGCCTCTGGCTCACCAGTGGGTAGTGACCAGGTTTAATCTATTTGGCTAATTTTGTCATTCAGTGCAAGCCAGCAGAAGTTTTGTACTGGTGATGCAAATCCAAAGACTTTTTGTATCACATTTTGGTTATACAATATGAAGGCAGGTTTGAATGCCTGTAGACTGGGGTCACGCAATGCGGAAAATCTGCTCTTTGTGTTGCAGATTTTGTTTGGTTTTAAAGGCTAAAGCCCCACGTTGCGGAAACACAGCATTTTGTGCTGCAGATTTTGCTGCGTTTTTTGAGCCCAATCCAGGAGTCGATTAAGCAGAAGGGAGAAGTATAAGAACTCCCTATATATTTCACATTCCTTTTGTAGCCATTCTTGGCTTTGGCTCAAAAAACGGCAGCAAAATCTGCAACAAAAAATAGCTGCGTTTCCGCAACGTGGGGCTTCAGCCTCATAAAGCCAAAGACACAAGTGGATTTAGCAGAAGGTAGAAGTATAATTCCCCTTACGTCCAACAGCAGCACAATATGGGCTATCTCTGCCCCTGTGTGTTGTTTAGGACAGTGGAACCTTTAATTAGCACCAAATTTAAGGTGCCTCCTACTAGCCCTATAAGAGGGCACCTGAGACCTCCCTCCACTGTGTTTTTTTCTGTCCTGTGTGGGACAGGTGGACGGAGGTCTCTGGTGACCTCCCGTTGCTAGGGGTTTTTTTTCCTAAAAAAGCTCCTGGCTTATCTTTTTGGGGGTACCTCGGTCCTCTCCTACGTTCCTAAGATCCTCCGGTCCTTCAGGCCTTTTTCCGCCCTGCAGCGCAGCGTTACCCGGCTCATCGCTCTGCAGGCAGCGCGATCCCGGAAGTAAGCGGGGAACCTCTTCGGCCAGAACCTTTTTTCGGTCCCGTGTTCCCCGGGGAAGGAAGCCTTTGCGCACCACCGCGGCCTACTTCCGGTTTTCTCGGAAAAGTGCGGTAAGTTTGAAAATTGGAATTTTAATGGCAAAATATAGATTTGTTTTTTGCTGCTTGTATGTGGAGCCTCTGGCTTAGGCTTATGCTCCTCTATGTTCCATTATGGCATTTGACCTTGTTTGGCGCTGTATGAATATTTTCTTTGTTTGGCTCCTCCCCTCGCTGCTGTATTACATTTAAAAGAGCTTCAGTCCTTTACTGGGTGAGCTCGTGGTTACTAGCTCCTCTGCTGCGGTTTGCGGTGTCTGGGTTTTTCCTGACGGGATCTTTTTTTCAAGTGACCGATTTAAAAAAGTAAGGTACCCCTTGGTTTTTTTCTTCTTGTAAGCGATGCTTGGCAATCTTCTATTCTACATTGTCATGTGGCTTTTGATGTTTCAGATGTCATCTTCTGCATCAGGTAACGGCGAGGGGCTTAGGAGGAAAAAGTCCTCTAAACGTAAACACCTAATGTGTTTGGATTGCAATACCCCTTTACCTGACGGCTATGATTTTACCCGCTGTCGCCAATGCCGCGGACCTCCGTCAGAAGAACCTTCTATAAGAGAGGTTGTCACCTGGGTAAAGGACTATATGGAGGAGTCTCTTAAGGAGATCCGTTCTTCCATCGCCCAGATTGCCAAGAAACCACGGGTTGAGACACAGTCCTCCCTATGCATCGCTGACGAAGATTATCAGATAGTGGACGAGACACTCTCATCTGACGATTCCACTGAAGATTCCAGCAGGCCGTGCTTCCCACTCGAAAAATTAAGCCGGCTGCTGAAGTCCATCCGGTCTAAGGATCGTGATGTTGACGGGGAAGCCTCCGCGTCCACCTATAGAGGGCCTAGGGTCTTCCAAGTGGACCAGACATTACAAAAATTAATGTCTTCAGAGTGGAAATGTCCTGAAAAACCTCTTGTGGTTTCTAGGAGGTTCAAGGCTTTATTCCCAGTTGCTCAATGGGATCAATGGGGTCCTCCTCCCAAGGTGGATATGGCGGTGGCCAAACTGTCCCGCCGCACTATGGTACCATCAGATGATGGATCAAATTTGCACGACGCCATGGACAGGCGCATCGACAATACCCTCAAGAAGGCGTATTCAGCTGCCTCGGCCCAGACCGCTGTGGCGGTTGCGTCTTGTGAAGTGTCAGCCAAATTACGCACTGACCTGGTTCATCTCGAGAGGGACATCGATTCTGGAGTCTCCAGAGATGAGCTGCTAGGGTTTCTAGGCTCGGTTTCCCTGGCAGCTGAATATTTAGCGGAGGCCTCCCACCATCAATTAAGGCTGGCGGCCAAATCTCTGGCACTTACCACTGCAGCAAGAAGACCTCTATGGTTAAAACCCTGGAGAGCTGATTTCCCCTCAAAATATAATTTGTGCGCATTACCCTTTGAGCCAGGTAGAGTCTTTGGCAGTGCCCTAGACGAGATCCTGGAGGGCTTGGCTGATAGGAAGGGTAAAACTTTACCCCAGGCCTTTAGAGGTAGATCTAATTCTGGCCGTGATAGAGGCTATCCGCCTCGTCGTGGACGGCAGTCCCAAAGAGGCTCTAGATATTCCTCTAGAGGCGCCGTCCGGAGATTCCCGAAGTCTGATGATAAAAAGGAGAAGCCTAGCTTTTGACATCAGGAGCAGTCTTCCTGTGGCCGAGATTCCTGTCGGGGGTCGTCTCCCCCATTTTTTCAACTGCTGGCAGGAAAAAATTCAAGACCCATGGGTCCTGCAGGTAATCCAAAAAGGATATGCAATCGAGTTCCTCCATCCTCCTCAGGATCGGTTTGTGTTAACTCGCAGCCTGCCTATAATGCAGCAGACTACATTGGAATGCTCCATCCGAGAGTACATTCACAAGGGAGCTCTGGAGGAAGTCCCTTCTCTAGAAGAAGGATCCGGTGTCTATTCTCCCGTCTTCCTGGTACCAAAACCGGCAGACAAGTGGAGACTGGTCATAGACTTAAGGTACCTCAACCGCTTCATCAAAAAGAAGCACTTCCGTATGGAAACCATAAAGTCTGTCACCACTTTTCTCCTCCAAGGCGATGTTTTCGTGACTTTGGATCTAAAAGACGCCTATTTGCATATTCCTATTTATCCTCCACACAGAAGGTTTCTAAGGATTGCCGTAGTAGTTTCCGGCCACACGAAGCATTTTCAGTTCACAGCACTACCCTTCGGGATCTCCTCTGCTCCCCACACCTTTACAAAGGTAGTGGCTCCTATAGCGGCCGCCCTCAGACTTCATGGGATATTCGTGGTGCCTTATCTAGACGACTGGTTGATAAAAGCCCAGTCAGAGTCTGTTCTGCTCCAGCATCTACAGACAGCCGTGTCCCTGTTTCAGAGTCTGGGATGGCTTATAAACTGGGAGAAGTCGGTAACGATCCCTTCAACCCGAAGGAAGTTCCTCGGCTACTTCCTGGATTCAGTCCGCCTGCAGGTCTCCTTGACACCAGCAAGGAAGGAGAAACTGGTCGGTGCAGTCCAGCACCTCTTCAAAAAGCCGATAGCCTCCATCAGAACATTGATGAAAATCCTGGGCTTGATGTCTTCCTCAGTGGAGGCAGTCCCATGGGCTTTGTGGCACTTACATCCCCTCCAGAAGGAGTTACTAGAGGCTTGGGATCGCTCCCTTCTTACACTCAGCAAGAAGATTTGACTCTCCCCCAGGACCCGTCTTTCCCTCAAGTGGTGGTTGCACCTGAAAGACGGAAGGTCCACGGTCCAACCTTCTTGGACCCTGTTGACTACAGATGCATCCCTCTCGGGATGGGGAGCCTATTTGGACGAAAACTCCATAAAGGGGAGTCTGGAGCGCTCCAGAAAGAAGGACCTCGTCCAACTGGAAGGAGCTCAGAGCTGTATATCGTGCCTTACTCCATTTCTCGCCTCTTCTCAAGGGAAGAGCAGTCAAAATCCGGTCAAACAACATGACCACAGTGCTGTACGTGAACAGACAGGGAGGCACCAGATCACCAACCCTCCTCAGGGAGGCAGATCTGATATTTACATGGGCAGAGAAAAATCTAACCCATTTATCCGCAGTTCACATCAAGGGCTCCCTGAACATAGTAGCGGATCGGTTGAGTCGGGGTCATGCCGTATCAGGAGAATGGTCACTCAATCCAGAAGTCTTTCATCAGATTACCCTGAAGTGGGGTCTTCCAGAAACAGACCTCATGGCAACCCGACTCAACGCCAAGGTGGAGACGTTCTGTTCCCTTTACCAGGAGGACAATCCCTTGGCAGTGGATGCCCTGTCCATCCCTTGGAGGTCCAGGCTGGCATACATCTTCCCTCCAATTCCAATAATACCGAAGGTATTGATGAAAATCAGACAGGACCAAGTCTCTGTGATAGCCATCATTCCATTCTGGCCAAAAAGAGCTTGGTTTTCCCAACTCATGGAGATGAGTCGAGGGATATATTGGAGGCTTCCCCCCATCCAGAACCTGGTTTCCCAAGGATCTCTGAAGTGCCAGGATCTCTGGAGATTCAACCTGACAGCCTGGAGGTTGAGCAGTCCCTACAGCAGGATAGAGGACTGTCAGAGGCCGTCCTGAAGACCCTTTCTTCTGCAAGAGCAGACTCTACCAATAAGAACTACCAGAGGACAGCCAAGATTTTCATGGAGTGGTGCTCCAAGAAGGGTATTAATAATTTACAACCTTCAACGGCTGATATTTTAAATTTTCTTCAGGACGGTTTGGATAAGGGCCTTGCCCCTGCCACTTTGAAAGTGCAGATTGCGGCCCTCTCCGCTCATTTGAACAGACGTCTGTCTCAGGATCCTCTGGTTGCAAGGTTCCTTAAAGGGGCAATGAGGCTAAAGCCCTCAGTATCATCTCCAGTTCCCCAGTGGGACCTTGCGGTAGTCCTTACAGGCCTGTGCGGTCCTCCATTTGAACCCTTGGAGACTACGGAGCTAAAATATTTGGCCTACAAAACCGTTTTTTTGTTGGCTATTACATCTGCCAAAAGAGTAGGGGAACTCCAGGCTCTCTCTTCTAGAGAACCGTACATTGTGTTTTTTGCAGATAGGGTGCACCTTAGATTTTTGCCTGGGTTTAACCCTAAGGTCCCCTCATGCTATAATAGCAATCAGCTAATTTCGCTACCAGTGTTTTTCCCCACTCCAACCTCTGAGGAGGAAGAAAAGCTCCACACCTTAGATGTGGTAAGGTGTCTGCGGATTTACCTATCCCGCACTCAACCGTTTAGGAAGGCCGAAAACCTACTAATTAATATGCAGGGTAAAAACAAAGGCCTCAAGGCTTCCAAGCCTACTCTATCCACATGGATCAAGGAGACAATTAAGTCTTCCTTCCTTATTCAGGAGTTACTCCCTCCAGTTTTTTCTACGGCCCACTCGACCAGGGCTGTGTCGACTTCTTGGGCTGAGTACCGGTCCTTACCTTTGGACCAGATTTGTGCGGCTGCATCATGGTCATCCCAGTTGACCTTTGTCAAACATTATCGTTTAGACGTCCGCAGTTCCCAGACAACTGCCTTTGGTCAGACAGTCCTTGACGTTGTAAGGCGAGGAAACCCTCCCTAGGGGAATTACTTGCTATCTCCCCATATTGTGCTGCTGTCGGACGTAAGGGGAATCGTTGATTGTAATGTCAATCTGTATTCCCTTAGTCCAGACAGCAGCACAAGGCTTCCCTCCCTAGAAGCTTGTTTCCTGTTACTTTATAATTTACACAGTGGAGGGAGGTCTCAGGTGCCCTCTTATAAGGCTAGTAGGAGGCACCTTAAATTTGGTGCTAATTAAAGGTTCCACTGTCCTAAACAACACACAGGGGCAGAGATACCCCATATTGTGCTGCTGTCTGGACTAAGGGAATACAGATTGACATTACAATCAACGAGTGCTTCCTATGTATATCTCATTCATTTCGAAGCCACTCTTGGTCTCTGCTCAAAAAAACGCAGCAAATCTGAATCGAAAAAAAGCAGCTTTTCATCAAGGTGTGGCCTCAGCTTTAGTAAACCTTGATTCACATGACTGAGTTTCACCTGAACACCATGCCGGAAGAGGGACTCATAGCGTAAAACTAAGGCCCCACGTGGCGTCCCGCAGCAAAAAAGCAATGCGGGAAAAGTTTCCTCTGTGGACTTTCTGTTTCAATTATACCTATGGGGAAACCGCCGGCGTTTCCGTAGGTATATCTGACCGCACCAGCTATGGAAATTGCCGCGTGTCTGCAGCGGGGTTTTTACCACAAAGTGGGCATGGGATTCACTAGAATCCCATCCACTTTGCTCTGACTGTAAAACACCGCAATTTTTTCCGCTGCGTTTCTGCCGTGGGCAAATCACGGCGTTTCCACCACGTGGGGCCCTGTCCTAATTGTTATCTATGCTGCTAGGAGTCCCTGCCTCCCAGAAACATTCTGTTCCATAGTGACTATATTACAGGCAAGGACTCCTAGTAGCATAGATAACTATTATGCTAGGAGTCCCTCTCCCGGCATGGTGTTCAAGTGAAACTCAGTTGTGTGAAGCTAGAATTACTAAGGTCACATTCAATGACCAAGTTTCAGCTGTGAAACTCGTCCAATTATAGAACGGGACAGCATGTCGCTGGGAGGAAAGGACTCCTAGCAGCAAAGATAACTATACTGCTAGGAGTCCCTCTGCAGGTTAGTAAACACGGACCAAGCTTCACGGCTGAAACTTGGTTCTGTGAATGCAAAATAAGTCTGAAGCCACATCTTATTGTTAGAATTTGTTGCTAGATTATTGTTAGACTAGAGCCTGCAGCTATAAATGCCATATGGAGTCTTTCAGGTTAGTGTTATACATGTCACAGTGGCACATCACTGAAAAATATCAGAAAAAAATGTTTGGGAAAATTTGGAAAATATATTTATTGAAAGCAACAAACACATGACCACTTCAGTTTTTTACAGTGAAAATGAAAATACAGGTCAATAAACCCTAAACCTAGAAGATCGTACAAAAACAAATTCACATTTTCAGTTTTTGTTCACTCTCTTATGTAACCTCATAGTAGTGCACAATGTGCCAGGGTCTCAGCATGTCCTAAAATAATATTCATCTACAAAATTTGCAGATCTGCGGATACATTATATTGACAAAGGGAAACTGGCATAGAAGAGTTGATAAATACCCACTGCTCTATGTGTACAAAAATCCAGAGCCTAACCATGCAGTCTGCCTTTACAAACATTTGGCAAAGAATGGCCCTTGTAAAGAGCTCACTGAATTTTAGTGTAGTGCTGTATTAAGATGTCACCGCTGCAGCAGGTTGGCTCATTAAATTCTTCCCTCCTAGATATTCCACCATCAACTGTGAATGGTATTACTGAAAAGTAGAAGCATTTAGGACCCGGAGCCACAAAGTGGAAGACCATGTAAAGTTACAGGGTGATGTCACCAATTGCTGAGGCGCATAGTGCATAATAATCAATAACGCTCTCCTGACTCAATGGGGGTTATTAATCAAATGTGCCTCTTTTAGACGAAATTTGTGCAGTTGCGTCTTTTGTGTGCCCTTTCAATTTCTGGTGTGATTTACCAATCATGCACATGTTGTTGCCATGTGTACTGTGCCTTTTTTTACAGGTCTGCAAAGATGGCTTCAAGTCCATTCAGCTTGTCCAATGAAAAGAGCTCCTCTGATTTTTCCGTCTCAGAGCAAACTTTACCCACAAAATCCAAAAAGAAAAAGAAAATCTTAAAAGAAAAGTGTGGCCAGGTCCGTCGCACCCTCTACCACCAGCTAGCTACACCTCTGCTCTGCATTCTTGATGCAGCCTGCAGCCATACAATTATCCACTTGAGTTGACAATGCATTTAAGGATTTGACACAAGTAATTGAATATGATTTAGAAAATTGATGTAAATGTTAAGTTTTTTGTGTGTCTTATGCTTGTACAATTGTGATCTGCAGTCTGCACTGCTTTTTACGTGTCTCCTAGAGTAGAGTGGATTTGCGTCTATTTAACCCTTTCCCGACATCCGCCGTAATAGTACGGGTGTTTAAAGATGGCGGCCGCTCGGGGAGTCTTGCGGCCGCCATAGCTATCGGGTCTTTGCTGTTTTATACAGGGGCGCCGCCGTTTTCCCGGGGATCGCTGGCACCCAGAGTAAGTTCCGGGGCCGGCGTCCCGTTGCTATGACAGCCGGGAGCCTTGTGAAGGCTCCCAGGCCTGTCTTCATTAACTTCTATAGCAGTCTACCCTATGTAGGGGGTCTAATAAATGCAAAATAAAAAGTAAAAAAAAAAAAGTAAAAAAAAAAATATATAAAAAAAGAATATATTAAAAGTTCAAATGACCCCCCTTTCCCTAGAACACATATAAAAGTAGTTAAATAATGTGAAACACATACACATTAGGTATCCCTGTGTCCAAAAACTCCCGGTCTACAAATCTATAGAAATATTTTTCCCATACAGTAAACGCCGTAGCAGGAAAAATAATCAAAAGTGCAAAACCGCCGTTTTTTCACTGTTTTGCCTCTGATAAAAATTTAAATAAAAAGTGATCAAAGCAATAGCAATTCCCCAAAATGGTATAACTAAAAAGTACACCTGGCCCTGCAAAAAAAGACGCCCTATGCTTCACCGTACATGGAAGTATAAAAAAGTTACGGGTGTCAGAATATGGCGACTTTTAAAAAATATATATTTTTGCAGTTTTGGATTTTTGTTAAGGGGTTAAAATGTCAATAAATATATATTTGGTATCCCCAGAATCATACCAAAACATAGAATACAGGTGACATGTCATTTTGGCTGTAGAGTGAACGCCGTAAAAATGAAGCCTGTAAGAAAGTCGCACAAATGCACTTTTTCTTCAAATCCACTCCAATCTGAATTTTTTTCCAGCTTCCCAGTACATTGTACAGAATAATATATGGTAGCATCATGAAAAAAAATTTGTCCCGTAAACATTAAGACCTCATATAACTCTGAGAACGGAAAAATAAAAAAGTTATTGGGTTTTGGAAGGGGAGTGAGTCAAAAACGAAAATCGAAAAATGTCACCGGCGGGAAGGGGTTAAAAAAGGAGCAAATAATAAATTTAGTGAACACATGTTAGCCCGAGCAGCCACACATACTTGTCTCGCCAAAATCATAAGATGTCGGATAGGGAAATCTCACGTAGAAAAAAGGCGCAAACACTTCATAAATGTGACGGAACGGCGAAAAAGGCACAAAAAAGGCACAGCACACCCCAAATTCAGGCGCAAACACGTTGATAAATGTGCTCAAATAAGTGCAAAGTCTGGTATTAACATCAGCACAATCTGCATCAAGAGATTCATGACATGAATTTTCATGGCGAAGTAGCTGCATGCCAGCTTTACATCACCAAGCACAATGTGAAGTATCAGATAGAGTGGTGTTAAGCACAGCGCCTCCGGACATTTTGGACAATTGTATGCTTCCAATATTGTGGGAACAGTTTGGGGAAGACCTTTTTCAGATCCAGCATGGCAGTGCCCCAGTGCAGAAAGCAACTTTCATGAAGGCATGGTTGGGAGAGATGGCGTGGAAGAACTGGACTGGTCCATACAGTGACTTCACCCCCATTGAACACCTTTGGGATTAACTAAAACGGTGTTCTAGAATCAGTGTCTAACCTCACAAATCCTCATGTAGATGAAGGCGCAAACATTGCAACAGACACACTCCAAAATCTTGTAGAAAGCCTTCCCAGAAGAGTGAAAGCTCATATTACTGTCTACGGATTTAGAATGGGATGTCATAAAATCTCCGTTACGTATAATGTGTACTTCACATTCTTTGTTTCTTGCATCTGTATCATCGCCTACACCTGTCTGATAAACATTCACTTAGACTTGTCCATTACTGCATATTCACTAAATGGGCTCATTCACGACAGCACACACAATCCCTATAGATCCAAATTACAGTCCCTTAGGCACTTAATGTGCTGTCATATGGTGCTTTTGTGAAGTAACTTATTCTTTTCTAGAAGTGATGCTTGCCTTGGCAGAACATGATGTATGATTCTATGATAGCCCTTTTATGGACTCCATCACGAAGCAGGTCAATGACCATTGGTGAATTCATGCTTGTGCCACACTTATATGCAATTTACAGAAAATTCTTCTGCTGCAGGTACTTTTTTCGCCCATATTAAGAGAACAGAAATAATACAATATTTTTTTCATTGCATAATAAAATTAAATAACTTCATACAACAAAAATGACTGTGTTCCTAGCCATACATTCACCTCATGACCGCTATCCCTTTATTTTAATTAGGATTACAGCTCTGGAGAAACGGGTGTATGTAATAGCCCATTCATAGTACTATCCATCAGCTATAATCATGCACATGGTGAGCTATTGCGGGGACTTTTTTAAAGTTTTTTATGCCTATTCAAATGTAACCCAGTTATATCATTAACCTGAGGCAAGTGAGTGCCAGCCAATACATTTAAGAGCGCCGCTCAACAGGACTCTCATTTCAGAGTATTCTGCACTGAAACCCTGCAGAGAAGTACAAGGGACATGATGTCATGAGACTCCAACACAATCCAAAGACAGATCTTCTGTGTGAATGATATGTAGAGTGCCGAAACACTGTACAATCAATTACAGCCTCATCTGTCACCCTCAACGCCCACCTCCTCTCTTGTAGTTTACTTATTTATGTGTCCATAGTCTCCAAATGATCTCTGCATTGTGAGCACAAATGGAAAACTATGGAAATAATTCTACGCTCTAGGCTTATTCACTGCTAGTTGACAACTTCAGGTATTAGTGAGGAATTTTTTAATATTTTTGTCCCTGGAAATACTGTTACTGCTTTTACTCTGTATAATGTATACAATGTACTATACTGTTATTTTTTATTTTATGCCATAGCTTAATACTTGCTAAAGCATTTACCAAAACATCAAGAATACAAAGATTTGTTAGGATATTTATTTTAGTTTGTATTACTATATTTTCATGTAATTGTATAGAATTGTAAATTACAGCATACAGACTGTATAGCTTTGTTAAATTTATCATTTCAATCAATTAAAATATATTATAAAATTTCTTATTTTTCTTACTTTCAGGGTCATTTAATGAGAAAAAAAAATATTTTAGTAAATAATAGCAGCAATAAATGCATATTCTATTTCTATTTATTGTACTTGACTTAGAATCATAGGTAACATACATCTTATAGACACATTTAAGGCAATAATGAGGTTCAAGAAGCCCATTACAACTAGTGAATTGAAAAAAACAGTCACCTGCTGTCAACTTGGACTGTACGTTTCATGGTTGTTTGAGTGGAACATTGTTGTGAATCACCAATAAGGAGGCACCACGTGCCTCAAAGTGTTCTAGGATTGCCACAGATGGTTAAATCCACATGCAGACCAATATTTTTCATTATCAAGTTGTTTATGAGGAGTGGGCCTGCATGGAAAACAGAGGGAAATATCCCCCCGCCCCTTGTTTTTATGTTTTATTGTTTGACATGTAGATTCTTAAAAATATTCAGTCCCCTTCTGTAAGTAAGGCGTACAAAGGATATACAAAACCTTATACCCTTTGAGGCAATTTTTTTAGGACTGATGATCACATTATACCCGATCACAAGTCGGTATCAGAAATCACTGATGTATGTACAAGTTTTGATACCCATATAAGAAGATGTGGTGTGTTATAAATAATACAGCCCGCACACTCTTTCTGACAGCTGGCAGTGTGATGCCATTTCACAGCCCCGGTATGCAGAAGAAAAGGTCCTTAATGAGTGAATCTCAGTGTGTACATGAGACACAATGACAACAGAGTAAGTGTGTGTAGTGAGTAAAAGCATTGAAAATTAAGTCTCTTCGGAGGAGTTTAAATCCTAAAACGGATGGGAATGTGTGGGCACAAATGCATTGGGAGGGAATCCCAGGGGGTCATCTCCTAATGTAATGGCTCTGAATAGTTTTGGGTTAATCCTCCAGTGCAATGGAGCTTATCAGAGTTGATGGGAGTTTTATTACTGTTCCTTTTCTTATTTCCCAAACCGGTGGTTTAATCAATTCCTTCTGATTTTGTGGGGTTAACAGACACCCATGTTCTCTTCTGTACCCTTCCCACCCTGTTACTATCTTGGTTTTCCTTAATCACCTCTGGACACATTCTTACTCATCATGGCAGCAACTCCAGGGCAACACCCACCCCCCTATACTCTTCCCTCTAATCCCTGACACTGCTAAAGCAGCCAAATATCCCAGCCCTGCCGGTGAGGGGCTTCTGGCTAGTGGCTGCAGTAGACAAAGCTGCCTCCTGGGGGGTTAATGTGGAGCGTCACGGCGCGACTGTGTGTCGCTCAGGCAAAGTAATGAATTGTCTATCACGCTTTTCAGGTGCGCCCGTCCATCCTGCATTAATCTTGGATGTCAGAGCGGGATGGAAGTCACTAAACCGGTATTTATTACACTCCTATTGTGACTAATTGAGCTAATTATCTGAGGCTCCAGCCCCAGAAACAATGCAACTTTCACACGCACAATGCTGAGAATTGCAGGCCTTAACCAAGGGGGGTGAACGGGACACTTAGGTCTGTCACCTCCCCTGAAATTATAAGGACACTTCACAATTTCCACATTAGGAGCACCGCCTGTACATTCATTTTGACAAGTGGAAGCCAATTGTGTGAGTGCAAAAGTAATAAAAATAATGCGTCAATATATACCGCCACGATGGGCCAATATTTTTGGGAAAAGCTAATTTTGAAGAAAAAGCAATGATAACAAGTAAATTAGTTTTCTGCCAGAAATTGTTTCACATGTAGGAAAGTAATTTCAATTAATTATTTTTTTTTTTCTTCTATAAATTTCATTACAGAAATACAAACCGGAACTAAGTGTATATAACCAGATGAAGAACCAATGGATGTAAATAGATATAAATACGAAATATATGGGTATATAAGTAGAAATAAGATGCAAAACTTCAGGAACAGCACATGTAAACCTACTTGTCTAATACTACAACCTGTTACTGAGAAAGTAAGGTGGGTGGAAGTAGCCCAGTTTGAGCTATGGAGGGCAATAACAGCATCAAACTACTGTTGTTTTGGTGGGGCACCATGTTTGGCCTCCTAAGGACACAAAAGCTGTAGGGTAACTCATAAGTTACTCTAAGTAGAAGATATTACAGCATTTTCTTCTAACAATCTCAAAATTTATCTCATGAGCCTTATATATCATATAAAGGTGGGTGAAAGGGGAGGCATCAACTGTATAAAGAAGGGTACAGATCAGAACGGTAGTAGAGGTGTTTATATGCCATCTGTGGACACAACACTGGAACTGTTGGCAGAAGCACACGTGCAAATTTTTTAGGGAAAAATTTGACCTCATACTGAACAAGTAACGTCAATGATATCAATAACATGGGGAAGTTATCAAAGGCTTCTCTGTAATAAACATGGAGTGTGTTTATGATGATCCCAATGGGGAGTTAGGCTTTTCCCAAAAACGGTATTAGCTAGGACCGGGACCTTGAAGGTCATACATTTGTGTCGGAGAGAAGCTCCTGTTTCAGAAGACTAAGGTAACAGGTCCCATTGTGCATCTCCGGATGAATAAGGAAAAAGTGAAATTACAGTTGTTGAGGTAAACAACTGTCTGAAATAACAGCTTGTGAAAGTCAGCACTTCTGTTTTAACCCCTGCCGGCTGCAGCCATTTCTCATTTTTGTGATTTTTTTGTTTTTTACTCCGCCTTCCAAAAGTTATAACTCTTTGACTTTTCCATTCACAAAGCCATATGAGGACTTTTGTTTTTGCAGGACAAATTGTACTTCGTAATGGTATTATTTAAATGTATTTGTATGATGTGATGGTAAGCTGGAAAAAATTTTTATGGGTTTTGTTTATATAGTATTCACTGTGCAGCAAAAAATGGCATGTTACCTATATTCTGCAGGTCTGTACAATCACAACGATACCAAAATGTATTAGTTTTTTGTTAAGTTTTAACACTGTTACAAAAATCCCAAACTTATTCTGACACCCATAACTTCTTTATATTTCATTACAGAGCTAAGGCATCTCTGTAATTTTTATTTATATCATTTTAGGGATTCTCAGAATTTTTTTTGGGGGGGGGAGACAAACTGGTGAAAAAACAGAAGTTCATCATTTAGATTTTTCCCATTATTAAGTTCAACGTATAGGATAAATATTTTTATATTTTAGGAATTTTCAGATATGGGGATACTTAATGTGTTCATATTTGTTTATTTTTATATGTGGTTAAGGATAAGTAGGTGATTTGAATTTTTTTTTGTTTTTACTTAAATTTTTAGACCCCTTAAGGGCAGCATGCTTGCTCAGTGGTTAGCAATGTAGCCTTGCAGCGCTGGAGTCCTAGGTTTGAATCCAACTAAGGACGACATCTTCAAGGAGGTTTGTATGTTCTCTCCGTGTTTGTGCGGGTTTCCTCTGGGTACTCCCGTTTCCTCCCACAATCCAAAGACATACCGATAGGGAATGTAAATTGTGAGCCCTATATGGGACAGTGACTGACAATGTCTGTAAAAGCGCTGCAGAATATGTTGGTGCTATACAAGTAAGCTAAATAAATATTTAAGGGACTTGAAACCTAAGTGGTCTGATCAGATCTGTGACTTTTGACACCTGGTTGACTTGTACAAGATCCAAAGGATGAATAAATGTATATCCCAGCTGAACACCCCTCATCCCACACAGGTGAAGGTGAATTAAAAAAATAAACAGCTACAACTTAATATTCTTGGGACTTGCCCCCTTATTAGTCTACAGTCCTGTTACAAACTAGGAATTTGAATAATGACCCAGAAGGGAAGATCAGAAATCTGAGTCAAAGACTGACATTAGAAAACATAGTTTTGACCATATTAACAGTCACACATGTGGG
This sequence comes from Leptodactylus fallax, assembly GCA_947044405.1. NCBI lineage: Eukaryota > Metazoa > Chordata > Amphibia > Anura > Leptodactylidae > Leptodactylus > Leptodactylus fallax. The sequence continues at coordinate 1,753,034 of CAMRHE010000385.1, forward strand.
TGTTAGCCAAGTCTGAGTGTTTGATAATGTATATGGTCCTACCCTCAAGGAATCAGAAGGACTGTAGCTTGTTTTTCCATTTTTTGTGTTGTTTCTCTAATTTGTTTTGTAACTATTTTGCTTATCTATGTCATTTTATTTTGTCTGTTTTTGTATTTTTTTGTGAGCATTGAACCCTTTTGTATTAAAGTGTTTGCTTTAATGCTAGACCCGGTATGCTTTGTGAATCCATTGTCTTCTAAAGTGTGTGTTTGCCATCTGATTACTGGAGAGAAGTGCATGCGTTGGGGTAACTATTGGCCCAGAATTTAGTAGATGGTGGCAGTGTGTATCTGGGTGTGTGTGTGTGTGTGTGTGTGTGTACTGTGTTGGGGTGTGATTTATGCTTAATTTGTAGCCTGAGTGAATAGCGAGTGCAGGAATAAGTGAATGGAGTAAATCAACCCTTGTAGTCATACCAATGTCACACGCTAGGACAGTAAGTATATGATACTCTCAATAACTTATCTAAATAAATCGGCCTATTGTGTCCTATCAAACGATAATTGTCTCCAATTAATGCACAAAATAGTTTTCAGTTTATGATAATCATTGTCGTTTTCATTAAATCTACAATGTCTCTCACACATGTCAGTCTTGTGATAACCTTTTTCTTTTTATTATTCATTGTAATTCTGCTACCTTACTAGTAACAAAGTAGTTTCATATTATTATATTTTGCCTACTCTGTTGGACAAAATGCACCATCCTCCTATCCACAATCCTTTGACTTGTTATACAGCTCCCCTAAGTGCTCATCTACAATCGAAATGCCTCAAACTTATTGAGGGGCGTTTATCAAGCGTCTTGTGCCTATCTTCTTCTAATTCTTCACCCTTTTTAAGTTTTACGCCATGTACGCAAGATTTATCTTATGTTTGAGACTATTTTGAAGGTTTTTACACAAGGTTCATCAACTTTGCTTTTTGTTGGAGAAAGTGGGCATAATTTATCTATGGTAACATTTTACCATGTATTTATGACGTGTATCTTTTAAAAAAAAAATGCAAAAAAGGGAACCCGCTCTCCAGTACCTGGACAGCATATAAAATCCAAAATATCTCACAGCAGTGGAATTACAATTTGTAGATTTATGAAAGGTAAATTTGTGCAAGATTTATTACACATATTGCACCTTTTCAGTAAACTATGAAAATATACCTCAGAAAAAAGGCACACACAGCTAATAAGGGGCAAAAAAGGACACAAATAATACATTCCACCCACTAGCTTTTTTCTTTACTGCTGTGACTGTAGGTAGTTGTCTTTCAGAGTTGTCTTGATATAGTTACAGATGAGACTGGCATTGATATGCCACCAACCCCTCTATAAATCACCTGCTTGCCATAGTGCAGACTCTGGTGTCCTCCTCTGCAGCTGTAAATCTGGACCCACTACTTAGTTTTCTATCATGACTAGTTGGAGCTTGCCCTCTTATTTTAAAGAAGTTGTCATACGATTAAATATATGTTCGTCTATTATCTTCCAAAAAAATAGAGGCATTCCCAAGCACTGTCAGAGTGCCAAAGAGGGCTCCTCCTTCAAATTTAGGAACAAAACAGTGTCATGTGCATTTCCCCCTTCTGTCCTGCGCAGGGGCATAGTTATAGGGAGTGTAAAAGCAGACGTTGCTACCTGGCCCTGGAACTTCAGGGGGGCCCAAAGGTCCCCTACAAGATAAAAAAAACACAAAAAAACACAAGTACTATAGATAGCACATAGTAAATGGGGGCCTTTTAATATATCTTGCATTGGGGTTTAGGAGCATCAAATTATACACCTGGCCCTATGTAAGAGAAAACTACAAGGGACAGTAAATTTAGCAGCGAGCCTTCCTCTCTTCAGCATTTGCCTAACCTTTTCAGGTGCTGACTGAGAGAGGTGAAGCTCTAGTCTACATAAGCATAAATTACAGGCCAAAGCTAAGGGCTTATTCACACCTTTGTAATATGAATGTATGTAATCCTTTTCTTTGATCTAAGTTTATATAAACATGTTATGGAAGTGGAAATACAAGCTTAGGCTAGGGCTACACCTAGACACCCTTTGTAGTGCTACTTATTACCTGACAAGATTGCATACAACATGATATATTGCTTTGGACTGCAGCTTTAGACGTGTGATGGTCGTTAAAAACCATGGTTGTTTGTCACTGTCATGTGAATACAGCCATAGTGTGATATAGTTATATGAATTTGTCTCAGTATAGTTCTGGCCGTAGGACCATAGGGCCTATAGAAACGCTGCTCAATAGACTGGTATAAAATCCATTTCTGACTGATTTAATCAAAATTTCTGATACCAAATGTGCTTTTAAATAAAATGAAAAGTAAAGTTCAGTGTGTCATATCAGCATGGCTATTATATTTGTCATCCATTTGTATTGTAAAAACTGAATGACTAGTCAAGGGAAAGGAATGGTCTCCTGGTCTGTGAGTATATGTCCATTGAGAAAAGAGACATCATAGACAGGATTGGTTGTGCGTGTTCCTCAGAGCAGTATCCAGCTGTCAGCCGTAATATTTTTCTCCCTAACTCTTTCTGTGGGTATTCAGTCCCTCTGTCATCCTGGCTCCTCTCTGGCTAGTTCCCGCCGTGGGATGAGGTGTCATTTCTGTGGTGAGACAATCAGGGGGTCATCCAGAAGCCAAACCACCAACCGCAGGAGTGTCCACCCCGGAGTGAGTCAGAGCCAAAGGTTAACCCCGTGTGGCCTGTAACCTCAGTGAGTTATCACTCTCCCTCTTGCACCTCACACATGCTGTACAGCTGCTGCACGTGGGAAGGCAAGAACCACAGCATTCAGAGAGCTATGTTCTCTTATGGCCAGCATGTTGTATACAAACCTCTGTCCTACAAGAATATTCCAGAATACTTCCATAGTCTCTGCAGAATGACTTAGTCTGACATTAAGTTAAGGGAGTTTGGCAAATATATCCCATACTACATTACCACACTACAATATTTTAATAGCATCTCTATTAAGAATTGTGAACATTGCAAGTGCTTGCACCATTGGAAGAACTATTATATTTGTGTAGAGCCCCTTTAGAGGGATGGAAGAGGATTCTTTTCATGTAATAAGTGTGGTCTTCTGTTCTTTAAAATAGTATCCTTTACCACCATGCAAAGTACAATTCTGAGCTCACCGGAGTGGGTGGCAATAAAGACTAATTTAACATGCTATTATAAATCACACAAAAATTTCAGTTCTACTAGGGCGATCTCTGATGAAACTATTGGAAGAAAAGTAGTAAGAAGATTGACTGGAGCTTCCTAAAATGCAACAAAGTTGTAGGCAACTCATAGCTCTAAAGGTTTATTTTAGTGTAGATTGGAAACTTAGACTGCTTTTTATCCGCAAAACGGTGGAGACATTAACAGTTTTAAGAATGCGCCAATTTATATTAAAACACCTTTGCCTCGATACCTTCCATGCAAAATCCGCCACAGAAACTTTCCTGCCAGGGGCAGAATGATTTCTGGCTCTCATTCACTTCAATGGGAGCTTTGGATGTAATCTGCCTGAAGATCAAGCAGGACGCTTATTTTTCCTGCTAGCTAATGTTTTCCAAAATTTTGAGCATTCACATTCAGGGGCATTCACCATCCATATCCGAGTGATTAACGTTATAGCCTAAGTTCTGCTTTAGATGGTCATGTTCGGGCTAGGAGTGCACATGTTGGACACATTTCCTGGATCCAACCATGGCTTGATGGAAACGAACTCAGAGTATCATAGAGAACTATGATAGTAGTATAATGTTGTACCGTGTTAGCCATTGAAAGTAGTGGAAGAGTGAAGAAATCAGGCGATACCTTTTAGAGGCTAACTGAGTATATTTATAAGTAAGCTTTCAGAAGTGCTAGCGAACTATGGTCTGTTGGTTCTTGAAATGCAGCCTATACAAGGACCATATTTCCCAGCCTTAACATGTCTGTCTGTGGTTGCCATTAAAATCTCATGTGCATGGTTCGCAAACTTCTGAAGGCGGGACCCACGTTTGGCCGAGAATTTTGCCGGGGACCCCTCTCTACCATACTTAGAAAATAAATGGCTGTATTCTGACTTTTATTCCACTGTAATCTTCCTCTCATTGTTCCTTTTAGCACTGTACTCTGCTTTTGATTCTATTCTGCCATCAGGAATTTTTAGGCCACATAACGGCAAAATATGTTGGCGCCCTCCTCCCCAATGTATCTTGCAATTTCCTGTCCTGTGACCTCCACACAGTATATATAATGTTCCCCAGTGCTCGCTACACAGTATAATGCCCTAAACGATATAAAATGCTCAACAGCATTTCCACACAGCATAATGCTCCACAGTGTCTCCAGACTCTATAATGCGCCGCATTTTTTGCATACAGTATAATGCTCCGCAGTATTTCCACACAATATAATGCTCCACAGTGGCCCCACACAGTATAATGCTCCAAAGTGGTCCCACACAGTGTAATGTTCCACAGTAGCCCTTTTACAGTATAATGCTCCACAGTGGCCCCACACCGTATAATGCCACTTGGGGCCGCTTTATTAGTAGAAATGGACAAACCTCGGGGTCACCACTGAAGTCATGATTCACTGACCCAGCGTTATGGGAGGCTTATACTGTGTGAGGGCCCCTAAGGGGCATTATACTATGTGGGGGCCATTGAGGGGGCATTATAATTTGTGAAGATCAGGTATTTCTAAGTGGTGGTGATGGTCCACTTATGAAACCTTTGCACTGGGCCCACTAATGTGTTAAAACAGCCCTGCAAGGACTAGTTCATGTCTGACCTGGTGCACAATCAGGAACACGGACCACTATCCACTAACTTTCTGCATAAGGGCCCTTTCACACTAACTACTTTTCTCTCTGTGTACTATTAGCAGGGCTGGCGTTAGGGTGGGGAAAACTGGGCAATTGCCCAAGGCCCCCGTCATAAAAGTGTCTCTAGAGCCTGATAACTCCAGATCCTGGAGCCAGGCTCGGCCATATGGATAACAGAAAAGGAACCAGCATCAAGTGCCACAGGGCCCCTTTCCAAGGTCAGTAAAAATAACAAACATTTTTACTTACCTCTCCTAGGCATCCAGCGTCATCTTCTGGCCTTTAGTTGACGTCACACGTTCCGGACGTCACCACTGAGGCCCAATCACAGTATTCAGCGGTGACATCTGGAACGCGTGACGTCATCCGCAGACCTGAAGAGGAAGCCGACAGTCACATCGGAGCAGCGCTAGGCGGCCCAGTAGAGGTAAGGCAAGGTGAGTATAACTGTTTATTACTTTCCCTTACCTCCCCTGGGCCTCCGATTATATTATACTCTGGGGTCTGAGCATTATACGGGGGAGCACTAAGGAACATTATACTATGGGGCAGAAAGGAGGCATTATTAAAAGGGTTTGCTACTAGAAAACGATGGTGTTGTTTGTATATGGGGCCCCACTTTTAATTTTGGTCAGGGCCACACTTTGTCCAATAGCTGTAAGCCCAGGAGACGTGTAAAAAATAAAAAGACATTTTTACTCACTTTCTGTTACCTCCTTTGGGCTCCTTGGTGCTCTGTCTCTGCCTTCTCGGTGATGTCTATCGCTCCCCTGTGACGTGATGTACCCAGGGCCTCCGCTGAGGCCTGTGATTGGGCCTCAGCAGTGACAAAGGCACACCAAGCGTCATGAAGTCAGAAAACAAAACAGCAGTAGGTTAGTATAGTTTTTTTTTTACATTTTTTATAATCCTGTTTTTATTCTTTTTCTTTTTTGTCTTTAAGGTTATGCCAGATTGCTTGGGTCGAATTTGTTAGACTCCATCGATGATCATCGTTTTTTGTTTTTTTAATAAAATGGTCAAAGAAGATTGTACGGGGTAGTCTTTATTTCAGTAAAAAATATCTTGTATGTCTCTGTTTTTTTAGTAGTATAATGTCCACTCTGTTTTTTTAAAAATAGTTTACTACCACCTTTCAACGTCATCCAAGCAACACAGCATAAACTGAAAGGCAAAAAAACTGAAAAAAACAGCAGTAGAAAAATAAAAAAAATTGTACTCTGTCTTCTTTCTTCTGTAGTAAATGAATGGAAGCCAAAGTTCAATTAGTTCTGGTTTCTATTTTGGCGCAGGTGACCTGGATGCGGTCATGGGTCCCTGTATGTGGCAGTGACCCCTGGGCAAAGACACAGGTGGCACACAGATGTCATCCAGGTTGCATCCATGTTGTTCAACCACAACCTGCTACATACACACAACTGTAGTCTAACACTAGCACATAGATCTTTCTCCTTTCTACATATCAGAAAATACTTGTGTGTGATGTTGAGCAGGTCCAATACTTTATAGAAACGTGTTTGGTTGGTGACCAAGTAATCAGTCTATTAAGATTATTTTATTTCTCAATTGGTAGCCTCAGGTTTACTGGGGTGTAGGATTGGATGAAATCCCTAATCCATTTAGAACAGTACTATGTCACATATTTTATTATCGACAATATCATCTCTAGTGAAAAACTGGAAATCACCTAATGTGACAATATATAAAAAAAAAACAAAAAAAACCCAGAAACAGAATGATATATATATATATATATATATATATATATATATATATATATATACTGTATATACGCATATATATGTGCGCATTTATACGCAACCAGCAAAAACACCTCAAATTTGGAGACGACTGGAATGTTGACAATTCTCTAGGCTTGCTTCCCTCTCCCTTTTTAACTTACATAAACCTCATATCTTGCGCATATTTCTCTTTTTCTTGGTAACTTGAGTATGTTGTTTTGTTAATATTTAGACTTAATGTTATTGACTACCTTTAGCTTTAATACTGTTAACATTTTGTTAAATCTAAAAATATATCTATACCTAAATTGTGGAGCTGTGATGTTCCTTGGTTACAGAACAAAATATAGTGAATCTGTTGGTTGCAATATAACTGTTTAATGTATCTACTGTATTTGATTGTAATAACTTAAAAAAAACATTGAAACATAAAACACCGGGCTCATCTCTTGGAGAGTATTAGGGATTTAAAAAAAAGCTGAGCACAGACAGGCTTAAAGGAGTGTTCCGACTCTTTTTTATGATTATTATTATTTAATAGAGCTGCTGAAGGGGCCATAAACATAAAAAAGCCTTACCCCCATACTCCCAGCCTCCATTTTTAGTGGCTACAGGTCCACTCTTCTGTATACAGAAACCCCCAGGCTGTTTGTTCCAGGTGACCACTGCAGTCAATCACAATCCTCAATGGTCACCTCTTCACAAATGGCACATCACAGTACTCACATGCCATTTGAGAAGAAGGACGTCACTGGTGACATCAACCAGGGGACCTGTATTCAGACGAGATGCTGGGACTGGAGACAGTGGCCTTTGGAGAGGCGAGATAATTTTTTTTTTTTATGTTTATAACCCCTTCAGTAGTCCTAGTAAACAATAAAAAAGGGTTGGAAGTTATACCCCTTTAATATAGGGATGTTCATGACACTAAACCACTTCTCCATTGTTATAAATTCAACAATGCTGTATTAATACAATATTAATAATTTCTTATCAATGTATTTGTATCTGTTGATCATCAGGGTGAAATATGAAGATGAACTTTACTACAGCTGTCTATGCTCATTCTGCGTACAAAGATGGAGAGATATTCAGTCATAATACACATATATAATACCGCCATAGAGTGCCAAGGAACCACTTAGTGAGACATTAAATGATGGTAATAGGGCACCCGCTATTGCCACGGCTATCATTCAGGTTTACTTATCGCTGATCCACAGACGGTGACTGCTTTCTACTGCAGAGCACAAAGTCAATGGATCCTTGTGTCACCTCCCCCAACTTATTCTCATTTTAGGGCTTTGGTCAATGAGAGCTTCAAAGCAAAAAGAAGACGCTTGGATCTCCAGCAAAGGTGATGCAAATGACATTGCACTGCCTTCTATTATGGGCCACACTAAAGATGTAACTATTATATGGGGCACAATAAAGAGCTATTGCTATGTGGGAGTATACAGGGGAAATACTACTGTATGGAGGCACAAAGGGGAAAACATGAGTACTGTATGGGGGCACAAAGAGAGAAGATTTCTACTGTATTAGATAACAAGAGGGAAATTACTACTGTATGGGCTCAAAGAGAAACATTACATTGTAGGGAGCAGAAAATGGGTTATTACTATTTTGTGGGACACTAAGAGTAGCATTTTTTCTCTGTGTGACCTAAAGGGAGCCATTTTACTGTTTGGTGGGGAAATTATGGTGTTGGGCACAAAATGTGTGTAGTATTACTGTGTGGGTCACCAAGGGAGGCGTTATTACAGTCTGGGGTACTATTACCATTTGTACCACTATGGAAGTTGAGCTTGTATTGAGGTGAGGAGGGAGACTATTCATGGATGGAAGAAGTCTTTATGATAGTCAGGGAATTAAAGAGACACTATCAGAGAAGATGTCATCTGTCAGTTACTTAGCATACATGGACTGTCTGGTATCTGGTTGGTGCTGCTGGGGCTAGCATGAACACAATGGTACAGAATTTGTTAGGTGCCGCTACACAGGTAATATGGATATTGCTTAATAGCATTTGTTTGTAAATGAGGCCCAGCATCATTATGGATTGGTTTGTGAGACCCAAATAGAAAATCTCTGAGAACCCCTTCTTTATGGGCCAAAATAATAAACCGTAACTAAAAAAAAAAAAAACATAAGAGACACTCTAAGGTAAGCTGGGTGTTATCTACATTGTATATACCAAATCCTTCTAATATTGACTTTAGGAGGAAATCCTTATATTAACATTAGGATGAAATGCCTATGGCACCAAGTCTAAAGCCGGATACAAAGAACATTATTTTTATAGGTACATACAACTAGGAAAAGACTTTCAGGTCTTTCAGGTTTTTTTTTTATATACTGTATATATATTTTCTACATTTAGAAGAATATAAGGCAGCTTGACAAATTTCCTCAAGAAGAAAAAACATTTATCCCTACAGCTAGCTGTTGTTTCATTATTTTTATGAATATAAGATCCCTAAGGACATATTTGTGACTTGCCTTTTACAACTGCCAAGTGGAGTGTGGTGGGCCTGAGGGAGAAAGGCAGTTTTGTGGCCTGGCGTGATGTGAAAGTCTACAGATGCTTTATTTTCCTGAGGAAACACACTGGTGGGGTGCCTTAGTAACCAGGAGGAATGAGGAAATCTAAAAATATTTTACTCTATAAAGCAGAAAAAGACAATGTTATTGCTCCATTTCTACTTTTCTGGGGATTTTCTACAAAAAATACAAAAAGTTTTAATTATTTTTTTTAAACTTAAATTCATTAACGCAGTAAAATTGTATAATTATCCATTTTCACATTATACATTTTACTTCATCTCCATAAAGAAATGTATTACCATCATTATTATGAATATAATATACAGTATAATAATACATAATAATAGTGATATATAAGAATATACTGTACAGCAAATACCACCCCTCAAAGCGACTTCTGCACCTTAATAATTTGTTACGTGTATTAACTAAAATTCATTGCTATTATTCTTCACTTATAGAGATGCTGTGAAGGGCAAACTCAAATTACATATATTAAATATATATATTGAATTTCTCATATATTGTATTAGATATAGGCCTGTAGTAAAGCAATGTGTTTATTTTTTTTTATTTTGTAGCTATTTATTTTTTACTTTTTCAGATTTCTTGGGAGTGACCATACTGAACTAACACAATTCCTTTCCTTATTGTCTGTATAGGCATCAGGCGGCTTGAGAGTTGATTGACAGATAAATGTCAATAACTATGACGAACAACCTCTTCCCCTATAGAACATGAACAGTGCCCCTAGACGTTACACACCTACTGCCTGTCGCTCACACCCTGGCACATCACTTTTTTATCGTCCAATAAAAAGTTTTCCTGCTTCATGTGTCCATCCACAATGTTGGTAGAGCAGCATGAGATGTGTTTTACATCACTTTCCTGAGGGCTTGTGCTAAGTGAGAGTACAGGGGAAAAGGATCTGGGCATAATAATAGATCGCAAATTCAACATGAGTCAACAGTGCGGTGCGGTGGCTAAAAAGGCTAATAAAATTCTAGGATGTATCAAGACGAGCATTGAAGCTAGATCAAGAGAGGTAATTATTCCGCTGTACTCTGCCCTGGTCAGACCCCAACTGGAATACTGTGTACAGTTCTGGGCTCCCCAGTTTAAGAAAGACATCGATTTATTGGAGCAGGTACAGAGAAGAGCAACCAAAATGGTGGAAGGTCTACAAACCATGTCCTACGAGGAGAGGCTAAAAGAATTGGGACTGCTTAGTTTGCAGAAGAGAAGGCTAAGGGGAGACTTAATAGCGGTATTTAAATATCTGAAAGGTTGTCACAGTGCAGAGGGATCTACCCTATTCTCATTAGCAGAAGGAAGCACGAGAAGTAATGGAATGAAACTAAGGGGAAGGAGATTCAGATTAGACATTAGGAAAAACTTTCTAACAGTAAGGGTAGTGAGAGAGTGGAATAGGCTGCCACGGGAGGTGGTGAGTTCTCCATCAATTGAAATCTTCAAGCGGAAACTGGATAGGTATATAGCTGGGATGTTTTAGGAATTCCTACTTTGCAGGGGGTTGGACTCGATGGCCCTTGAGGTCCCTTCCAACTCAAACAAACAAACAAACAAACAAACAAACAAACAAACAAGTAGTACTGTGCATTGTCCTTCTCTTTTAAGACCTTAGCAATAGCTATGGAATTTCTTAAGACCAATGCAGATCTCTGAACACTTCCTTGAGTTATTGGGGCATATTTAAGACGACTAGTGTTGGAAATGCCCTGCACCAGAGGATTCTGTACCTCATTTATGGGAAGGGTCATGGCTCCTCATAAATCAAGCACACCATCTGCTGTGCTGGTGCTAAAATCTACACTAGCTTGCATTAAATTGCATTGGCATTACTGATTGTAAATATGGCGGGGCATATGGCCATGTCAACATCACGTCCTTTACCACACTCCCTTCCAGGAAAGTAGCGAGGGCTGCACAAAACAGAAAAAGGGGGGGCCCATGTCAAATATTCGCCTTGGGAACCAGCCATTCCTATTTACGCCACTGTTGAGAAGGGTTCGAACACTTTCTTGATAAGTGCTTATGTTATCTCTGGATGTAAATGCAATTTGCAACAAGCATAAGTATGCTGCTGGCCAAAGCTGAAAACAGGAAGTGGAGGGGAGAGGAGACAGGAGGGCAGGTAAAACCCTGAGATGAGAAAGTCCCTTTAAGTATCAAGAAGCATCAAGATCACTAGAGTTTCCATTAATGCCCCTCTGTGGACCTAGAAAATGTGATCACAAGACTAAGCTTATATGCAGTGGTGGAACTAACACCATAGCAGTCATGGCGGCTGCTACAGGGCCCGCAACCTTGGGCCCTTGCTGCTTTAGTTTTTTTTTTCTTAAATAGGCTGTTACCTGCTGGAGTTGGTAATGGCAGCAGGTAATGGGCCCTATTTACTTACCGTTCCCCGCTCCTGCCCATGAAGGCCTCCGCTTCCACTTCAACCCTCCAGGGTGCCCCATGCATGGGGTTGCCACCAGGACAACGCTGACAGAGATGTGATATGGGACGCATGGGGCTGTCTGTAGGACTGAAGGGGAAATGGATGTGGCCATGGGCAGGAACGGGTATCAGTAAGTGGGGCCATTGCAAAAGTAGTTGTTAAGCGAACCTCTCTTCAGACCCTAGAGTATAATGAGGCCCAAGTGAAGATAATTAAACATAAAAAACAGTGTTACACACCTCTTCTGGGCTCCGGCTCGGGTCACAGACATCACATGGGTCAGGTCGGCATCATGACGTATAATGACGCTGATGTAACCTGTCAGTGACTGTCATTGAAGAGGCCGAAGACTGGTGCCATAGCCTGAGAAAGGTGAGAAACACTGGTTTTTATGTTTAATTATCTTCACTTGGGCCTCTGCTCATTATATTCTGGGGACTAAAGAGACCCCAGTCTATAATATTTTGTGGGTGGTGAACCCCAAACATTTTGTGTTTTGCCAAATCCCAGATTTTTCCAATAATTGCAACAAACACCGTAGGGGCCACTGTGGGACATCATACTGTGTTAAGGAATCATTATAGGACATTATACCTTGTTAAGGGGCCACTATGAGAAATTATACTGTATGGAGGCCACTATGGGACATTATACTGTGTGGAGGGGCCACTATGAGACATTATACTGTATGGAGGGGCCACTATGGGACATTATATTGTGTGGAGGGGTCACTATGGGACATTATACCTTGTGAAGGGGCTGCTATGGTACATTATACTGTGTGGACGGGCCGCTATGGGACATTATACTGTGAAGAGGGGCTTCTATGGGTCATTATAGTGTGTGTAAATGGGGAGTTATACCATGTGGGGGCCAGGAAAGGGGGCACTATGCCGTGTGGGGGTGGGGGGGGCAAGTCAAAAGTTTGGTATAGGGCCCAGTCTTTGCTAGATATGCTCCTGCTTATATGTATACACAGCCCATGTATACTGCAATCTCTCAGGCTGCCCTGTAAAAGGTAAACATTTTAAAATATTAGGTAAAGATATAGTCAGTAAAAAATGAAGGAGCATACAATAAACACATTTTATTGCACATGATTTTACTTAAGCACAGGTGTTCTGGCACGTACAGCTGTTGTGGGATGTTGCTGGCAAAGGTGCCTAAAGGAAGTCCCTCTAGACTTCTTTGTTGTTCCATCATTGCAGGGTTTTCTTGGTGTTGAAGAAAAGGCATCCATTCTTCTCACCTTCTCTTGATCTTTCACCAGAAGCTTTGGGGGATAGTTTTATCTGGTTAGTGCAAACTTGGAGTCTTAGACTAGAGGGTCTTCAAGCTGGAAAATAAAAACCCTCTGAATATGGACGGATCCCAAAATTACTAACGGACCTTTCTTGCCTCTGCAATGTTAAAAAGAGTCTGCCATCACCAAAATCGCTTCTAAACTACTTCTATGACTTTTTGTGTGAAAGTGCATTCCTGGTGCCACTAAATTCAACTTTCAATGAGCTGTTTGGTGCACCAGAGGCGTGGCTGTATCTTCCCGCAGCATCTATTAATCTTTTTGTTAGGATACAGCACTGAGTGGCAGTGACAGGCAAAAATGGGTGATCTGGCAGGTGTGGTTGTGCCCCAGGTGCAAGGAACAGCTGATTTTCTCTTTGACACAAATGTAGCTAAGTGCCCTACAACATATAAGTGGTTTAGAAGAGATTTTAGTGGTGCCTGTTCTACTCTTACATGTTCATGCAGAACATAATACAACTAGTGACGAGTAATCAGCACAGCACCTGGCAAGGTTGGGAGGTTGGGTAAGTAGCAGGGCCCACAGGAGTAAGGAGGCCCAATACTGCTCCCCACTCTGTATATTGTACAGGAGAATCTACACAGACCCTGCTATGTTCTGGTGTTCCATGGAGCCATCCAATACCGTCCGGAGAAGAAAAGGATGAAGTAAAAATGAGAGTTTTTATTTCTAAATAAAAAGAAAAACTGCAAAATTTACTACAATAAACACATTTTTAATGATACATTTATTTACATAAATTTTACTACACAGTAAATGGCATAGACATATTTTGTATCCTCATAACCTGATCAATCCATATAATACTCTAAATAATATACTATAATAAATAACTATAAATACATTTTTTCAGGTTTGTTTTACATAGAAATGACAGGAACAAACACAACTAGAACTGTTACACAAATTTGCAGTCATTTTGTAATGCAACTCTCATGGCTATTCAGTATATATTGAAACACATGACTTACACTTGAGAAAAATGATAATAAGGCGATGGAGAGACATACTTCAGTTATACATCAGCTTGTCCTGCCATTTTTTTAAGGACCACTGGTTAGTTTACAATGTGCAAGTTATTTGGCAATGTGGGGGTGACATTTGATGGAATCTCTTGAAGCTCTGGGGCCCCAGTACAGAATCTGCAAAGGGGCCCCGACTTACCATTTGTTTCCTATAACACTGGTGTTTTCTTATGTTGTAAAGATGCCCGGTAGTGATTGCTACCCCTCCACCTCCTACAGCTACAGACCTGATCTCATCCACTTTGCTGCTTACTGTACAGTGGATTTTCTATCAACTGCAATCCCATGCAGGAGACGTTCTCCACCCAGAATATTCCTCAAAAATAATCCTAACATGAACCATAAAACAGAAACAAAGCAATCACAAAAGAAAATTTCTTCTAAGGCCCCAAGCTGCTTTTTTCCTTTACATTTCCTATTGGCTCAGAAAAAGCAAAATCTGCAACAAAAAAGAAGATTTTTCACAAAGTGGGGCCTCAGCCTAAAGCCAGGGACCCACATTGCGAAAACGCTGGGTTTTGCATTACCTGCAAAGTTGATGGGATTCTGGCTAATCCCATCCACACATTGCAGAAAAAAATCTGCAAATGCTGTGATTTAAAAAATGCTTGTGTTTTTGTAAATCGCAGCATGTCAATTATACCTACAGAAACTGTACTGTATAGGTATAATACAGGCAGAAAGTCTGCAGCGGAAACTCTGTGGACTTTCTGTGAAAAAAAAATGCAATGCGTTTCCGACACAGTCTTTTGCACAGCATTATTTTGCAGCGATTCACTGCGTGGGGCCTTAGCTTAAAGGGGTTTCTTCTCAGGATAGGCCATCAATTAAAGATTGGCGGGGTCTGATACCAAGGATGCCCATAGAGCAGCTGTTTGAAACTACAGAGGTGAGGTGATTCCCTTCCACTTTCACAGGCAATGTAGAAGGCAGTTCAGTCTCCAAACAGCTGATCAGTTGAGGACCTGGGTATTGGATCCCTGCCAATGTTTAATTGATAACCTATCCTAAGGGTAGGTCATTAATTATGTAACCTGGAAAATCCCTTTAAGGTTTATCGTAGCAAGCTTAATTTTGGTCCTGAGTTAAGGAAATCCTTGATATAGCTAGCTGATATTAGCTTGATAGCAATTACAGTGCTAGCAACTGACCTGTGTAATAATGTCCTCAGTGCTGCAGGGCAGAAGCCCTCCTAAACCAGTGGACATCCTGGGGACGGGCATCGAGATTGTGAACACCTATAAGTACCTGGGTTTGCTCCTTAATAATAAGCTGGACTGGGCAGATCATATGGAGGCCCTGTACAGGAAGGGCCACAGCAGGCTCTACCTGCTTAGGAAACTGAGAGCCTTTGGAATCCGGGGGGCACTTCTTAGAACTTTCTTCAACTCAGTAGTGGCATCAGCCATCTTTTTTGGAGTGGCCTGCTGGGGGAGCAGTATATCAACCAGGGACAGAAATAAACTTGACAAACTGATTAGAAAGGCCAGCTCTGTCCTGGGGAGCCCACTGGACCCAGTGCATGTGGTGGGTGACAGAAGGATACTGTCCGTGGTGAGCTCCATGCAGAAGAAGAAGTCCCATCCCATGCATGAGACTGTGATCACGCTGAGCAGTACTGTCAGTGACCGACTGCTCCACCCTAGGTGTGAGAAGGAGCGCTATCGGAAGTCTTTCCTCCCCACCGCGGTTAGGCTGTACAACCAACACTGACCTAAGCGGAGATCATTACACACAGAGAACTGAAATATCTCTCTGCCTGTTAAATCCCCCCCCCCCCCCGCTACTTCCTATCTGTCTGTCGGCTATCAAACTAATGCCTCTTACCTTGGAACATTCCTGTACATGTTGTATTTGTATTTGTATCTGCTTATCTTTGCTGCTGTAACACACTGAATTTCCCCATTGTGGGACTATTAAAGGACTATTATTATTATTATTATTATTATTATTATTATTATTAGATTGTCCCATCAAAGAGATTTAGACGGCATTCACACATACTGGTAAATCACATAGTACAGACACATTTCTGGGTTCCACAGTTTGCAGGTAGTGATTTTCGGGTACCTCCCGTGTAGTATGGGTATCGATTAATTAGTAAGGGAATTCTACTTTGACTTCTAACAGAAGAACCACCTGAAACCAAACTTATGTATGGTTCTCAGACCCTCATGCCTAGGCGGTCCCCGATTATATATAAAGAAAGTGTGGGACTATCTCTCAGTGTCTCTGAGGTCACCTTACATACAAAGACCAGAAATTGCCTGCATATCAGCTAATTCTTTGATGGACATGTGAGAATATCAATACAATCAAAAACAACCCAGCAAGAAATTATAACAGAGACCATAGAGCTTCCCGGTGACAGCTATGGTAAAACTTCAAGTCCATTTATTGGAGACATCTAACAAAGCCTGTTCCATTAGGTCCTTAGTAGTTATATTAGTAGTAGTTATATTGTGTGGTCTTTGTGGAAGTCGCATTTCCCCCGGTTAAAGATCCCCCGTGTTGCATATTACAAGCACCAATGTATCTCCCTTGCCTCCACAGTCAAAGTTTCAGTGCTGCCAAGCCGTGTGTTGAAAAGATTGCATCAGAGTTTATATTTCCTGGGAGGAAAAATGAGCCATGATAAATGGCTTCCATTTAGAAAAATAATTCTTAACCCCATTTACCTTATGCTTCTCAATATCAATTCTGTCCACCAAGAACAAGATTTTAGTTGTTCTATAATTATGGATCTGGTCAGAGCAGTAGGCTCCAAACATATACTCAGGATGCATCACTTGGACACCAGTAGTACTGAATGTACCAGATGTGATATAATGCGGCTTGTCCGGTTCTCGGTAGATCCAATTGATTGGGTCATTGGGGGAATCATCATGAATAGTAAAGACTGCAGTGTCAGGGGTATTTATATACGACAGATATGTTGAATATACTGTATTACTCTGCCCCAAAAACCGTCTATTGCCGGCTTGGTATTCCCATATTAGGGAGTGTCACTGCACACTGGGACAACTTGTAATGCGCTTTAGATTCACAGGGGTCAATGGACTTTTAAGGCTGTTTATGACTTGGTGCATGAGCCTGAAATAAGTTTCCCTCCCCTTTTGTTTATAACTGTTTTCCATATTTTATACCATCCTTCGAGAATGGTTTGGGAGATCTGTTGATCCACCGCATCCATTTATCAAACTCAGTTTGACCTTGGTCTCCAAAAGCCTTTCGCGCAACATACTACACAACACACAGACTGAGTATTGCAAGGTGGTCAGTTTCATAAGCCCTCTGAATAGGTTAGTGGTTGTCAGAGTACTGGGGCAGGTCAACCTAGATAGACAAAAGGACCTGACCTGACTCATGGTAAACTGAATCAGGGCTCCAAAATATATTGTTATGATTTCCTACATCTTACTACCCCCTCTACATGTATAAGGTGTAAATAAATTAGATTTTTATTGGATGTGACCAGTAATGAAGAATAAAGGTGTTAGAATCTACTGTGTTCTGTGACTGATAAATTAGAATAAATCATATAAAATGAGCCATATTGCAATAATATGAGTTACAGTGGTATTTCTATTTTAATGTGGTAATGGGACATAACCACAGGTTCAGGTCCAACCTCAGGGACCCACAACTGTATTAAGAATAGGGGCCTTCATTTTCCAATATAGTCAACACAGACTTCATAAAGTTAAGTAGAGAGGTGGATGTCCTTGTGCATGGTCCTCTCCATTGTATTTGGGACATTCAATTTATAAAACAACTCCATATACCAGTTGTTTCATAGCAAGAGGCAATATACCTGTAACAAAAGACATCAAGCAGACATTGTGAGCCCAAATGAAACTGTAAGACTAAAGCTGCAAGACAATGCTGCCCCCTGCTGTTTAGGAAATATATCACAATAATACAAGGGGCAAATCCTGTTTTCTTTATCAATTGTTGAGCATGTACTTACCTGAATATATTAGTCAGGGTGTTACCATTACCTGTAATGCAATAAATCACTTATCAGTGAGGACTGAGCTACATATCAGTCAGGCTGAAAATATTCCAGTAACAGCATACTTGCCAACATTCCCCACAAATTCAGCTTATTCTGAGAGGTTTATGAAATCCCAACCAAAAGTGGGTGGGTTGTGGGAGGTTCAATTTTCCCAAATAAAATAGCCAGTATCTCCTCAATCAGCTCTTCGATGAGGTACTTAAGAGCGCTGTAGCCTCTTCTCTGTCCCGTTGACATCATGTTCATCGGTCAAATAGTATGGCAACAGCTCAGACCCATTCAGGTGAATGTGGCTGTGCTGCAATACCAAGCACTGCTGTTACACTATGTATGGCACTGTACTTGGTATCCAGTAAAGAGGCTGCAGTGCTCAAAGCTGATCTGGGAAGAGGGGTAGTCCCAGGTGATGGATCCCACTGATTAATTATTGATGACCTTTGGATAGGTCATCAATATGTAACTCCTGAAAATAATCCTTTAAATCAATGGACAACCTTTTAATACCAATTAGTACAATGTTTTTCTCAGTGCAAAATGATCTTTGCAGCAGCTATCCTTTATGGCTACTAATGGGAGGTTCTCAAGCAGAGGATCCCACTATATGCAGTCTATGGACTATAAATAGGGCTGACATGATTGGGTTCATCCTATTAATCTTCAATCTAATCGGTTTATAACTTACATTTCCATAGTTACCAGCATTGTAATTGATAAAAACAGACCATTTAATTTCTAACACCCCAAACAACCTAGGACCACCCACTTTTGGGTAGTGTTTGTTGTTTGTCAATTTGTTTCTGAAAATTTGGAACAATCCCAGTAAATTTGGGACAATTGTTAAATATGGTTGTCTTACCATAGAACATTCACATTAAAGCTGTCAGTAAATATTGGGAAATTTCATCACTGAAGCTTGCAGAATTGTGACTGCAGATCTAATATATACACCAAGCTGTGAGTCATGATCAGTACAAGATAAGTTAATGCAGTGTATTGACAAATGTGCAATATTTTGTCCATTAAAGGAGTTGTCCAAGGCTACATATTCAAGAACTATTCTTAGGCACACTTACTGATCAGCAGACACTAGCCGGACACATGGTACCTGTGGTCTTCAGGAGTGATACAGGTGGAAGGCGCTGTCTGTAGTGGATACTGGAGTTCATATCTGGTCAAGAGTTTTGGAAGGAGACAGAACGGAGTTGCAAGAGCAAGAACATGTAGAATATGTAGAAGACAGGAGAAGTGCAGGAGATTATTGACCAATAAATGAAGGATTTGTGTGAAAAGTGACAAAAAGTCGATGAAATTCCCACAAAGCATTGTTTTTGTCTGAATGTGCAGTAGAGAGAAAATGTCACACAAGTCTATGCGACATCTTTGTAGTTCATTAAAACTGAGAAAACTGCCCAATACTAGCTACCCACCAAGCAAACCATACAATTTGGGGGCAGTGTACAAAGTGGGGACAATAAGGGGTCAGTGTACTGTGTGATGGGGCATTAAGGTGGCAGTATTAGGGGACTCCAAACATACCTTTGCTTGGAACCCCCAGAAATGCCAAATCCACCCCTGGTTGAGAACAAATAGTGCCAGAGATGACCAGCTACAAGGCACCAAACTGCAGCCTCATTATTGGATCGTGGTTTTTCACACTGCACCTACTGTTAGAGAGTTACAGATTTCCTATATTGTACCAAACAGTACAAACTATCCCTTCCTTGGTTGTAAATCACTCAGTCTTCAATCTGTCATTATACAATTATTTCTTTCTTTTCCTTGCTGCTGGCATGAAGCGTTACAGGAAGGCATGATGACATCTGGGTGGGGACAGAGATGGCAAAGAGCAGATTTACCATACGATGATGGGCCTTTTCTGCAGGTTTTATATGATAAGATCACATATCTATTATGGGTTGTATAATTATAGACAACAAATTATTAATTACAGACAAACCTTTTAGAAATATTCCTTATGCTGCACTTTTTCTATGTGTTAAATAAGATTTCTGACAGCCTATTTGCTGGAATTTACAAGTAGAAAAAAGCCACCACCAGAAAAAGAAAAATGCCAAAATTACAAAAATAATGGTAAATGTCATAATAGCCACAGTTGCAAGAAAAGATGACTAAGGCTACATGCATATGAATGTGTGCATTGTGGGGTCCGTGAGAAAAAGACATGGACAGCACATGGATAATATGGTGTGCTGTCCGTGCTCTCCATGCACTTCATTTCCTGTAGTGAACCTGGGCTACAAATAAGCTGGACTGTTTGCTCTTGTGAATTGCTGCCTCTGTTTCTGAGACATGACTATTTTTGTCAATATGCAAATTATCTTTTCGGAGCAGGGAGTGCGTCGCCGCTTACCTCTTTGGTGCACCTTCATTGCTCCAAAGAGCTCATTTGCATATTGACTAAAACAGCAATCTCAACAGTGACAGACTCCCTTTAAGCAAGCCTCACACATAGAGGGTAATTTATGAATGTTTTTATGCCAATTTTTTTCTGTTCAAAAGTGGCATATTTTTGGTGCACGGTGGTATGCACAAAAAATGCAAAAGTTTATAAATTTTCTAACTCCTATACTTTGTGAAAAGTTGGTGGAACGTGGTGGGGATCAAAAGTGGAGATGTCTTGATATATTACAACACATGCCAGAAAACTGCCCAGCATAGTTATCACTTGTGGTATAGAGGACCACCTGCGATGCACCCGAATTGTAAAAAGGGTTGTCCAGGATAAAAAAATTTTTTATATTAGGCCAGGAAAGGTGAAAAAACAAACAAAGACCCCATACTCACCTGTGCCTGGTTCTCCAGTGTCTCCCAGCGCTGTCCTGTCCTGCTGCTCCGGTGTTTTCTTTCGGGCAGAAGTCTCCGGAAGGCCAATCAGCGATCTAAAGAAAGGGAGACGGAATGTCACAGTGCGTCGGGGACTTCTGGCAAAACGAGACAGCGGAGCAGTAGGACTGGACCGTGCTGGGAGACACCAGACACCGGCCTAATATAATTTTTTTTTTCCTGGACAACCTCTTTAAGATACTGGAGCCTCTTTATATTTCTGGTGCTTCTGCTGTCAGCACTCAGTATGATATACGATGTGTCGGTCTTAATAAATTCCCCCAACAGAATCAAAGTTAAAGTCACACCACTGTGCTTGTACTGTCAGCATATGCGCTAGTAAAAACTTCTGACATATTTTTGATCTACTATGCCCATAATACTTAATAAATTGTATTGGTACTATACCTATAGATTTTCATGGGCAAACATTTGCTAGAAGAATGTTCTTTTGTCATATTTTTGCCTTGGGTATGTCATAATTGTTATTTTTAATGGCAGTTAATGCTAGATGTATGCAGCCATATATGCACACATTTGGATATCTATATCTATTTTTGGAGGAACAATTTTTTTTTTTTTTTTTTGCACTGTAGCTGCAATAAAAATGCGAGAAGATTCTTGTACAGGTGTCAGGAAGAGTGGGCTCAGATTTGTGGGCACACCCCTATCATTGTTTTAAAATGTTTTGAACTGTTTTTTTGTCCTTCGTTTTGCTAATAAAGACTACTATTTTGGTATATTTGTGGATGCGCGTATTTTTTCAGGTCGCCTTTTCTGTTTTGGTTTATACATTGCATTTCCGACTTGTATATGGGACTCCATTAGTTTCCAAATTTGTTTCTGAACCCCCCCCCCCCATTCACTTTTTTATATGGTAAACTGTAATATAGTCAATATAATATGGACATATTATGGCTATGTGATTCCATCCTTAGAGTATGTTCATACTATGGAAAATGAAGAGGAATTTGATGTGGACATCCACCTCAGAGTCCTCTTCATTTTCCGTCCCCTGGCTCCCTGCAGCGAAATAGCGATACATCGCTGGCTCTGCAGCTGAATCAGCCGTGGAATCTGTCGCTAGATCATGCAGGACGCTTATTTTTTCCATGTCCTGCTGCAATCTCTGCCTCCCATTGAATCAGGGCTGTAGGGAAAATTCTAAATCCTTATCAAAACATGACATCACCAGATTAGTTTTATTTGTTAACAAATAGGAACACACAGCATACAAGCTATAGTGTGTCTGCCCAAATACTTCCAATAGGCACCGATTTTTATACCCTACAGGTCACATGATTGTATGGGTTGGATTTTTCACAATATACTGAAAAATATGCTGATATCATATAACATATATCAAACAGGAGACAGACAAAACTTTAGAGATGAATAGAGTAACTTAGGGACAAGAATCTCTCACATTGAGGAGAGCACCAGTGAAGGTGTGTAGAGATTTAATTGCCTTTTGCCCTCTACTTAGCATCTACATATCACAAGGCATTATGGGAAAGGAGCTGGGGAGCTCATGCGCCCTCTGTTGGATGTAACAGATCCTCAATTTGCTTTTGACTCACTGAGCCTTGAGACAGCAAAAGGGATTTTAGCCAAGCCAATTTCACTTATCTGCATACAGCGCTGTTTCCAGATTGTTGTCCTTCATCAGTACAGAGCAAAGTGAAATGGCTGGCTTAGTGGGAGGCAATGAGTGGGTTAGGGACAAGAATCTCTCACATTGAGGAGAGCACCAGTGAAGGTGTGTAGAGATTTAATTGCCTTTTGCCCTCTACTTAGCATCTACATATCACAAGGCATTATGGGAAAGGAGCTGGGGAGCTCATGCGCCCTCTGTTGGATGTAACAGATCCTCAATTTGCTTTTGACTTATTCATTAGCTATCTTATCTTTAGATAAGCAATAACTAAACTGGTCAGTATACATAAATCTCAAAACTAAGTCTACAGACATGAGGGATGTCTTCCATCCCCTGTTAGACTGATTAATTACTGTCTCATTCTAATCCTTAAGAACAATCACTACAAAAATACTTATATGATATAATGTAAAACAAGACATTCCCAACAAGGGCAAAATCTACTGCTGATTTTAAAGAATATGTCTCAACATCAGCAGCAGTTTCCACAGTGTGAACAGGTCCTTAGGCTCCATGCTCATGAAACATGTATTGTCATGGATCCATATATGGGGCTGTGGGCCCAGGGCAAAACTCAGGACAGGTCCTATTCCTGTGAGATTTTAATAATAATAATAATAATAATAATAATAATAATAATAATAATCCTTTAATAGCCCCACCATGGGGAAATTCAGTGTGTTACAGCAGCAAAGATAAAACAATACAAATACAGATACAAACTGTGATGATTCCACTGAAATATGGCTATAACTCAAAGCTGTATTTTGGTCTCTGGGTAGCGTATCTCTTTACTCATAAGGTGCGCAGCCATAATCATAGGTATATTGCCAATAGTGGCCGGACTGGAACAATAGGGCTTTGTATCCATCCCAGCAGGGCTCCATTGAATTCATACACCGCCCTGAGGGATCAAACAAACATGCATTTTCCAGCCTGCACTGGTAGATCAGATATGGCTGATAACATTGTATCCTTTCACTTGGTCTCAGCTCAGTACAAAGAATCTGGACTTGAGTGCATTAATCCATCAAACTTGCTGTTGCTGATGACCTCATTCTGGGAGGTGGCATAAAGGATATATAAGATGAGGTAAGAGGCCAGTGGGAGGAGATTGTGCTGGGACTACAAGAGAACACTATGAGGAGTTTTTACAGACAGACTACAGGATATTACAGACAGACCACTGTGAAGAGTATGCAGGCTGGATTGTTATATTAATGCCACATGCTAAGAAGCCTCCACTGGTTATTCACACATGACAGAGCATGTGTGAGTGTTGGATTATAGAGCCACATCAAGGAGATGCGTGGTAAAGTAATTATTTCACTTTTACTCCTTTTTATTTTAATGTACTGTATATTGTAACTAGTAACTGTTAATGCTTGCATATATCTACATATCTGTTCTGAACTGCATTTGTTAGATGTTAATACCGACCCATTTAGGGGTTAATAAATATATAAAATTTAGAAAGCTTGTCTTGTATTTATCTTGTGGACCCAACACTCACTGGAGGTGAGTGTGGTTTTATATGAAAGAAGACCCAGGTGTGGGCCAACGCGGGTTTGGCGCACTGAGGATCTTTCACATTGGTGGCAGCGTAGTGGGATCTTAGGATAAACAGCATGCGTTGGTGACCTTTATCACTCACACGCTGGGGATTGTAGTAATCCTATGAGACAAGCTCAGTATTAAAGCAAGCATTAAAGCATTAAGATACAGTGAAAATTTGATACAGTGCTGTTCCCCTCCCTTACTCTTTGTATTCTATCCTATCTTTTATTTGGCAAATACCAGTGGATGGCTAGTGGACTCAGAAGCAGAGCTCAAGAATTGCTGAACCAGGTTTTTGGAGATCCTGAGCGAATGGCTGAAATGGAGGCAGCCACAGCCATGCAGAGAATCGAGCAGAGTCCTGATTTTGGGACTAGGCCAGGAAGTGCAGCAAGCAGCCCGGTCCCAAGGATTACTTCACTAGGAGGGACCAGTAGCCCCAGCCTTGTCGGGGGAATGGCTTCATACTGGCAAATGGCCCTGCAGCAAGTAGGCACCAGTGACCCTAACACATACCTGCAGGTGTTGTGCCGTTTTCTGGAAGCTGTAGAACAAGAACGGCAGGCAGATCGTGAGGCAGCAGAACGAAAATGGCAGGCCGCAGAACAGCAGGCTGATCGTGAGGCTGCTGAGCGACAGGCCGAGAGGGAGTATCAGCTTGAACTGAAGAGGCTGGAAATCTCCCAGCAGGCGCAAACTCCAACAACCCTGCATAGATCCTCAAGTTGGAAGGAGAAGCCAGGCCAGAATTCACCACAGCCGTCTGTCATCAGGTCGGGTGAGACAAACTATGCCCCGGGTGGTCCCTCCCCTGTCCCAAGAACTCTGGGCACCCTAGTGACCTTCCCCAAACCCCAAGGGGAGGTGCGGTGGGGCCATGCCTGTAACCAGACAGGACATTTCAAGGAGGAGTGCCCCAACCGCTCTGAGAACTTCCCTGCTTCCCAAGACACAGCAGGTGGCCCATCTGTGTATCTAGACTGGGGTGAAGGAAAAGGAATGCAGACTGTGGGACTATTGACTGATTTGCCTGCTAATGTACTGTTGGGAAGTGATTTAGGACCTATGATGTCCCAATATGGGGTGGGGAGCACCCCAATTTACTGTGATAAACTGTCTATGATTAATGCTGATAATGTGTCTGTCATATCTGCAGAGAGGGCCCGTAACCCCCCCTCTGAGATACTTCCCATGGCAGTAAGTGTACATGCTAATGAGTTGCCTTCATCTGAGAGCAGGGAAGATGCAAACGAGCTTCCTGCAACCCAGCTCAGCAAAAATGTTATTGATGCTTTGTTCACCACTGTGCTAGGAGCCAATGAGACCTTGTCTGTAGACACACCCACATCTGCGGGGGCGTCTCCCCTCCCAGCTTGTTAATATGTCTACTGCAGATCTCATTGAGGCCCGGTGTGAATTAACAATTGCGACTGAAGGTACTGTCAATGTAATTGCCAATGCTTGTTGTGAAAGTGTACAGGGTAGCTCTTCTGAGTCACTGGAAGCGACTTCTACTATTTCGCCCAGTGCATCCGATAAGCACCCAACTGCTGACCATGTGCCAGGTGGTCAGGTAGGCTATGTGGATCTCATGGCCGATCCAGGTGAGGGACGGACTGCTGGTAGTGCGGTTTTAGCCCGCAGCCAGAGTGCTACAAGGGTGGAGGGCGTTCCGACCCTTGAACCGTTGCCTATACCACCTGGAGTCGGTGCTGAGACCGCCATGACTAGCCTCACTCCCCTGAAGCCGGAGGAGTCCGGCCGGTATGAGACATACACGTCTCTTCTGTCCAGTTCTATTCCAGGAGTGCCCATGGCCCAAGTGCAGGAGGTGTGATCCAAGAAGGGGGTATGTCTAATGTATTAACTGTCAATGTATTGTGGGAGGATGGTTTGGGGAAGCATGATCTCAGTCATTTGCCCAAGGTATCACCATCACCCACCCAAGTACAGGAGGAACAGGGTGTAGGTCCAAAGGGGCAAGGCATCTGGGAGGGAGGACAGAGTCCAAACATACCTGTGCCAGAACCAGAGGTGCCCCTAGGTTTGGAAGCCAAGGGGGAGGTGCAGAATCCCCTAGAACTCTCCCAACTAGCGGCTAGGGTGAGAGAGACCCTGAGAGAGCACGCCAAGGGTAGCCAGGAGAGTAGAGATTGCCGGGATAGGATCTCTGGAATGGTATCCCAAGGGCCTGAGGTCATGAGTGTTAAGCTACGGGATGCCCGCACTCAGAAAGCAGACCCAGAACAGGCAGGAGGTAGCCAAGTGTACGTGGCTCAGAGCCTGGGCCTTAGAAGCGTCCCTAGTCAGACTAGAGAGCCAGAAGGGTCCGGCAGCTATGTAACATGCACCTCTCTTTTGTCTCACTCCAGCCAAGAGTTCAGAGATACAGTCCAAGCTGACCCTAGTCTGGACATATTGAAGGCGCGTGCCGCTCAACCACCCTCGGAGTCTGACAAGGCCCGAGTCTGCTGGGACCCTGGGGGGGGGTTGTGAAGCCTTGGGGCCAGAGCCTGAGGAGCTGAAGCAGCAGAGGTGCTTTCAGAAGAGGGGCACAGGTCCCTACTTCCTACAAGCCCCATCTAAAGGGGGAGGTGTGATGATTCCACTGAAATATGGCTATAACTCAAAGCTGTATTTTGGTCTCTGGGTAGCGTATCTCTTTACTCATAAGGTGCGCAGCCATAATCATAGGTATATTGCCAATAGTGGCCGGACTGGAACAATAGGGCTTTGTATCCATCCCAGCAGGGCTCCATTGAATTCATACACCGCCCTGAGGGATCAAACAAACATGCATTGCCCAGCCTGCACTGGTAGATCAGATATGGCTGATAACATTGTATCCTTTCACTTGGTCTCAGCTCAGTACAAAGAATCTGGACTTGAGTGCATTAATCCATCAAACTTGCTGTTGCTGATGACCTCATTCTGGGAGGTGGCATAAAGGGTATATAAGATGAGGTAAGAGGCCAGTGGGAGGAGATTGTGCTGGGACTACAAGAGAACACTATGAGGAGTTTTTACAGACAGACTACAGGATATTACAGACAGACCACTGTGAAGAGCATGCAGGCTGGATTGTTATATTAATGCCACATGCTAAGAAGCCTCCACTGGTTATTCACACATGACAGAGCATGTGTGAGTGTTGGATTATAGAGCCACATCAAGGAGATGCGTGGTAAAGTAATTATTTCACTTTTACTCCTTTTTATTTTAATGTACTGTATATTGTAACTAGTAACTGTTAATGCTTGCATATATCTACATATCTGTTCTGAACTGCATGTGTTAGATGTTAATACCGACCCATTTAGGGGTTAATAAATATATAAAATTTAGAAAGCTTGTCTTGTATTTATCTTGTGGACCCAACACTCACTGGAGGTGAGTGTGGTTTTATATGAAAGAAGACTCAGGTGTGGGCCAACGCGGTGTTGGCGCACTGAGGATCTTTCACACAAACATACAAGAATACAAGATAGAGGCATTTCATTGATAGTAGACAGACAGATAAGAAGTAGCGAGGGGGGAGGGGATATCCCAGACAGAAAGATCTTTCAGTTCTCTGTATGGACTAATCTCTGCTTAGGTCGGTGTTGGTTGTACAGCCTGACCGCAGCGGGAAAAAAAAGACTTCCGGTAGCGCTCATTCTCATACTTAGGGTGACGTAGTTGGTCACTGGCAGTACTGCCCAGTGCTATCACAGTCTCATGCATGGGATGGGACTTATTCTCCAGCATGGAGCTCACCATGGACAGTATCCTTCTGTCACCCACTGCCTGCACCGGGTCCAGTGGGCTCCCCAGGACAGAGCTGGCCCTTCTAATCAGCTTGTCGAGTTTCTTTCTATCCCTAGATGAATTACTGCTCCCCCAGCAAGCCACTTTGTAGAAGATGGCTGATGCCACTACCGAGTTGAAAAAAGTCCTAAGAAGTGCTCCCTGGACTACAAAGGCTCTCAGCCTCCTAAGCAGGTAGAGCCTGCTGTGGCCCTTCCTGTACAGGACCTCCATGTGATCTGCCCATTATTTGATACAGGTGACCCTAACCTAGCTATCTGCGAGGCAGGGTTGATATGCTGGGTTCTGGGAACAAGTACATGATTTCAGTAGCAAGTCCCTACAGTTTGTATATTAATCTTAATATATTACTTAATGTGAAATGTTTGTAAATGTTACAGTAACAAAAAGATAAACTAAAGGTTTATTTTGAGGCAAATAGATTTGTCAATAAGGTGCTGCCACCTAGTGGACTAATGTAATAAGATAATGCATTTAATAATAGAAAAAGTCCAAGCCAAATAAAAAAAAAAAATCTGAGTGATTTCTAACCAAGAAAGTGCCACCATTAAGAACCTAGAATCTGCTAATTTCAGATTTTTGCTTTTCTAGCACTGTGAGAGCACTGAGACAGCAAAGAATCCACACACTATAATATCAGATTGCTGTGTGTCTGACACCTAGCAGCGCCACCATTTGTTACATTTGTTTCATAGCAACTGCAAGCATCGGAAATACACAGTGGACAGATCTGGACGCAGACAGTGCTGTATTGTGTAGTGGCCATGCAGGAGTACTGCAGTTCATCTTTCATTCTAGTGATTTTTTGGTCAATGCAAAAAGCATCTTTGCACTTTTTCACAAATAACAGTATGATATTTGAAATTGTTTTCAGTCAAGGAGGAACTTTTGGTGTAACCTCTTTATGTTATGAACTTTTATTGCAAAAACTGTTCAGATTGAAGAAATGAAAAGGTGATATAGTGGTCATAATAAGCAATAGGAATCAATGTTTTCTAAAATACCTTAGCTATGTACTATTGAGGCACACTAGCTCTCATACTTACATACCTCCCAACTTTCAAAGGACCGAAAGAGGATCAGAATGTTCGGCGCACAGCAAATTTAGCCCCACCCATTGCTACTTTGACTCCACCCATTCCCATCTATTTGTCTTTGTGCACCCACACAGTATAATGCCCCTACAGTCACCCTCGCATAATATGCTCTCACATTATAATGTCCTTCTCCTGGTGTCCCCACAGTTTAATGTCCCCCTTAAGCTGCCCTAGTTTAATGTCCCCCTTCAGTTACCCCCCACAGTTTAATGTCCCCCTCCAGTTGCCCACACAGTTTAATGTCCCCCTCCCTCTGCCCCAGTTTAATGTCCTCCTCCATCTTTTCCCAGTTTAATGTCCCTCTCCAGTTTCCCCCCCCCAGTTTAATGTCCCCATCCATCTGCCCCCAGTTTAATGTCCCCCTTTATCTGTCCCCAGTTCAATGTCCCCCTCCAGCTGCCCCCACAATTTAAAGTCCCCCTCCTAAGAAACAAGCATAAAAAACCTAATGCTCACCTACCCCAATTCCTTTCTCTGAAATCTCTGCTCCCTAGTCTTCAGGGAGCTGCAGGCGTGATGTGAATGACATCATCATATCGCCTACTACTCCCGGAGTAGAGATGGGGCAAAATAGTAAATCAGGAAGTGGGCAGCTACATGTTTTACCACTCGTGAAAATACCACCTGTCGACCAGGACAGAGGGACAGGACCCGAATCCGGGACCGTGCCTCTGAATCTGGGACTGTTGGGAGGTATGTTTATACTTATTATACAAGGTGTACAGAACGCCCCTCTTTCCTAGTAAAATAGGATCCTATTAAGATGTTTGCTATCCTAGATGTTGAGATGAAGCAACTGATCTCCTACAAAGGTTATAGACCTGTGTATCACTGTGACAATCGTGCAACAATCTCTTTGCATAAATGTTTCAGATCTATCTTGTCCCTTCTTCATTATTATGAGTGTTGGGCTGTGTATATGACATTCAAAAATATATAAAAATTGCATACTATAAACCAGGTCAAAGAAAGACGGTCACTGACTTAACTCCTACAATGGGGGAATTTCTTGACAAGATGAATACTACAATATGTTTAGAGCACAAGGGTCCTTTCCTTTCTTCATCTCTTATCTCTATCTTCTGTTGAAAAAAAACTCCCCTAAAATGTTCTTCTACAGGTGTAAATGCAGAGATCTGTATATTCAATGAGCTAATACATACAATGTGTACCTTACTAGTCAAACAATTTACCTAAATTCACTGTTCATTTTGGACCACTATTCACACATTGTGAGCATGGTGGCTCAGTGGTTAGCACTGTTGTCTTGCAGTACTGTAGTTCTGGGTTTGAATCTGAACAAGGGATCTGCATGGAGTTTGTATGGTTTCCCTGTGTTTGCATTAGCTTTTCTCTCACATGCCAAAAATACACTGATAGGAAAATTGGTTCCCCTTACAAACATTCCACACCATTCACTGCTACAGGGCTGCCAAGACTGCAATGTCCAGCAGCCCCATAGCAGTGAATGTAGCGCAGGTCACACAAATGCACTGGAGCTCCATTCACAAGGAGGAGGTAAGGGGAACTGTCGGTTCCCAATTCTCCACATTGTTGAAGGTCGATGTCAGCAATCTCACAGTTATTCCCTAACAGGTGGAAATCGCTGTATGTCATTTCTATAGAATTTCCTATTTAGTACCTATACATCATTTCCAATCTTTTTCCATTATCTTTCTAAGGTCTTCTTCTTACTTCTACTAGATTCTAGTCTGTATACATCTATTTAGAGCTTTCCTGCATTTTCCCTCTCTTTCATCGTATCTTTTTATGTAGTCTGCTTTCCTACCTCTCTTCTCCTATATGTTCTCGTCCCTGCCTGATACTGTCTACAGCTGTTTCTTTTTATCTCCTTGAAAAACTGCCTTTCTGACTGTTGGTTGTCACATTTTATCATTCCTCTTGCAGACTTTTTCAATAAGACAATGGATGAAAAACACATTATACTGTTTCCTTATAAATATCAGTTATAGTTATAGTTATACCGACAAAAACTGTCTCTATCTGGAAATAATCCTATAATCCTAAAAAGTGTTTTGGATATATACTGTCCATCATTCTGGTCACCGCTTTCCAACAGTTCCCAGCAGTTCCAGTTACCAGTTACAGCAGTACCAGTGCTATTATTACCAGTACAGTAACTGCAGTACCAGCGCTATTATTACCAGTACAGTAACTGAAGTACTAGCATTAGTATTACCAGTACAGTAACTGCAGTACCAGCGCTATTATTACCAGTACAGTAACTGCAGTACTAGCACTAGTACCGTATTACCAGTACAGTAACTGCAGTACCAGCGCTATTATTACCAGTACAGTAACTGCAGTACCAGCGCTAGTATTACCAGTACAGTAACTGCAGTACTAGCACTAGTATTACCAGTATAGTAACTGCAGTACTAGCACTAGTATTACCAGTACAGTAACTGCAGTACCAGCACTAGTATTACCAGTACAGTAACTGCAGTACCAGCACTAGTATTACCAGTACAGTAACTGCAGTACCAGCGCTATTATTACCAGTACAGTAACTGCAGTACCAGCACTAGTATTACCAGTACAGTAACTGCAGTACAAGCACTAGTATTACCAGTACAGTAACTGCATTACCAGCGCTATTATTACCAGTACAGTAACTGCAGTACCAGCACTAGTATTACCAGTACAGTAACTGCATTACCAGCACTAGTATTACCAGTACAGTAAACTGCAGTACCAACACTAGTATTATCAGTACAGTAACTGCAGTACCATCACTAGTATTACCAGAACAGTAACTGCAGTACTAGCATTAGTATTACCAGTACAGTAACTGCAGTACCAGCGCTAGTATTACCAGTACAGTAACTGCAGTACTAGCATTAGTATTACCAGTACAGTAACTGAAGTACCAGCGCTATTATTACCAGTACAGTAACTGCAGTACTAGCACTAGTATTACCAGTACAGTAACTGCAGTACTAGCACCAGTATTACCAGTACAGTAACTGCAGTACCAGCGCTATTATTACCAGTACAGTAACTGCAGTACCAGCACTAGTATTACCAGTACAGTAACTGCATTACCAGCACTAGTATTACCAGTACAGTAAACTGCAGTACCAACACTAGTATTACCAGTACAGTAACTGCAGTACTAGCACCAGTATTACCAGTACAGTAACTGCAGTACCAGCGCTATTATTACCAGTACAGTAACTGCAGTACCAGCACTAGTATTACCAGTACAGTAATTGCATTACCAGCACTAGTATTACCAGTACAGTAAACTGCAGTACCAACACTAGTATTACCAGTACAGTAACTGCAGTACTAGCACTAGTATTACCAGTACAGTAACTGCAGTACCAGTACTAGTATTACCAGTACCTTAAACTGCAGTACCAACACTAGTATTACCAGTACAATAAACTGCAGTAACAGCACTAGTATTACCAGAACAGTAACTGCAGTACCATCACTAGTATTACCAGTACAGTAACTGCAGTACCAGCACTAGTATTACCAGTACAGTAACTGCAGTACCAGCACTAGTATTACCAGTACAGTAAATTTCAGTACCAGCACTAGTATTACCAATACAGTAACTGCAGTACCACCACTAGTATTAGCAGTACAGTAACTGCAGTACCAACACTAGTATTACCAGTACAGTAACTGCAGTACCAGCACTAGTATTACCAGTACAGTAACTGCTGTACCAGCACTAGTATTACCAGTACAGTAAACTGCAGTACCAACACAAGTATTACCAGTACAATAAACTGCAGTAACAGCACTAGTATTACCAGAACAGT
Source organism: Leptodactylus fallax (assembly GCA_947044405.1). Taxonomy (NCBI): domain Eukaryota; kingdom Metazoa; phylum Chordata; class Amphibia; order Anura; family Leptodactylidae; genus Leptodactylus; species Leptodactylus fallax. Next base: position 1,785,750 of record CAMRHE010000385.1, read on the forward strand.
AACTGCAGTACCAGCACTAGTATTACCAGTACAGTAACTGCATTACCAGCACTAGTATTACCAGTACAGTAACTGCAGTACCAGCACTAGTATTACCAGTACAGTAACTGCAGTACCAGCACTAGTATTACCAGTACAGTAACTGCAGTACCAGCACTAGTATTACCAGTACAGTAACTGCAGTACCAGCACTAGTATTACCAGTACAGTAACTGCTGTACCAGCACTAGTATTACCAGTACAGTAAACTGCAGTACCAACACAAGTATTACCAGTACAATAAACTGCAGTAACAGCACTAGTATTACCAGAACAGTAACTGCAGTACCAGCACTAGTATTACCAGTACAGTAACTGCATTACCAGCACTAGTATTACCAGTACAGTAACTGCAGTACCAGCACTAGTATTACCAGTACAGTAACTGCAGTACCAGCACTAGTATTACCAGTACAGTAAACTGCAGTACCAGCACTAGTATTACCAATACAGTAACTGCAGTACCAGCACTAGTATTACCAGTACAGTAACTGCAGTACCAGCACTAGTATTACCAGTACAGTAACTGCAGTACTAGCACTAGTATTACCAGTACAATAAACTGCAGTAACAGCACTTGTATTACCAGTACAGTAAACTGCAGTACCAGCACTAGTATTACCAGTACATTAACTGCAGTACCAGCACTAGTATTACCAGTACAGTAACTGCAGTACCAGCTAAAATAGTTCCTTTCCCTAAACAGAAGTGGCAGCAGTCTTCCCCATACCCATTACAGTACTAGAAAGCTTAGACTGTACTTTCGGATCTGGTTTTATGTATATATCAATATAGATATAGATATATAGATATATATATATATATATATATGTATGAAATATGTACATATGACAATGACAGCTTGTAGGATGGTATTATTTTATTTGAACTTTATTTGCCATGTTTTATTACTTGCTATCACCACTACAGGTTGAACTCACAGCTCTGCAAATAAGTAAATATTCAGAGCAAATAGCGGAAGCAAATAGAAGATAGGTGTCTATGACCTTGTATGAACCTGAGATTTTACTTACCTTATTAAAAGAGTTATGCTATGAAGAATATTTGTCCTCTATCAGTAGGATAAATATGGGATTAGTAGGGGTCTGACCACTGAAATCCCCACTGATCCTGAGAATGGGGGTGTTTTAATAATAATAATAATAATAATAATAATAATAATAATAATAGTCCTTTAATAGTCCCACAATGGGGAAATTCAGTGTGTTACAGCAGCAAAGATAAGCAGATACAAATACAAATACAACATGTACAGGAATGTTCCAAGGTAAGAGGCATTAGTTTGATAGCAGACAGACAGATAGGAAGTAGCGGGGGGGGGGGGGGGGATTTAACAGGCAGAGAGATATTTCAGTTCTCTGTGTGTAATGATCTCCGCTTAGGTCGGTGTTGGTTGTACAGCCTAACCCCGGTGGGGAGGAAAGACTTCCGATAGCGCTCCTTCTCACACCTAGGGTGGAGCAGTCGGTCACTGACAGTACTGCTCAGCGCGATCACAGTCTCATGCATGGGATGGGACTTCTTCTTCTGCATGGAGCTCACCACGGACAGTATCCTTTTGTCACCCACCACCTGCACTGGGTCCAGTGGGCTCCCCAGGACAGAGCTGGCCCTTCTAATCAGCTTGTCGAGTCTATTCCTATCCCTGGTTGATATACTGCTCCCCCATCAGGCCACTCCAAAGAAGATGGCTGATGCCACTACCGAGTTGAAGAAAGTTCTAAGAAGTGCCCCCCGGATTCCAAAGGCTCTCAGCTTCCTAAGCAGGTAGAGCCTGCTGTGGCCCTTCCTGTACAGGGCCTCCATATGATCTGCCCAGTCCAGCTTATTATTAAGGAGCAGACCCAGGTACTTATAGGTGTTCACAATCTCGATGCCCGTCCCCAGGATGTCCACTGGTTTAGGAGGGCTTCTGCCTTTACGGAAGTCCACCACCATCTCCTTCGTCTTCCCCGCGTTAATCTTCAGGTGGTTCCGGTGGCACCAGTCCACAAAATCCTGGTTCAGTTCTCTGTACTCCCTATCATCATCATCTGTGATGAGACCCACTATTGCAGAGTCGTCAGAATACTTCTGTAGGTAGCAGCTGGATGAGTTGCACCTAAAATCTGCAGTGTACAGTGTGAAGAGGAAAGGGGCGAGAACCGTACCCTGAGGTGCCCCCGTATTACAGATCACGGTACCTGACACACAGTCTTGGGCTCTCACGTATTGCGGTCGATTTGTGAGGTAGTCTAGGATCCAGTTGGAGAGGTGGTGGTCCACTCCAGCAAGGCCCAGCTTGTCCCTCAATAACCTGGGCTGTATGGTGTTAAAAGCACTGGAGAAGTCAAAGAACATTATTCTCACTGTGTTCCCTGGTTTCTCCAGGTGAGACAGAGCCCTGTGCAGAAGATGGATGATGGCATCATCTAACCCAATGCCCGGACGATAAGCAAACTGGAGGGGGTCCATAGCGGGGCTCACTAGAGGGCGAAGATGTGTGAGAACCAATCTCTCCAAGATCTTCATCAGGTGGGATGTCAGTGCTACAGGTCTGTAGTCATTGAGGTCCATAGGGTGGGGTTTCTTTGGAACTGGTACCACACAAGAAGATTTCCATAATTCAGGGACTATTTCCTGCCTCAGGCTCATATTATACATATATGTAATTATACCACACAGCTGGTCCCCACAAGTCTTAATTAGCCTTGCACTGATGTCATCTGGCCCTGCGGCTTTCCTCGCATTGATCTTTTTCGTCTCCTTCCTCACCTGGGCCCGTGTGAAGGTCAGACTGTGGCCAGATAAAGACGGATTTCTGGATTTACTGGTCTGTTGGGAAGTGGCCGCATGGGGAGAAGTCATTGTGGTGGGGGGAGCTGAAGGACATGCTGGGGTGGGAGGAGCTGGTGTGTGATCAAATCTGTTGAAGAATAGGTTTAGTTCATTAAGCCAATTAACATCTGCCTCAATCTGGCAGACAGACTGTTTATGACCCAAAATTGACTTAAGCCCCTCCCAGACCCCCCCTTATGTCTTTTCTTTCCATTTGCTTTTCCATTTTTTCTTTATAACTGGCTTTTCCCTGCCTGACTTGATGCCTCAGCTCCTTTTGTACTTCCCTCAACCCCTCCTTATCTCTTGTCCTAAATGCCATCTTTTTCTCCTTAAGTAGTGTTTTTATATCAGAGTTAATCCATGGTTTGTTATTGGAGAAGCACCTCACCACTTTTGTGGGTACTGTGTTGTCCACACAAAAATTAATGTAGTCCGTTATGCAGTGTGTGAGTCCTTCTATATCTTCTCCATAAGAATCCTGCAGAACTTCCCATGCGGTTGTGTCAAAACAATCCCTCAGAGCCTCATCACTCTCCTCGGACCATATCCTCACTGTGCGGGTGACAGCTGGTTCTCTACGTACAAGTGGCTTGTACACAGGTCGGAGATGTACTAGGTTGTGATCCGATCTCCCCCAGGGGCGGTAGGGCTGATGAGTTATATGCCTCCCTCGCGTTGGCAAAGAACAAGTCCAGTGTTTTGTTGTCTCTTGTGTGGCAGGTTACATACTGTGTGAAACTGGGCAGTGTGGATGATGGAGAGGCATGGTTGAAATCACCCGACAGAAGAAAGAGGGCCTAGGGATGTTTTAACTGTAAAAGGCTCAGCGTGGCTTGTAGGACCTCGCAGGCAGCGTCAGCTTTCGCAGAGGGGGGGACATATGCAGCTATCACGATGACATGCGATAGTTCCCTTGGTAGGTAGAAAGGTCTCATGCTCACAGCTAATAGTTCAATGTCCTCACAGCAAGTTTGCTCCTTAATCACAATGTGCCTAGGATTGCACCATCTATTATTCACAAACATTGCCAGCCCTCCTCCTTTCCTCTTACCGCTCTCCCTTGTCCTGTCTGCCCGAAGGAGTTTAAAACCATCCAAGGAGATCAGAGGTACAGGAGTAACTTCAGTGAGCCAAGTCTCTGTAAGTAGCATCATGCTGCACGCCCGAAACTCCTGCTGATGCCTGGTGAGCGCTGTTAGTTCATCCATCTTGTTTGCAAGAGATCTCACATTGCCCATGATGATGGAGGGAACAGCTGGTCGGTAACGCCTCTTTTTAATCCTCTGAAGAGTACCAGCTCTGCAGCCCCTCACCCGCTTTTTCTTTCTCCAAAGCTCGCGGGGGATGTGTGGGCAGATGGTATGCAATCCTGCTGTGTCTCTCAGCTGCAGAAGTTCCTCTCTTGTATAGACAAAGGTATTGTCTGCATAAACAAAAGATCCCATTTTCAAGCAGAACAAAAAGACAGATAAAAACAAAAAAAAAGTATCACAAGGGTCCAAGTCTTTGTGTGTGTTTCTTCATAGTGCAAAGTCCTTAAGTAGAGAGGTAAAAAAATGAGACAAAGAAAGAAAAATAAGATAGAGATTCTCAGAGCTACTGTGACAGGCAGCCACTCAAGCGGCGCCATCTTGGAAAAAAAAAAAAAAAAAAAATTGTTGTGAATTCAGCCTTATGCAGCTGCTGGCTGAATATAATATATCCCCTGCAGGGAGCACCAGAGATAGCTGTAGTACAGCACTGAGCCATCTCCGGGGTTCCCATTAAAGTGAAGGAGAACATGGATGCATCCCATCCAGGAAGAGTCATGACGCATTTAGCCACCATCTGCAGTCAGGCTGAATTCACTACAGGGATTAACTACCCCTGTCCTCAGGATCTGTGATGGTCCCAGCGGTCAGACCCCCACAAATAAGTAGAGAGAGAGGATAAATACAATGTGTTCCAAAGTATTATGCAAATAATATGGTTGTCTGATTTTTCTAAATCAGTGCAAATGAGTCAGTATAATGTGCAAATCTTCAACCGTGTATAAATGAAATTTTATTGGACAAACCAACCAATAATAACTTTTTTATTCCATGAATTAAAAAATCAAAATCCACTTTTATAAATTATTATGCGCAACAGAATTTCTAAACATTTTATAAGTTGTAAAGAGCTGAAAATGGTAATTTGCTGAATTTGAAATCTAAAGCTATTTCAATCAAAAACATCTTAACAGGCCAAGTTACATGTTAACATAGGAGCCCTTTATTGATATCACCTTCACAATTCTTGCATCCATTGAATTTATGCGTTTTTGGAGAGGTACTGGTTGAATTTCTTTGCAGGATGTCAGAATAGCCCAGAGCTGCTGATTTGATGTGAACTTCTTCCCACCCTTATAAATCTTTTGCTTGAGGATACTGCACAGGTTCTCAACAGAGTTGAGGTCAGAGGAGGATGGTGACCACACCATGAGTTTCTCTTCTTTTATAACCATAGCAGCCAATGACTCAGAGGTATTCTTTGCTGCATGAGATGGTGCATTGTACCATGCAAGAAAGTGGTAATTTTCACTCCTTCAGGGACCCTAAAAGGGCCTACCATAATTCTTGCCCAAAACATGACTCCTAGCTAATGTTGCAGCCTTGTTGGGACATGGTGGCCATCCACCATCCATCTGGACCACCCAGGGTTGCACAGCACTTATCAGTAAACAAGACTGTTTCAGAATTAGTCTTCATGTATTTCTGGGCCCACTGCAACCTTTTCTGCTTTTGAGCACTGTTTAGGGGGGCTGAATAGTAGGTTTATGCACAACTGCTAGCCTCTGGAGGATCCTATACCTTGAGGTTCATGTGACTCCAGAGGTACCAGAAGCTACAAATACCTGTTTGCTGCTTTGTAATGGTATTTTAGCAGTTGCTCGCTTAATCTAATGAATTTGTCTGCCAGAAACCTTCCTCATTGCCTTTATCTGAACTAACCCGTCTGTGCTCTGAATCAGCCACAAATCTCTTCACAGTATAATGATCACGCTTAAGATTTTGTGAAATGTTTTTATATCTAGTCCAAGACATTGCACTATTTCACGCTTTTATGCAGCAGAAAGATCCTTTTCTTTCCTATATTGAAAACTTTGGCCTGCTTAATAATGTGGAACGTCCTTCTTAAGTAGGTTTATTTTAATTGGGCTCACCTGGCAAACTAATTATCACAGGTGTTTGAGATTAATTTCAGTGATCCAAGGAGCTCTGAGACACAAAACCATTCAGGAGATTAATTTAAAAAAACAAAAAATTACATATTTTAACACTTAAATCCAATTTACATAATAATTTGGAACGCGGTATATTCTTTGTGGCATAACCCCATAAATGTATGTAAACTTATTTTCTGTTAATGATAATTGAAAAATTAAATAAATTACAAGACTGACTGCAGACCATTGTCCAGTGACAACTGATCCATAATGGATTTGTATGGTTTACAACACTCCCAGACTTGATATACTAGAGTAGATATACTAATACTGTTTAACTTTGAGACAATGCAGACTTAGACTAGACAGTTTTAAAGTGCAGCAGGTTTATCACAGTGGCTGATGGACAATAAGTCGGGCATATCTTTAGGCTGTGTTGCCTAACTTTACCCCTCCTATTAGTTTGCTTAGTTTCCCGCAAAAATTCCTTGGGAAGATTTTGCACAAGCTTTCTTCAACTCAATTTCAGGTCATTTTTCCTACAGATCACCAAGAAGGGAAGGCAATTCAGGTTAAAGATGGTGCTGCACAGGTATCCCTGCACTTACAGTGCCAGCTCCAACATTGAGTGCCAAATATTCGTGTTTTTTTTGTTTTTGTTTTTTAAATATCTTTTTATTGGTTTTGGAAAAATACCAATAATTAAAACAGTTTCACATCCAAAATAGAAAGACACAATGGGGGAGATTTATGAAGACTGGCATTTTCAATGGCAGTCTTTATAGCCCCTGGGCCAGTTGGAGCATGTGCCTCACCTTTGAGGAGATGCACGCTTACTCATAAATGAGCCTGGAAAGAAATTAATGCCAGCTCATAGCTGCTGTAGATTTCCAGCATCATTTATGCCCACCTCCCTGCACACTCTTGCCATGCCTTCTTTTGGGGAAAGTGGTGAGGGTGGAGCAAAAAAATAAAAAGTTGCAATTTTGTGCACAAAACCCTATTTTCCCAAATAAAATATGCAACTTTTATGCCTTGTACTCCAGTAAATCTGCCCCATTGTGTCTACCTTTGATTGCAAGCCTTATAGCAGCTATTATGGCTGCTACAGTGGTAGTTACACCACTGGTAATGAAAATGAAGGGAAGGCCAAAAAATATCTGGGACTACAAAAATCTTGGCAAACTGCAACTACACAAGACCTTCTAAAACTCTATAATTAAAACCCATATAAAATGAAAATGTGAATGAAAAGAATATACTTACTGTGAAAATTCTCCACTCAAAATTGCTCTGGTTCCTGTTCCCAGTACACAGTTCACATTTCTCTGCGCTTGCCATTGTGTTATCTGCAGCCCAATGCATGTCCCTATTGACTTCTCACCTGTCCATCTTGCTCCATTGCAATTTTCTGCTCTTTCGTACATTTGCTTTCTCTCTCCCATTTTCTTTTCTCTTAAAGGGAGTCTGTCCGCAGTAATCCCTGTATCTTGTAGAAATGATTCTATATTTGCAACTATGCCCCTGTTCTTCAGCTTTGGAGCCCAATTTTCATGTAAATCGACATTTTATTCCTATGGAAATGAGAAGAAAGTGCTTTGCCTGTGAATGTAGCGTTAAGGTGGAAGACCAGAAGAGTTAATATATGTCCCCAAAACATTTTCCCCATATTTGTATGAATCGATGTACATGAAAATGGGGCGTCAAAGCTGAATAATAGAAGCATATTTGGAAACTGTAGAATCACTTGAACAAGGTACTGGGATTAGGTGTACAGCAAATTTACATCTGACAGATTCCCTTTGATTTGTTCCATTCCCTACAGGTGGATCCGTTCTTGATCTCATTTCCACAGATTGATGATGGAGGATAACCCTTCACATTTGTTGATGCAACCCCTAAACTTATATTTCTTATCATCCTCAAGACTCTGCCTCAGAATCCCTTTCAGCTGTTATACATTGTCACTTTATTGACTGCTAGAACATAGTTCTTATCCATATTACTTAATACTAAGTTTCTGATATGGCGCAATTATTACTAGGTAATACACAGTACAATCAGCATATAGTGCAAATTCAGTAGTACACAACTTTTAGATTTATTGTCAGGTTCAGACTGACCAGCCAAGTTGCCAGTGAAATTCTGGGTCCTTGAACCAAAATATGAACCAGTCAACAATTAAGCACCCAAGTAACAAGTTACTTACTTCTCATTCTAATTTAAGGGGTCTGCTCTACTGTAGTCTAATTTAATTTTGGGATCCAGACTCCAGTTGAAGTCTTGTTAATTTAGGGGTATGGTCTAGTGTATGAATCTCTTTAGGGGCTTTATCTAAGGTCTGAACTTTATGGTTATGGCCTAGGGCCTTCATTAGTTTGGAGATAGATGGTCTATGCTTAGTAAAGGTCAGTATCTGAACGGGGTGGTGCAAAACCGAGCACCTCCACCAATCAACTGCTGCAGTTACCATGCAGTGTACAGAACCATCTGCTTAAGGCTCCATACACTGTGCAAAAAAGATGTTTTCAGAAGTAGTGGGGGTGCTAGATGTCGGACCCCCAAGAATTTAATATTGATAACCTATCCTAAGGATAGGATATGTTATCTATCCTTAGACAAACACTTTGAAGGGAGTCTGTCAGCACCAAGACGTTTATTAAAGCAGCCCCATGCCTTATAGTGTTGTAGAATGGCAGCTTAATTTTGACATAAAACTGTTTTCTATTCCTATGCAAATGAGCTAAGAGTGCATTGAAGGAGTGGTCTGGAGCGACCAAGCAAGTAATGTCTCACACTTAAGACCCCTTACCGCGATGATCAGCCTCTTCAGAACACTTTCTATGCACTCTTAGCTCATTTGCATAGGAATAAAAAGCAGCTTTTTGGCAAAATTAAGCAGCCATTCTACACAAATATTATAGCACTGTGCTCACAGATCTGAGGAGTCTGGTGTGGAGTATGGATTAATTCAGGGGTCTGGTCTGTAGTCTAAATTAGTCTTAGTTACAGCACTCTTTCTATCTTTATCTGCATCCTTAGACACTTTATTTACTTAGAAGTATTTGGAAGTATTGGGCAGTATTCTAAGTAAAGCAAAGGAGGCATATGGGGCAGCAGTCACAGTATTGGCGATAGCAGGAAGATGGCAGTGTTAGGGGGCGTTCACACTACCGTTAGTAGTGTCCGTTGTTAGCATCCATTACAAAATGTTAACAACGGACACTAACAGATTTTATCTGTTTTCCGTTGTTGTCCTTTAGTGTCCATTTACACCAAATTCGTCAAGTGCTTTTTTTTTTTTTGCGGTCATAAAAACCCGGGGTGCAGGACTTTTGTGTCCATTCAAAATAACAGACTTATGACGGACGGCAAGCGTTCGTTATTTTTTAACATTAATGTCTAAGGCTAACGGGCATCTGTTATACAATTCGTTATAACAGTCCGTTTTTTTTCTGAGCATGCTCAGAAAGTAGAAACAGAAAAAAGCAAAAAAAATGGACAATATAAAAATAGACACTAACTGATGTTAATGTGTCCGTTTTTTAACTGATCCATCAAATGGATCAGTTAAAAAACGGACACATAAGCATCAGTTAGTGTCCATCCGTTTTTTTGGGGGGTTTTTTACGGACACTATCAGAATGGACATCCAACAGTAGTGTGAACTCCAAAGAAGTCTCACGGAGTAGATAAGGAAAGTGAACAACTCTAGCCTGAGAAGAGGTCAGCAGTGAGTCACCGGATTTAAAGGGAGCTTGTCACCAGACCCCAGCATATCAAGCCAACCATGCAGCTAGGTTGTTCAGGGTCACCTGAATCAAACGGTGTTTACCCTTGTGAATCGCTGCCTCCATTGCTGAAATATTGCTGTCTTTTTAATATGCAAATGAGCCCTTTTGGACAATGAGGGCGTCATTGTTGCTCCAAAGAGTTAAGCTACAACACCCTCATTGTGCCACACAGCAATAAGTCGCACCCTCAGTGTTAGTTGTGGTCTCTAATGCTCAAGCTGTGGTAGCCGCTAATAACTACACATGTAGAGTTAACCTGAACGTATACGATTGGTTAAACTGCTGTAACCTCATATCACAGAACACAACAAAAAACAACTAAAGGTTATTGGAGAAACATTTTTTCAATGAGCTTTCATTATTTTTGTTGTTTACGGTGATAAGATATAACGCTCCAGCAGGTTAACCAATTGCAGAAGTTTGGGCTAATTCTGCGACATTGGTATGTGTAGCTGCTGTTGTATACTATATACTTCTCAGCTGAGAGCAGGATGAGCTATTTGACTCAGATTTTTATGACAAATTATTTACTAATCCTTGCCAAGGACTTTTTGTTAAAATATGGGCACATAAGTGTATTTATATATGTATATTTTATTATGGCTTATGAATATACAACCAAGTACTTACAATGCAATAAAAGAAATATAACGTATACTTTCTCATGACTTAGCAACTGAGTACTTAATAGTATTACAAAGAACCTTTCTAAAATGCCCCCTTTCCCCTTTTGCAAAGTCCATAAAAAAAGATTTAACTATAAGAAAGTTCTTTTGGCTCATTTTTTAGCATTTTGAAACGTTTGTATAAAGCACCATGTACTTTAAGCATTTTTAATGCCATTTTGTACAAGAGTTTTGGTGACTTTCTTATTTTGTAACATTTTGAACATGTTTTTTTTTCTAACATTTTTGACTCCTTCAGAGAAGCCTGTTGGCAAAATGCCGTAAACACAACATGAGCACGCTGTGTTTTCTGTATGCAGATTTTAGAATATTCGACTATGGACTTTAAAGTAACATCTGGCCACAGTATTGGTGACCTTTAAAGGAATGAAAAATGTCAATCTAAATGCCACAAAAAATACAGCAAAATGCTGTGTAAATCCAGACTTTGAAAAAGTTCTAAATTTAGGAGGAAAACATGCATGGTATATCAATGCAAATTATAAATGCATTATATATTTTAAGGGGTTGTTCCCACTTGACAACTTATCACCTATCCATGGAATTGGTCTGACCTCTGAGACCCCCACAAGAACAGGGTCCCTTGTACTGCCATGTGTATGGAGCAGTAGTTGCGCAGTCATCCTGCCATTCCCTTCATATCTATGTCACTATATTGACTTGTACCTGTCTAGTACACTTTATTTGATTTGTGCCTTACATGCCATTATTAAGTATGTCAATGGTTGATGTCCCATCTCTCCTTAAAGGGGGTTTCCGGACAAAAAATAATTTTTCAAAAAGGTCTGTTAGTGCTATTAATAGGTTAATAAGTGCAACCAAATACCTTTAGCAGTGTTTTGAGAGATTTTCTGGGTTTCTCTGGGAGCTCCTGGCATCTTCTGCATTTGTTTACATGGGTAGCTTCCTGTTCTGTTTTCCTACAACTACCATGATGCCTTGCGCTTCACTCAGACTTAATTACCTCCCCCTCCCTCTCTCACTCCCTCTTTCTTCCTTTCTCACTCACCCCCTCCTTTTTCCCTAGATAGCTGGCCCACTACTAGTCCTTCCAAACTAACTGAAATCCCTCCCATCCCCCCAATCATACTTACCTGTCTTCCAGGCAGGATCTTCTCGGCATGGAACTTCACTTATTCTGGGCAGACGGCAACTCCTCTTTTTGACGTCTGCCAGCCGCCCAGAACAAGTGACGTCCTGTGCCCAGAAGATCCGGACAGGAAGACAGGTAAGTAAGATGGGGTGTGGGGGGTTAGTACTGGTGACATTCTGTTTCCGGAAACGGAACGTCATCGGGAAAATCGAAAATGTGCCTGGGGCGGTGAGATGACTGCCCGGGTGATCTAGGTAAATATAGTGGTGTATGTGTGCGCCACTTCATTACTTCAGGTCCAGCAGTGCTACATATTAGCTCCTCTGTGTCCTCATTGTGTCATACTTAAATTGTCAAGCCAAACGAAAACTGCTGTGTAATGTTCAGCTGATCTACCTAAAGTTTGCTTTCTATGTTTCACTTTGCCTGCTGAACTGTTTTCTTCCATAAAAAGGTACCTGGGTTTTCATCAAAAGTTGAAATATCTGCAAAACCTTGCTGGGCAAACTGTTCTATGGCTATATAAGCCTTCATATAGTTTCTCTTTAGCTAATAGTCTCATTATCGAATAGCCTGTACAAGTGCTTGCTGCGCGAAACAGCCCATCGCTGCTGCTCACTTTGCCAGTGATATGCCTGTTTTTATTTGATCCCAATAAAGAAGCACTGAAGTCTGGTTGTGTGCCACTGTTCATTTGTCTCTGAGGCAGGGGACGTGTACAATATCAAGCAATCTGCCCCCCCACCCATCCATTATAGCTCAAAAAGATCCAAGTGAACATAATATAGGAGGTCCAGGAACAGTGGCCTCCAAATCCAGGTTATGACTCGGCTAAAAAGATCTCTGGAAAAGCTACTTGCTGTCTATGACTAACAGCCCATCAGCATCAACACAAGCAGCTAGCCAAAAGCATATAAAAGTAGGCAGACTCTCCTTACACTCACTCAGAGCTGCAAGAAGCTGCAGAATCATCTCTGTGCAGTGTACAGGCAGGAAAAGCTGTGTAGACATGTAGAGACTGCGAAGAAAGATCCCCGCCCCTCCCTACTCCACTAATCATGTTACTGTCTTGAGTACACTGGTTTCTAAAGATGGAACTTCTATAGTAACAGGGCGTGAGCAGCAAATTAGCAAGAACTTTGGCAGGAACTTTAGAGAAGTTTTTTTGGGCAGAAAACAGCTAATTTTTTTCAAATAAGAGCATTACATGTTAGCCCACAATCACATGCTCTAATAAATGAGACTAAGTTGTCTGAAAAGTTAGTGACCATTTATGAACTATGATGGAAGTCTGGACTGCACATTCTGATATGCTAGTGGTGCCAAAGTGTAACATTGCTTGTTGCAGGAGAAATGGAAACTTGTCTTCCATTTGTTCATGAACCACCATGTGTGACAGCGTGTTGATTGTGTTACGCTAGGTTTACAACTGCACCTGGGTTTCTGTTTTTCGGGTGCACTTAAAAAGCGGTTTCCTGCGGACCCCATAGACTATAATGCTTGCAGGTCTTTTCTATCTGCATTTCTTAAGCAGATTCGAGGACGGAAACCCCGAACGGAATCCAGGCGCAGGTGTGAACTTAGCCTTAAATGGACACTTAAAGACTTTTTGTACTTGTGAGAGACCACAGTACTGATTCATGCTGCTCTAATGCTAAATGTATATCTGAATCTGCTCAAGTAAAAATCCAGTTCCAATATCCCAAGTGGTTCAGAGTGTGCTTTTTGATTGGCAAAGTAACTGGCTACAATGTTTACTACACAAGCCAAAACTATGTTGCATGGATTGGGTTTAGGGCACTTGCTACATTTTATTCGGGCATATAAAATGCCATGCTCCACTTAGTCTGCTTTGCAGAAAACAGTTGTACCTGCAGCTTCTTCTTAAAGGTAACTTTACATGCCTCAAAAACATGCAGGATTTGATTAACTTTGTTGTTTACAGACATCTTAACATGTAAATACTAGTAGTCAAAAGTACTGTTAAAATTACGAGTCAAAAAACATGATCCAGGTATGCTAAAAACATTGCTCATAACATCAATCTGCCAGATGTAAATACAATCGCTGAAAATTAACCACAACATCATTTTGCTTTTTACCTTGGCTCATTCCTAAAATTCTTGACATTGTTTATTCAGTTTTTTGGGGGATTTTTTTACATTCAATGGGTGGGAGAAATAACACGATAATTTTATACATTACTGTGCAAAAGTCATAGGCAGGTGTAGAAAACATTCTTCATGGTAAGAACACTTTTAAAAATAGAAGTGTTAGAAATAATTTATTTTTGTCAACAAACAAAATGCAAAGTGAATGAGCAAAAGAGAACTCTAGATCAAATGAATATTTGGTGTGACCATCCTTTGCCTTCCATCAATTGTTCTAAGTACACTCTATATTTGAAAGCATTCTTGCTTTACAACATTTTGTCCACACCTGCCTAAAACATTTACACAGTACTGTAGTTTGGTATGCAGTGATACCAATGATATGCTTTATATGTATTATATGTACTTTATGTGATATGCAGTGGTACCAATAATGTCTACTTTATATTTGTTATATGTACTTTATATGATAAGTCCATGATGATGAACCTATGGCACGCATGCCAGAGAGGGCACGAAGAGTCCTCTCAGTTGGCACGTGCGCCATTGCCATGATCGCGCACTAACGGGGAATCCGGTACAGGATTCCCCGTTGGTGAGCAATCGCTTCTTTCAGCTGTATGTGCAAATGCACATACAGCTGAAAGTTGTCAGAGTAGGCCGTGGTCCACTGACTGCAGAGTGTGACCTCTGCCCCGACGCATGCGCGATGACGTAAATCATGAGCGCCTGCAATCAGAAGAAGGAGGATGCTCTTCGTGGGACTAGGTAAGTAACATAAACTACTGTGTGGGGGCCTTCTGTGGTGCATATACTACTGTATGGGGGACACTGTGAAGCATCTAATACTGCATGGGGGACACTGAAGCATCTAATACTGTGTGGGGGACACTGAAGCATCTAATACTGTATGGGGGACACCGTGAAGCATCTAATACTGTATGGGGGACACTGAAGCATCTAATACTGTGTGGTGGACACTGAAGCATCTAATACTGTATGGGGGACACCGTGAAGCATCTAATACTGTATGGGGGATACCGTGAAGCATAAACTACTGTGTGGGGGACACTGTGAAGCATCTAATACTGTGTGGGGGACGCTGAAGCATCTAATACTGTATGGGGGACACTGAAGCATATACTACTGTATGGGGGACACCGTGAAGCATAAACTACTGTGTGGGGGACACTGTGAAGCATCTAATACTGTGTGGGGGACACTGAAGCATCTAATACTGTGTGGGGGACACTGAAGCATCTAATACTGTGTGGGGGACACTGAAGCATCTAATACTGTGTGGGGGACACTGAAGCATCTAATACTGTATGGGGGACACTGTGAAGCATCTAATACTGTATGGGGGATACTGAAGCATCTAATACTGTATGGGGGACACTGAAGCATCTACTACTGTATGGGGGACATTGAAGCATCTAATACTGTATGGGGGACACTGAAGCATCTAATACTGTGTGGGGGGGACATTGAAGCATCTAATACTGTGTGGGGGGGACATTGAAGCATCTAATACTGTGTGGGGGACACTGAAGCATATACTACTGTATGGGGGACACTGTGAAGCATCTAATACTGCATGGGGGACACTGAAGCATCTAATACTGTATGGGGGACACCGTGAAGCATCTAATACTGTATGGGGGGACACTGAAGCATCTAATACTGTATGGGGGACACTGAAGCATATACTACTGTATGGGGGACACCGTGAAGCATAAACTACTGTGTGGGGGACACTGTGAAGCATCTAATACTGTGTGGGGGACACTGAAGCATCTAATACTGTGTGGGGGACACTGAAGCATCTAATACCGTGTGGGGGACACTGAAGCATCTAATACTGTGTGGGGGACACTGAAGCATCTAATACTGTATGGGGGATACTGAAGCATCTAATACTGTATGGGGGACACTGAAGCATCTACTACTATATGGGGGACATTGAAGCATCTAATACTGTATGGGGGACACTGAAGCATCTAATACTGTGTGGGGGGGACATTGAAGCATCTAATACTGTGTGGGGGACACTGAAGCATATACTACTGTATGGGGGACACTGTGAAGCATCTAATACTGCATGGGGGACACTGAAGCATCTAATACTGTATGGGGGACACTGAAGCATCTAATACTGTATGGGGGACACTGAAGCATATACTACTGTATGGGGGACACCGTGAAGCATAAACTACTGTGTGGGGGACACTGTGAAGCATCTAATACTGTGTGGGGGACACTGAAGCATCTAATACTGTGTGGGGGACACTGAAGCATCTAATACCATGTGGGGGACACTGAAGCATCTAATACTGTGTGGGGGACACTGAATCATCTAATACTGTATGGGGGACACTGTGAAGCATCTAATACTGTATGGGGGATACTGAAGCATCTAATACTGTATGGGGGACACTGAAGCATCTACTACTGTATGGAGGACATTGAAGCATCTAATACTGTATGGGGGACACTGAAGCATCTAATACTGTGTGGGGGGGACATTGAAGCATCTAATACTGTGTGGGGGACACTGAAGCATCTAATACTGTGTGGGGGACACTGAAGCATATACTACTGTATGGGGGACACTGTGAAGCATCTAATACTGCATGGGGGACACTGAAGCATCTAATACTGTATGGGGGACACCGTGAAGCATCTAATACTGTATGGGGGGACAATGAAGCATCTAATACTGTACGGGGGACACTGAAGCATATACTACTGTATGGGGGACACCGTGAAGCATAAACTACTGTATGGGGGACACTGAAGCATCTAATACTGTGTGGGGGACACTGTGAAGCATCTAATACTGTGTGGGGGACACAGAAGCATCTAATACTGTGTGGGGGACACTGAAGCATCTAATACCGTGTGGGGGACACTGAAGCATCTAATACTGTGTGGGGGACACTGAAGCATCTAATACTGTATGGGGGATACTGAAGCATCTAATACTGTATGGGGGACACTGAAGCATCTACTACTGTATGGGGGACATTGAAGCATCTAATACTGTATGGGGGACACTGAAGCATCTAATACTGTGTGGGGGGGACATTGAAGCATCTAATACTGTGTGGGGGACACTGAAGCATCTAATACTGTGTGGGGGACACTGAAGCATATACTACTGTATGGGGGACACTGTGAAGCATCTAATACTGCATGGGGGACACCGTGACGCATCTAATACTGTATGGGGGGACACTGAAGCATCTAATACTGTACGGGGGACACTGAAGCATATACTACTGTATGGGGGACACCGTGAAGCATAAACTACTGTGTGGGGGAAACTGTGAAGCATCTAATACTGTGTGGGGGACACTGAAGCATCTAATACTGTGTGGGGGACACTGAAGCATCTAATACCGTGTGGGGGACACTGAAGCATCTAATACTGTGGGGGGGACACTGAAGCATCTAATACTGTGTGGGGGGACACTGAAGCATCTAATACTGTGTGGGGGACACTGAAGCATCTTATACTGTGTGGGGGACACTGAAGCATATACTACTGTATGGGGGACACTGTGAAGCATCTAATACTGCATGGGGGACACTGAAGCATCTAATACTGTATGGGGTACACCGTGAAGCATCTAATACTGTATGGGGGGACACTGAAGCATCTAATACTGTATGGGGGACACTGTGAAGCATCTAATACTGTGTGGTGGACACTGAAGCATCTAATACTGTATGGGGGACACCGTGAAGCATAAACTACTGTGTGGGGGACACTGTGAAGCATCTAATACTGTGTGGGGGACACTGAAGCATCTAATACCGTGTGGGGGTCACTGAAGCATCTAATACTGTATGGAGGGGGGACACTGAAGCATCTAATACTGTATGGGGGGGACACTGAAGCATCTAATACTGTATGGGGGACACTGAAGCATCTAATACTGTATGGGGGACACTGAAGCATCTAATACTGTGTGGGGGACACTGAAGCATCTAATACCGTGTGGGGGTCACTGAAGCATCTAATACTGTATGGGGTCACTGAAGCATCTAATACTGTGTGGGGGACACTGAAGCATCTAATACTGTGTGGGGGACATTGAAGCATCTAATACTGTGTGGGGGACACTGAAGCATCTAATACTGTATGGGGGACACTGAAGCATCTAATACTGTGTGGGGGACACTGAAGCATCTAATACCGTGTGGGGGTCACTGAAGCATCTAATACTGTATGGGGACACTGAAGCATCTAATACTGTATGGGGGACACTGAAGCATCTAATACTGTGTGAGGGACACTGAAGCATCTACTACTGTATGGAGGACATTGAAGCATCTAATACTGTATGGGGGACACTGAAGCATCTAATACTGTGTGGGGGGGACATTGAAGCATCTAATACTGTGTGGGGGACACTGAAGCATCTAATACTGTGTGGGGGACACTGAAGCATATACTACTGTATGGGGGACACTGTGAAGCATCTAATACTGCATGGGGGACACTGAAGCATCTAATACTGTATGGGGGACACCGTGAAGCATCTAATACTGTATGGGGGGACAATGAAGCATCTAATACTGTACGGGGGACACTGAAGCATATACTACTGTATGGGGGACACCGTGAAGCATAAACTACTGTATGGGGGACACTGAAGCATCTAATACTGTGTGGGGGACACTGTGAAGCATCTAATACTGTGTGTGGGACACAGAAGCATCTAATACTGTGTGGGGGACACTGAAGCATCTAATACCGTGTGGGGGACACTGAAGCATCTAATACTGTGTGGGGGACACTGAAGCATCTAATACTGTATGGGGGATACTGAAGCATCTAATACTGTATGGGGGACACTGAAGCATCTACTACTGTATGGGGGACATTGAAGCATCTAATACTGTATGGGGGACACTGAAGCATCTAATACTGTGTGGGGGGGACATTGAAGCATCTAATACTGTGTGGGGGACACTGAAGCATCTAATACTGTGTGGGGGACACTGAAGCATATACTACTGTATGGGGGACACTGTGAAGCATCTAATACTGCATGGGGGACACTGAAGCATCTAATACTGTATGGGGGACGCCGTGACGCATCTAATACTGTATGGGGGGACACTGAAGCATCTAATACTGTACGGGGGACACTGAAGCATATACTACTGTATGGGGGACACCGTGAAGCATAAACTACTGTGTGGGGGACACTGTGAAGCATCTAATACTGTGTGGGGGACACTGAAGCATCTAATACTGTGTGGGGGACACTGAAGCATCTAATACCGTGTGGGGGACACTGAAGCATCTAATACTGTGGGGGGGACACTGAAGCATCTAATACTGTGTGGGGGGACACTGAAGCATCTAATACTGTGTGGGGGACACTGAAGCATCTTATACTGTGTGGGGGACACTGAAGCATATACTACTGTATGGGGGACACTGTGAAGCATCTAATACTGCATGGGGGACACTGAAGCATCTAATACTGTATGGGGTACACCGTGAAGCATCTAATACTGTATGGGGGGACACTGAAGCATCTAATACTGTATGGGGGACACTGTGAAGCATCTAATACTGTGTGGTGGACACTGAAGCATCTAATACTGTATGGGGGACACCGTGAAGCATAAACTACTGTGTGGGGGACACTGTGAAGCATCTAATACTGTGTGGGGGACGCTGAAGCATCTAATACTGTATGGGGGACACTGAAGCATATACTACTGTATGGGGGACACCGTGAAGCATAAAGTACTGTGTGGGGGACACTGTGAAGCATCTAATACTGTGTGGGGGACACTGAAGCATCTAATACCGTGTGGGGGTCACTGAAGCATCTAATACTGTATGGAGGGGGGACACTGAAGCATCTAATACTGTATGGGGGGGACACTGAAGCATCTAATACTGTATGGGGGACACTGAAGCATCTAATACTGTATGGGGGACACTGAAGCATCTAATACTGTGTGGGGGACACTGAAGCATCTAATACCGTGTGGGGGTCACTGAAGCATCTAATACTGTATGGGGACACTGAAGCATCTAATACTGTGTGGGGGACACTGAAGCATCTAATACTGTGTGGGGGACATTGAAGCATCTAATACTGTGTGGGGGACACTGAAGCATCTAATACTGTGTGGGGGACACTGAAGCATCTAATACCGTGTGGGGGTCACTGAAGCATCTAATACTGTATGGGGACACTGAAGCATCTAATACTGTATGGGGGGGACACTGAAGCATCTAATACTGTATGGGGGACACTGAAGCATCTAATACTGTGTGAGGGACACTGAAGCATCTACTACTGTATGGGGGACATTGAAGCATCTAATAATGTATGGGGGGACACTGAAGCATCTAATACTGTATGGGGGACACTGAAGCATCTAATACTGTGTGGGGGACACTGAAGCATCTAATACTGTGTGGGGGACACTGAAGCATCTAATACTGTATGGGGGACACTGAAGTATCTAATACTGTGTGGGGGACACTGAAGCATCTAATACTGTGTGGGGGACACTGAAGCATCTAATACTGTGTGGGGGACACTGAAGCATCTACTACTGTATGGGGGACATTGAAGCATCTAATACTGTATGGGGGACACTGAAGCATCTAATACTGTGTGGGGGGGACATTGAAGCATCTAATACTGTGTGGGGGACACTGAAGCATCTAATACTGTGTGGGGGACCCTGAAGCATATACTACTGTATGGGGGACACTGTGAAGCATCTAATACTGCTTGGGGGACACTGAAGCATCTAATACTGTATGGGGGACACCGTGAAGCATCTAATACTGTATGGGGGGACACTGAAGCATCAAATACTGTACGGGGGACACTGAAGCATCTAATACTGTATGGGGGACACTGTGAAGCATCTAATACTGTATGGGGGACACTGAAGCATCTAATACTGTATGGGGGACACCGTGAAGCATAAACTACTGTGTGGGGGACACTGTGAAGCATCTAATACTGTGTGGGGGACGCTGAAGCATCTAATACTGTATGGGGGACACTGAAGCATATACTACTGTATGGGGGACACCGTGAAGCATAAAGTACTGTGTGGGGGACACTGTGAAGCATCTAATAATGTGTGGGGGACACTGAAGCATCTAATACCGTGTGGGGGTCACTGAAGCATCTAATACTGTATGGGGGGGGGACACTGAAGCATCTAATACTGTATGGGGGGGACACTGAAGCATCTAATACTGTATGGGGGACACTGAAGCATCTAATACTGTATGGGGGACACTGAAGCATCTAATACTGTGTGGGGGACACTGAAGCATCTAATACCGTGTGGGGGTCACTGAAGCATCTAATACTGTATGGGAACACTGAAGCATCTAATACTGTAGAGGGGGGGACACTGAAGCATCTAATACTGTATGGGGGACACTGAAGCATCTAATACTGTGTGGGGGACACTGAAGCATCTACTACTGTATGGGGGACATTGAAGCATCTAATACTGTATGGGGGGGACACTGAAGCATCTAATACTGTATGGGGGACACTGAAGCATCTAATACTGTGTGGGGGACACTGAAGCATCTAATACTGTGTGGGGGACACTGAAGCATCTAATACTGTATGGGGGACACTGAAGTATCTAATACTGTGTGGGGGACACTGAAGCATCTAATACTGTGTGGGGGACACTGAAGCATCTAATACTGTGTGGGGGGCACTGAAGCATATACTACTGTGTGGGGGACACTGTGAAGCATCTAATACTGTATGGGGGACACTGAAGCATCTAATACTGTATGGGGGACACTGAAGCATCTAATACTGTATGGGGGACACTGAAGCATCTAATACTGTATGGGGGACACCGTGAAGCATAAACTACTGTGTGGGGGACACTGTGAAGCATCTAATACTGTGTGGGGGACGCTGAAGCATCTAATACTGTATGGGGGACACTGAAGCATATACTACTGTATGGGGGACACCGTGAAGCATAAAGTACTGTGTGGGGGACACTGTGAAGCATCTAATAATGTGTGGGGGACACTGAAGCATCTAATACCGTGTGGGGGTCACTGAAGCATCTAATACTGTATGGGGGGGGGACACTGAAGCATCTAATACTGTATGGGGGGGACACTGAAGCATCTAATACTGTATGGGGGACACTGAAGCATCTAATACTGTATGGGGGACACTGAAGCATCTAATACTGTGTGGGGGACACTGAAGCATCTAATACCGTGTGGGGGTCACTGAAGCATCTAATACTGTATGGGAACACTGAAGCATCTAATACTGTATAGGGGGGGACACTGAAGCATCTAATACTGTATGGGGGACACTGAAGCATCTAATACTGTGTGGGGGACACTGAAGCATCTACTACTGTATGGGGGACATTGAAGCATCTAATACTGTATGGGGGGGACACTGAAGCATCTAATACTGTATGGGGGACACTGAAGCATCTAATACTGTGTGGGGGACACTGAAGCATCTAATACTGTGTGGGGGACACTGAAGCATCTAATACTGTATGGGGGACACTGAAGTATCTAATACTGTGTGGGGGACACTGAAGCATCTAATACTGTGTGGGGGACACTGAAGCATCTAATACTGTGTGGGGGGCACTGAAGCATATACTACTGTGTGGGGGACACTGTGAAGCATCTAATACTGTATGGGGGACACTGAAGCATCTAATACTGTATGGGGGACACTGAAGCATCTAATACTGTATGGGGGACACTGAAGCATCTAATACTGTATGGTGGGGACACTGAAGCATCTAATACTGTATGGGGGACACTGAAGAATCTAATACTGTATGGGGGACACTGAAGCATCTAATACTGTATGGGGGACACTGAAGCATCTAATACTGTGTGGGGGGACACTGAAGCATCTAATTCTGTATGGGGGACACTGAAGCATCTAATACTGTATGGGGGACACTGTGAAGCATCTAATACTGTATGGGGGACACTGAAGCATCTAATACTGTATGGGGGACACTGTGAAGCATCTAATACTGTATGGGGGACACTGAAGCATATACTACTGTATGGGGGACACCGTGAAGCATAAACTACTGTGTGGGGGAGACTGTGAAGCATAAACTACTGCGTGGGGGGGCTTATTGTGAAGCATATACTACTGTGTGAGGGCCCACTGTGAAGCATATACTACTGTGTGTGGGGGGGCTTATTGTGAAGCATATAATGTGGGTGGGGGCCCAAAGTGGAGCATATAATACTGTGCGGGGGCCACTCTGGAGCATATAATACTGTGTGGGGGCCATTCTGGAACATATAATATTGTCTGGAGGCCACTTCAGAGTGAAATGTACTGTCTGGGGGCCACTTCGAAGCGCATTGTACTGTGTGGGGGTCCTTCACTATTTATATCTCACAGTATCTGTTTTATAGCAGACATGTGATATTATTACAGGCTGTAATAATATTGCACGGTCACTATAAAACAGATTCTGGTTAATTTAAGGTTAAATTGCCGTGTTGGCACTTTGCGATAATTTAGTGGGTTTTGGGTTGAAGTTTGGGCACTCGGTCTCTAAAAGGTTCGCCATCACTGTGATAAGTGATACCAATTATATAAATTTTTGGAAGTACCCGCATATGTAAATTCCTATGGAACACATAAACAGTATCAAGATCTATATCATGCTGCTTACTTAGTGCAAAAAAGTTAGCGGCTGGGTATTGAGTCTGGATTTGCTTATGTTCTTTGTGAATTTATGTATGTATGGTTAAATTGATGTTAGTTAACCCATTGAAGGGGTTAATTTTTTTGAGTAATTTTTTTGTGATTATTATTATTGTCAATGGTAGTTTAGCTTTATTAGTCACCTGGCTGCCGTTGCGTTGAGGGAGGAGTACAGAGGCGGTCCCTCTCTCTTGGACACCACTTGGATACAGTAGTTGGTATTGAAGGGGTTAAATGGCTAGGCCCAGAAGTTCTCTCAATCCTGGTCATTAGTGCAGAAGCTTGGCTATCAGTACACAGTCAAGTACCTGCTCCGGCCAACATGGGACACCCATGCAGCACTTACTCTAGAGCACTGTATAGACACTGCTCTTGAGTAGTGCTCCTAAACAACTGCCATAAAAAGAGTATCAATGATCAGGGGTTAGTTTCCAATCCAGATTTTGGCATCTCATTTTTGTATTGTGGGCTTGAATTACAATTCCATCGCAATACATGTACGTCATTTGATTCATCTCACATATGACATTATAAAGGGTTTGTCTAATGAAGATATCCTCTGTTTATATCAGTGGTTCTCAACCTGCGGAATACGTAGTCACTGTGAATCCCCCTTCGCCATCAAGGATGAATGCCTGTGGGCGGGCATTATATATGGGTGCACTGTGGGGGCCATTATATTATACGTGAGGGCACTGTGAAGACCATTATATGTTGTGGCACTGTGGGAGCCATTATATTACATGTGGAGCATTGAATCCCTGGTGGGCCCTGAGCATTTAGGCAGAGCCGGCGTTGGGGGGGGGGGGGGGGCAGACTCCAGACCACAGAGTCAGGCTCAGCCACATCGATAACGGAAAGGGGCCCAGCATCATGTGCCGCAGGGCCCCTTTCCAATAGAAGCCTGTCCAGGGGAGGTCTGTACAAATAACAAATATTATTACTCACTTCTCCTGGGCGATCTGGCATCATCTTCTGACCATTTGTGGCCTGTAGCTGATATCACGCATTCTGGATGTCACTGCTGAGTCCTGTGATTGGGCCTCAGGATATTATATCGTGTAGCGCTACTGTGGAGCATTATACTGGGGGGGTCACTGTGGAGAATTATACTAGGGGGCCCACTGGGGAGCATATTATACTGTGTGGGGCCACTGTGGAGTATATTATACTGTGTGTGACCACTGTGGGGAGCATATTATACTGGGGGGCCTCTGGGTAGCATATTATATTTTGTGGTGCCACTGTGGAGCATTATACTGGGGGCCTCTGAGGAGCATATTACATTGTTTGGGGCCACTGTGGGGAGCATATTATACTGGGGGCCCCTGGGGAGCATATTATATTGTGTGGGGCCAATGTGGAGCATTATACTAGGGGGCCTCTGGGGAGCATATTATATTGTGTGGGACCACTGTGGAGTGTTAAACTGTGTGGGGCAAGTGTGGAACTTCATACTAGGGGGCAGTGTGAGGAGCTTATAATACTGTGAGATTTATTCTTCTGCACTGTGGGGAGCGTATAATACTGTGTGGGGCCACTGTGGATCATATTATATTTTGTGGGGCTTCTTGGGAGCATATTATACTCTGTGGGGCCACGGTGGAACATTATACTGGGGGGGACTGTGAGGAGCATATTATACAG
This sequence comes from Leptodactylus fallax, assembly GCA_947044405.1. Classification (NCBI taxonomy): domain Eukaryota; kingdom Metazoa; phylum Chordata; class Amphibia; order Anura; family Leptodactylidae; genus Leptodactylus; species Leptodactylus fallax. The sequence goes on from CAMRHE010000385.1 coordinate 1,810,897, forward strand.
TATGGGAACTACTGTGGAGAATTATACTGTGGAGGGGGGGCAGGCTCTGGGGAGCATATTATACTATGTGAGGCCACTGTGGGGAGCATATTATACTGTGTGGTACTACTGTGGAGAATTATACTGGGGGGTGCTGTGGTGACCTTTTATTCTGTGTGGGACATATATTGTGTGGGGCCACTGTGGGGAGCATATTATACTATGTGGGGCCACTGTGGAGCATAATACTGTGTTGCGCTGGGGAGAATATGATACTGTGTGGGGCCACTAAGGGGTGTTAGACTGTGTGGGAGCTCTGAGGAGCATACTATACTGTGTGGGGCCACTGTGGGGAGCATATTATACTGTGTGGGGCCACTGTGGGGAGTATATTATACTATGTGGGGCCACTATGGAGCATAATACTGTGTTGTGGCTCTGGGGAGCATATTATACTGTGTGGAGCATTATATACCATGTGGGGCCACTATGGGGGCTCAGGGGAGCATTATAAACTATGTGGGACCACTGTGAGGGGAGCTCGTGGGAGCATTTTATACTGTGGAGCATAAAATACCATGTGGAGCGTTATACTGTGGGTGGAGGGGCTCAAAATTCCTGCTGGCAGTCTTGTGTGTTATGTCTGCATCACAGCTCCCTCACTATAATCTTGCATATACGTGTAGTGCTCCATGGTCGTGTCATTCCCCATACAGTGCTGTGCATGAACCACCCATGGAGCTATTGGGGCCTGCACAGTACTATAGGGGATGACTATACTGGGAACATATTTAGTAAAGATCCACTGTGTAGCCTATTAGCAGGAAGCTGTTGGGTGGGCCCTAGGCCCTTTAGTCCAACACTGACTGAAGGGGCTATTCTACTGAGTCTGAGGGCCATTATACTATATATGGCTCCAAATGAAACATCATTTTAATATTTATAAACACTGCTATATATATGTATATATAGCCTATTGCCCAGTGGGCTCCTCTAGTATAATTCTCCACAGTGGCCCTACACAATATAATATCCTGAGGTCCAATCACAGGACTCAGCAGTGACGTCTAGAATGCGTGACGTCAGATACAGGCCACAAATGGCCAGAAGATGATGCCAGATCGCCCAGGAGAAGCGAGTAATAATATTTGTTATTTTTACAGACCTCCCCTGTCTTATAAATATTAACATTATATATAGCCTATTCCCACAGAGAGGGCAAACACTTCATAACAACCAGAGCCATTATGTTTCTCCCTATATGCCCAATATGTGCCGTCCACAAGCTATAACGCTCCAGAAATTGGGCTTTTAGAGCGGTGTCATTGATTTCAGTTGTAAGTCATCTCTGACATTTCCTGAGTGCTGAGGAGCCTTCCTTCAGGACATCAGCTCACCTGCCCCCTCACCCCAGGGTTACCCCCTCTCATATACACTGCTCCTTCAGCCTGGTGTTGCAGAGCCACTACATAACATGTAGTCAGGGTTATCATGGCCACCCATCCCTGCTCCTGTCACCACACACCTGAGCTATACAAGCACACTGCGGTGCAGCGCCAGGTGGAGAAGGCACTGACAAGCAGCGAGTGAAGGTATCGTGGGCGGGGCCCTGGAGGCAGAGAGGGCGGGATGCTGGAGGGGCGTGGCCTGCGGCTCCTCCCCCTCTCTCTTTGCCACGCTCCCAGTGCTCCCGGTGCTCTGACTCTCTCCCGGCAGCTGTCACCTTCCCTCCATCCCGTGTGCACCATGTTCCGGGCTCCTCTCCTGCTGCTACTGCTACTGCTCTTCTCCTCCTCTGCACTGATCCGGGCGGACGCCGAGGAGGACGACAATGACGACGCCACCGATCTGGTCATTGAGACTCTGGTGAGTAGAGGGGGCACTAGTCCACGTGTGATGTGCCCCTCCAGGGGGAAGCTGCCATACCTCCCCATGTACACCTGTGTTGTGGTGCTCCAGGTACCATAGTCCCTGTGCCTGGTACCGATCTCCCTGCACCTCCAGCTGTGCCCACATCACCCTCTGCCAGTCTCCTGGCTTCAGCCACATGTGGCATGTTACACTCATTCATTCACAGCTGGAGTCCGCTGACGTCTGTGCACACTGTGCGTGTCTGTGCTGATGTGTGCCCTGCCACCTGTTCTGTGTGTGCCCCCTGTCAGTGCACTGATGCTGCCCTGTACGGGGCGCCCTCTCTCCTGTTGCACTCGGTGTCAGCCCTCTTTGTATCTTCTCTCCTACAGGTGAAGCCGGAGACGTGTGTGGAGACCGTGGAGTGGGGAGACACCATTCAGCTGCACTACACGGTAAGTGCTCGGCCCCTGCTCCCCAGGCCACATCTGGGCCTCATAACTAACATCTGTAACAACAATCACACGTCAGCACTCCAGGCCGGCCCGCACACCCCGGGGGAGGAGCCTATGGTGGGGGGCGGAGCCACTGCTGGAGCACCACGTCATGTAATGGGGGCAGCGTGATGAGCTTGCTGCTGCACTTACAAGCCCAGTGTCTTTACTTTTGACGTCATCACTTACTGGCACACATACAGCCTGTATTATGAACAGAAATACAGGGTGATCCTCATCTGAGGGGACACTGTACACTAGTGCAAAATTGTCTCATTTGTCTTAGTTTCCATTATTTCTAAGGGTATGTTCACACATCAAAAGACACCATGTAAAAAGACGTTTTTAATGGGGCGCCATGCCATGCACATTTTATTTCTAGGTGTGGTTGGCAAAAAAAGGGGCATGGTGAAACTGCAGCAGAAACCTCAACTTTGTAATAATGCACATGAAATTACTCAAAAATATATTTTTACTGGGTGAGTTTACCTTTCTATTATATAGGTGTGTACCTACAGATACAGCTGTCAATCATAGAGTAGCACCGCCTACTTGACAACTGAGCTCAGAGTGAGCAGAGATTTTAATGAATAAAATACAAGTTATACAGATTCTTTTCCTACAACACTATATATCAATCTGCTCAGCTCTCCTGCTCTAACATACTGCCTGCAGATCATCCTGCGCTTTCAACTTGACAGGTCCCCTTTAATGTACAGCATCCTATATGCAATTTCACATATATATGTTCAGCTGCACTATTTTATGGCCTGCTTTGTAGTATTTAGGGGGGGAGTAGAGTAGCTACATACCGGTAGTATATTTCATAAGTCAAAGAAAAGCACCAATCTCCATTTCTATACCTCACCAAAAACACAAACTAGGTATTTCTACTGCATAACAAGCAGATTAGGGAAGGATAAACTAAAAAAAAAATCTCCATCAGTCTCCTAAGGGTCTCCAGATGACACCCATAATCTAGCACTGGCTGCCATCATCTTCCTCCTGCCAAGAAAGTAACTATAAGGCACTTGGTGGCATCTTATATTATGTAACGCAGGTGGCTGCTGACTTTACTGCATACTGTCATATAAGGTCTGGCCATATTATTGGGGGCTAGTATTGGTTGTATCTAGTTGGATACATTGCACAGGCCACACCATGCAGTTGTCAACCAGTCAGATGCTTGTCTTTTTTGTAACCTTCACTTGCAGAATGACATCTGGAATCTGATTCGCTGCTTTAGATAATGGGTTATAGTTTTATGTATGGCCGCCACATTATGTACCATATGTTGTTATAGGTCATATATTAGGAGATTAGTGATTACAATACTTTATTGTACATGTGGTCAAATGTATTTCCCATAAGTCAAATGTAACTAATAAATCTATAGCTGCTTAAATATGTATGTGATGGTAGGAATATAGTCATACTGAAATATTTACCCTGAATTTACCTCCTAAATGTCAACCCTTAAAGGATTTCCATTTGGATACTGTTAGAGATTGTGCATCAGGGTGTTTTGGACGACATTACATGTGCCAGGCAGGAATCCAGGCGTTTGCTTGTTTTGCTGTTATAAAGTACACTACTTAATCCCTGCATTTGGCTGCCTATAATAATTTATGCAGATTGTCGGTTTCTTTGACATGAGCGCTCTGCACTGAGCGAGAGTCTGTGAGATAGATAAATGCAGTGGAAAACAGAACGTGAGCCCTTTATGTACATAGCCTGCAGTGCACACATAGACAGTACAATTAGCTCTTATATTCCGCCAATGTGGACACTTCAGATCACATCTGGTATGAACAGCAATTGCTCATATACTGGACTTCTATTGTCAAAATAGATTGGACTCAATCTGATAGCAAAGCAGACGATTTCAGCTCTAGTATTTTCCTTGTCACATTGCTACCAATCGGTGGTCTGCTGCTCTATCAGTGTTACAAAAATGAGCAGATTCACTAATACTAAAGTAGCCCATACACATTAGATACACAGTGATGTGCAGAAGTTTTAGGCAAATGTGGAAAGAATGCTGCATTCAAAGTAGATTTTGTTTGAGATTTAATAATTTAAGTGAATGAAGCAAAGAGAAATCCAAATCACATCAATATTTGTTGTGACCACTCTTTGCCTTCAAAACAGCATCAGTTCTAGGTACACTTATACACAGTTTTTGAAGGAACTCAGGAGGGAGATTGTTCCAAACATCTTGGAGAACTAACCACAGATCTTCTGAGGATGTAGGCTTGCTCAAATCCTTCTTTCTCTTCATGTAATCCCAGACAGACTCAATGGTACTGAGATCAGAACTCTGTGGGGGCCATATCATTATTTCCAGGACACCTCCAAAAGCAGTCACACCAAATGCTGATGTCATTTAGACTTCTCTATTGTTCATGTACTTAATGTTGTTAATTTACAAAAAAATTAACTATTAACACTTCTATTTTTGAAAGCATTTTTACTTTTTAGATTTTTTTTTCACACCTGCCTAAAACCTTTGCACAGTTCTGTAGGTTGGCTGAATTTGCTGATTTTGGTGGGTTCACTGACCATCTCATATGTATGACGGTGTCCTGACATTTAGATGTCAACAGCTGGACCATTATATTCTCCAGGACACAAGTCACTGGCCAGATACAGCATTCGACTAACAATATCTCAGATGTATGAACAATTTAAAGTGTAAGTGCAGTTTTGTGTTTCATTTTGTTTTATTTGTTTCTTTGCTATTGTGTAGGGGGTGTTTGTAATACACTTAATTAACCTATATTATGTCCTGTTAATAGAATACAGGCTGCAAAGTTCGAAAAAATCCAAAGTTGCCCGAAAGTTTAGTTACGCTTTAAACTAAGCGTTGCCAGAAAGAGTCTGTCCCTTACACCCATCATCAATGCAGTAACTAGTGATATCTCCTTTTTTTTATAGCTAGTACTGCCATCTTGGTAGCATATGAAGGCTGAGAATCTCACACTTTTCTAGGTGCTATTAATCTGACAAGACACTGGAGCAGCAGGACCGGTAAAATCTGATTGTACATTGGTTTCTATCATTTTGATGGGAAGAATAGCACTCCATGCATTGTCAAATTTTCAAAGACTACCGATGGAAGCCCTGAACTATTCCTGCAGAGTGAACAGTGTCTAAGACATGCTTTTACTAAGCAGATATTCAGAGATCTATAGTTTTGATAAGTTATGGTATACACTTGTTGTCAGTAACTGCTACAGATTTTGCATTTTTAGTTGCAATTGTAGGTCATTTAGGGGTTTGGGAAATAGTTTCTGACCAAAAAGGTATTCAGTGCTGCAAAGTAATGTGTCAGGAACACTGCTCCATTTTTCCATTTTCTCAATTGAACCCAACTGAATATACCTGAGGGTACAATAACTTCCATAAAATATCCAGCAGTATTGTGAAAAACCAGGATCTTGCTCTCAGATTGACTGGCCTGTTGGTAAATTCTTGATAGAGGTTCCTCTGTGGTAAAGCCACCAATTACACTCAGGATATGACAGGTTGTATAAAAAGATGTCAAGCATTGATGGCACATCATCTTCTATATAACTCCTGCATCATGAATATGAAAGAATAACTTTAAGTCTGGTGTTTGAGATGGTGTGAACTGAGCGGTACTTATCTGCTGTCATATCGTTTGTATTAAATCCATGTGTCTAATATTGACACACCACAAATTGCCATCAAGTAATCTCAGGAAGATTCATGGCAGCCCTCAGTTGTGCTGACTTGCTGGAAGTGACAGTAGAAGGATGGAATGAACAGATAAAAGTTATTCTGCATTTATCTAGATTGCTGCACCGCTGCCTGCCTGACATGCAAATATATACTCCTGGCTGCGCTTGAAGAGGAGGTGTTTCTTCCTAGTCCACACCACTGAAAACTCTTCTCTTCATATATAATATGTCTAGATACCATTACCAGCCAATAAATATTGAATGGCCATACAATCCACCTATGAAGAATTATTTGTTATGGAAATAAAGTTCATTTCACTCAAAGCTTTGTAAGGCTCTGTTCATATCACATTAAAGAGAGTCTGTGACCAGAAAATTCAATATCAAACCAGCCACAGTACATTGTAGCGGACATTATGCTGAGCAATGGAATACCAACAGATGCACCATTTCCTTGAAAAAGCCATTTTTAGTAGCAGAAAAATGAGAAGTGTTCGTTCTGTTCGTTCTTCAGGGATTTTTTGCTGAAAACTCCCATTGAAATGAATTTAAAAATCTGCATTAAAATCATTATCCAAATTCTACTTCAAATTCCTGAAGGACGTTTTTTTGCTAAGGCTGTGACATGGGGTCACCTGTGTAACATGGTCAGATTGAGTATTAACCACACATAACTTCAGTATTTTAGCACATTACCTATACGTGATGCTCATGGGACCTACTGCCAGATTGTTGAGCTAAGTGTTGGGATCATGTGTTCTCTTCATGACTGTGTCATCTTTGCAATGATCAATATTATCTGTTCCTGTAATTTCTATGCTTAGTGTAAAATGACTGTACAAATATTATTTTAGCCGTATTTATTTCTACATAGACTGTGCACTCAGGATGGCAGAAAGTACAACCAGGATAGATGCAGGTTACACTGCACAGTTTATAGTACCATTTTATTAGTGGCAGCTTTTTTATTCACACTATCATTGTGGCTATATGTTACTTTGTTGTGCACTTAAGATGAAACATAATATATAAACGGTTTGCTAGCTGTTTTTATGAGAAGATCTATCAGAGACCTCCATGTGTACTGGGGTGCATATTTCTTGTGAACATGTAAGAGCTCACTATATACCTTTTGTATAAGGCATGTAACTAATATAAAGTATATTTTCCATCTATGATATAAATTATTTGATGGTCATTTTTCAGACCTTTGCATTTAATAGATATAAAGCAGAACTGGATGAGATCTTATATAACATAAGAGGAGGCCATTTATCTCTGTCTCATAGAGCTCTCTCATTAGCCTGCCTTCCAATAAAAAGCAGATAATTGCAGTAACAACCTGTTTTATGAGAACCGGATCCCAGGATTGTCCTTTTTTTTTAGAGTACAGACACTTTCTCCTGCGCTCTTGTTATATGCTATAAATATTGTAATTACGGTAGTAAACTGAGGATAAAGCCTCCTGTTAACGTGTGCGGCCATTGTATTTCATTGCAGCAATGATCTCACATTGGGTAATTATTGTGCAGTGTTTGGACAACCTGGCAGTGACAGCCGCATGAATTTCAGCTATAAATTTACAGAACAGAAATCTTACTTTAGAAAACATAAAGATTTTCATTTCTCTTTTTAAGGTATAACTGGTGAGAATCTGTAGGTGGCTGTTTCCTCGGGTCACCTGTGTAAAACTTGGATATATATATAAATGGCACATAGCATCAAGGAGCTGCAACATATTCAATACCGTACTGAGATTACAATTGAATTTCTGTAACTCAGACACACACAAGGACCAATTTCCTAGGGAGCCAATTGACCTATCAGTATGACTTTTGGAGTATAGGAAGAAACTGGTGATCCTGAAGGAAACCCACGCAAAAACAGGCGGAAACTCTGATACAAACTCAGTGCTGATGTTGACCTGATTGGATTTGGACCCAGAACCATGGCACTGCAATACTTATATGTCATGTACTGTTAGGTTACATTCACACTACTGTTATTAATGTCTGTTGCTGTCATCCATCATAGGACAACAGCAATGAACATTAGCAGAGTAATGGACACAGATAGAGCCCCCTCTGTGTCCATTCCCATTGACTATAATGTAAACTACATGACAGATGCTGCATTCTTTACTCGTTTACTTTTTGTAGTGGAAGAAAAAGTCCTGCATTAGTTTGTTACAGTGTATCAGTAGCTCTCCACAAGTGAAAATATCATAAAATGGTTCAGTTTGTAGACCAAATATTGGCACCCTCTACACTTTAACTGTGGGGATAATGTATTTATTTTGCTTACTTACAGTCATATGAAAAAGTTTGGGCACCCCTATTAATCTTAATCATTTTTAGTTCTAAATATTTGGGTGTTTGCAACAGCCATTTCAATTTGATATATCTAATAACTGATGGATACAGTAATATTTCAGGATTGAAATGAGGTTTATTGTACTAACAGAAAATGTGCAATATGCATTAAACCAAAATTTGACTGGTGCAAAAATTTGGGTACCCTTATCATTTTATTGATTTGAATACTCCTAACTACTTTTTACTGACTTACTGAAGCACAAAATTGGTTTTGTAACGTCACTGAGCTTTGAACTTCATAGCCAGGTGTATCCAATAATGAGAAAAGGTATTTAAGGTGGCCAATTGCAAGTTGTTCTCCTATTTGAATCTCCTATGAAGAGTGGCATCATGGGCTCCTCAAAACAACTCTCAAATGATCTGAAAACAAAGATTGTTCAACATAGTTGTTCAGGGGAAGGATACAAAAAGTTGTCTCAGAGATTTAACCTGTCAGTTTCCACTGTGAGGAACATAGTAAGGAAATGGAAGACCACAGGGACAGTTCTTGTTAAGCCCAGAAGTGGCAGGCCAAGAAAAATATCAGAAAGGCAGAGAAGAAGAATGGTGAGAACAGTCAAGGACAATCCACAGACCACCTCCAAAGAGCTGCAGCATCATCTTGCTGCAGATGGTGTCACTGTGCATCGGTCAACAATACAGCACACTTTGCACAAGGAGAAGCTGTATGGGAGAGTGATGCGAAAGAAGCCGTTTCTGAAAGCACGCCACAAACAGAGTCGCCTGAGGTATGCAAAAGCACATTTGGACAAGCCAGCTTCATTTTGGAAGAAGGTCCTGTGGACTGATGAAACAAAGATTGAGTTGTTTGGTCATACAAAAAGGCGTTATGCATGGCGTCAAAAAAACACAGCATTCCAAGAAAAACACTTGCTACCCACTGTAAAATTTGGTGGAGGTTCCATCATGCTTTGGGGCTGTGTGGACAATGCCGGCACCGGGAATCTTGTTAAAGTTGAGGGTCGCATGGATTCAACTCAGTATCAGCAGATTCTTGAGAATAATGTACAAGAATCAGTGACGAATTTGAAGTTACGCCGGGGATGGATATTTCAGCAAGACAGTGATCCAAAACACAGCTCCAAATCTACTCAGGGATTCATGCAGAGGAACAATTACAATGTTCTGGAATGGCCATCCCACTCCCCAGACCTGAATATCATTGAACATATGTGGGATAATTTGAAGCGGGCTGTCCATGCTCGGCGACCATCAAACTTAACTGAACTGGAATTGTTTTGTAAAGAGGAATGGTCAAAAATACCTTCATCCAGGATCCAGGAACTGATTAAAAGCTACAGGAAGCGACTAGAGGCTGTTATTTTTGCAAAAGGAGGATCTACTAAATAGTAATGTCACTTTTCTGTTGAGGTGCCCATACTTTTGCACCGGTCAAATTTTGGTTTAATGCATATTGCACATTTTCTGTTAGTACAATAAACCTCATTTCGATCCTGAAATATTACTGTGTCCATCAGTTATTAGATATATCAAATTGAAATGGCTGTTGCAAACACCCAAATATTTAGAACTAAAAATGATTAAGATTAATAGGGGTGCCCAAACTTTTTCATATGACTGTATATAGCACCATCATATTCCACAGTGCTTTACAGACGTCATTCACTGTCCCATATAGAGCTCACAATCTATATTCCCTATCAGTATGTCTTTGGAGTGTGGAAGGAAACCAGAGTACTCCAAGGAAACCCACACAAACATGGGGAAAGCATATAAACTCCTTGCAGATGTTCTCCCTTCTGCCCCATATCACCGTGCTGCCCTATATTAATGTTCTCTTGATCCATGAATCCAATGTCCAGTTTTGGTGTCACATGATATTGGTACATATCATTCATGACTTTTTTTGTATTTCATTTCATTTAGCAATAAAAATATTTCTTTGTGTCCCTAGGGAAGACTTGATGATGGTCGTGTCATTGATAGCTCCCTATCTCGGGATCCACTTGTGGTGGTGCTTGGGAAGAAACAAGTGATATCAGGTAAACCAGATTTAGATTACAATTTCTTTTTGTACTGTCTTTATGCCATAAATGCAATTTTGAGTAGTTAAAACATAGAACACTTTTACACATGGTGCCTGGAAAAAGTGTATCTTGTACTTAGAGGAAGTCTGTCATCTGAACCCAGCATATGAACCCAGCCCCGCAGATAGATTTAGGTTTAGGAACACCTGAATTTAACTGTGTTTTCCCCTTAGTAATTGCTGCCTCCATTGCCAAGATATTGCCGCTTTTGTCAATATGCCTTATTTATTTTTTGATCTCTATTAATTCCATGGTGCTATACATTTGAGGGTTTACATTGAGCTCTTTGGAGCAGGAATGGCCCTTGTTGCTTCAAAGAGCTCATTTGCAGATTGACAAAACAGCAATATCTCGGTAAAGGAGGGAAAAATACTGTTTAATTCAGGTGTCTGTAACCTATCTATCTGCTGGGATGGTTTGATATGCTGGATTTTGGTGACAGACTCCCTTTAAGGCTAAGGTCCCACATTGTGGAAACACAGCCTTTTTTTCTGTTGTGGAAACGCAGCTGAAAAAACACGGCATTTTACAGTACCAGCAAAGTGAATGCGATTCTTGCTAATCCCATCCACACATTGTGGAAAAGAAAAAGCAGCATGTCGTTTTTACCTGCAGAAATTTTTTCGTTTCCTTATAGATTTAATAAGGGAAGAAAAACCGCAGAGAAAAACGCAATGAAAAATGCTGCGTAAAAAAAACGCAATGTGTTTCAGGTGCGTTTTTGTAGCTGCATTCCGCAACGTAAGGCCTTAGCCTTAAGGAGTTTTCCATAGGTCATAAACAAATGGTCGCTGGGGTTCCTACTGATCATTAAGGGGTATTCCACAAAGGAATACAAGGTTGGAATTTACAGAAACAGCTGTATGTAGTTGTGCTAAATGGAAGGTACAATAACAGCATACCACAGCCATGTTTAGCTGTGTCCAAAACTTCTGCAGTTGTGGAAACAGTGTATCTTACTGTAATGTTCCTGTAACTCCTGTTTGCCTCTATTGGAGTTATGGAAACAGCATAGAGCATCCACATTCGTCTGTGTCCGTAACTCCTGACCACCATAGGGAGGGGAAGGCAGGCCATTAAGACCTGACATGGGAATAACACTTCCATACGGAGGTGCAGAGTCCTTTGTTCCTCCTCGCTGCATGACAGTAAGGAGGGGGAGATGAAATAGTGTGGCCGTGCTCTAGGGATGTTCAGTTTCCACCTATAGAAGAGCAGAGCAGAAGAGATGATTTTCTAACACTTCATTAATATCTCTCCAGAGGGATCACTGTGAAAATGATCCCAGCTATCGCCATATTAACCCTTTTTTATATCACTCTAAAACTAAGTTTTGGCACAACCAGAGCATTTGCATTATGTTCCCATTTTCTTTCTGGCAAAATTTATAGAGGATCATAAGTCTTTAGCAGTAGACAGGCAGAACATTGCACACAGTGCACAGTAAGTCAAGTACTTTTTGTTCTTCAAAATCAATAGGAACTGTGTACGACCCCAATGAGGGGCTTAAGTAGGGAACTTTGATACATTGAAAGGGATTATCCCATCAGAATCGACCCCTTTCAGAATGTATTTCTCCTGTTACCTTGGCAAACAGCTGAATTTTCTGCTGGGAACATGGACCAGGAAGACATCCCCTCTCCAATACCTGATCCTAGGGAAGAGTAGTATTACATGGAGGCCACAGAATGGAAGTTGCTGATACCAAAGCTCTTAGTTTTGGCTCATAGTTGAGGGTCTGAGGAAAGGAGACCCTCCATTATAATTTCCCTTTAGACCGGTGCATGAACAGGTTGTTGTCTATAATAGTTTTTTGTGCCAACTTTTTCCACAGTCAAGAAGAATCATTTGTAGGCTTGGATTTTAGGATATTTTCTCAGAGTTTTGTGGTTCTAGAAAAAAATGGCCTAGAGACGTGTTTTTTGTATCTGTTTTTTAAAACTAAGTGTATCCTAAAAAAATTTTTTGACCTCAAGTTTTTCAGGACCTGTTAGTGTAGTTTATAGTGCAGAAAGTGTGCCACGAGCACACACAGTGTCGGACTCTAACACAATAATGTTCCAGAAGACACCCAAAATTGAAGGTTACTATGGTCTATTTTCTAGGAGCTGTTAAAGGCTGGGCTCCCAGAATCATTTTATCTGGTGGGTCCAAGGAACCCAGTCAGACCTCGACCGCATTTTTAAAACCATATGCAGTAAAAAAAAAAATCCACGTTTCCTTTTCAGTTTGGCCACATTTTGTGACCAATGTGAAAAAAACAAAACAAATAGAAAACTGGTGTGAACATACCCTATGGGCTTATACACAACCCTGTTTTTTAAAAACAATGAGAGTGAATGAGTTTATCTACATATCTGAAAACGGACATGTTCTATCGTTGTCTGTTTTGCCACCCGCACATCCCCCAGTGAAGTCAATGGATCTATTTTTAACCGCTGTCAAAACAGTTTTGCATCTTAGTGACGGCTGTTAAAAATGGATTACTGGGTTGGCTCCAAGAAAAAAAAAGTTCCTTAAAAATGGATGCAAAATGTATGATACTAGGCTGTCAAAAACAGCCAGAAGGACACGGAACGGATGCATAGCAGATGCACAACGGCCATTAAAAACAGACCAATTAATTGATTTTTCACAGGCGAGAAATGGATATGGTCATGTAAATATGGCCTTAGACAACATTGCTGTGAAATGTTTTTTCTAATTTCAGGGAACTGGTCTACATCACACCAAGTCTTGACTTCCCTGCATCAGTTCTCACTTAAAGTTATTATAGCTTAACTGTTGCCCTGTTTGTAAGAGGATATAAGTAGCTGGGAAGAGAACATATTTATTACTGGAGTGTCCAGAGCAAGAGAACATCAAACATTTTACATTTCATGCCTGATATTTCCTATCTCTGCAGAGCAGCAGCCCTAAAAACCCATTTATTAGAGTGTCAGGAGTGTATTTTACAAGCAGCACTAAGGAAACAACATCTCTATTGGTTATAGAGCTTGCTGGTCTGAGCTGTGGAAACATATCTACAAGCAATTTCATTCTGCATTTGGGATGCTTGGTTTCTCTTATCTTTATACTATTCAGGCTGTCCTTAAAGTGCCACATAGAATAACTACAGAATGGAAACAATTACTGTTTTGTCTGTCAGGAAGCAAACACTGAAAATATTATTACATTAATATGATGTAAAAAGAAATAAATATATATAGCAATGTTCACCAAAGCAGAATATTTTGTTATTTATTTCAATAAACAATTTCACTAGTTCTTACAGTTATATCATGAAAAAGAGCGGAAGAAGCGCTGTCTCCTAGACTCCCACATTAAGTTGGGGACATCACTATGTGGTTAAGAATTAGAGTAAGAATTGTAGGGTCATTTCTACAACCATTTACTTGAAAAATGCTTTAGCTATGACAGCTATTTCACGTCTGGATATGTGATTTTGCTGCAGATTTTCATGTGATAGTGAAGTTGCTGTCATTTCAAGTGGCTAATAAGAAAAAAATTACTGTGTGTATACAAGAGGAATAACACTATATGGCCATTATATGACTTGTATCCTGCATTTATCACCAGCTTTACCCTCTGCTGGCTCTTACTCTCTAATTTTCAGTTCTCCATGAGCTGGTGGGTGAAGATGAACTGCCATGATGTTTCCCGTAGACAGCACAAGCTCATAAGCAGCAGAATGAAGGACATTGTAGAGTAGGAAATGTAGGTGCAAATCAATGAGAAAGGGTGAAAAAGTAGAACACTGGAGGGGATTCATAAAGACTAGCCTATTTTACACCAGTCTTGATGTTCCCTGCTTCAGAGTCATCATGAATTAGGCACTTCCTCTTAGCAACTATGTTCCTATGGGAAAATCTATCACAGCTCTGGGACTGCCATAGATTCTGCAATCATTTACTTCACTTTTGAGGTCCTGCCAACCCCCCACTCACCAATCATTGATTCACATATCAATGTATTTGCACATAGTGTCTTTTCTGTTGTGCGATAGATTTATTAACCATTTGTGTCAGAAATGACTGTCATATAGGCCACGTACATCCGTTTTTAAAAGTGGAGTGATAACTAGGCATGGCTGTGTGCTTAGCCAAAATGTAGAAACATTTATGAAGTGTGACTTTTTAAAGTGTTGCAAAATCTTTGCACAATCTCACTCTAGAAAGGTGGGTGGTGTAATTATTAAAGAAACATCTCTAGACATATTGGTGCATTAAAATATCAAAATTTTGATGTCTATAACAAATAACTGCAACCCCCTCCAACAAAACTATGTATTTGGAGGAGGTTTAAAGCTCTGATCAGAGGTTTGACCTGTTTAGATGCAAAATGGAAAAAAAAATGGAATTCACTGGTGGAGTCAATTTGCTTTCTAAATGCAAAATCAACCAACTTTCTAAACAGTCCTCAGTAAAACTTGTTGCTGTAGAGTCAGTGTAATTTCTATACATAGCTGTCTGTGCTGCTGCTTCAGATATGGCTCATGGCTGTATCAGCTCTCTTTGCACTCTTTTTTTTCCCTCAGTATTTATAATAGAGAGAGGAAGAATTTGTACAGAGCAAATTATAAGACAGAGTAGAGGACACAGGTGGAGAGCAGTGGTAGCAGTACAGAGAATAAAAGAGAACCCAAAGCAGGATCTGTAAAGGCAGGAAAGTGAGATCCCCCATATCATATACCATTATTCAAGGGAGAGGAGAACCCTCATGGGCTGTAGAAGGAGAAATCAGTTCAGAAATAAAACTATACTGATTCCTGACAGCTAGTGAAGCCAGCCAGCATCCTGTACACACAGACCGGAGTTTATTAAGAATGACAATTCTTATTCCACTCCTAATGGATTCCCTGACAGGCAAACAACTTGCCAGAATTCAAGGTAGCAGGGGCGGCAGCAGACGTAGCATTGCTTATACAATGGTCAGACAATTTTGTAATAGAGATTACTGTCATTACACATATATAAAGCTGTATGAGCCGTCACCAGTCATGTCCTTTAACATGCAGATGTTGCCTGGACATATAAAGCTAGTCTGATACGGCATCATATCCTTTGAGGTAATGTTGAAGCATAAACAGAGGAGGGTACGTTTTAGGGATTCTAACTATGGAAGGGTTACTATAGGAGTTGTGATAGGCCTGTCTGAAAAGATATGTCTTTAGTTTACGCTTGAAGCTGTGGAAATTGGGGGTTAATCTAATAGTCTGGGATAGAGCATTCCAGAGAAGTGGTGCAACTCGGGAGAAGTCTTGTATACGAGCGTGGGAGGTTCTGATAATAGAGGATGCTAGTCTTAGGTCATTGAGTGAACGGAGAGTATGGGTTGGGCAATAGACAGAGATGAGGGAGGAAATGTAGGGAGGTGCAGCATTATGGAGAGCCTTGTGTATGAGGGTGATAAGTTTATATTGTATTCTGTATTGAATAGGCAGCCAATGTAGTGATCGGCACAGACCAGAGGCATCGCTGTAGCGTCTAGACTGATAGATGAGCCTGGCCGCCGCATTCAGAATAGATTGTAGAGAAGAGAGTTTAGTAAGGGGAAGACCGATTAGTAAGGAGTTACAGTAGTCAAGGCGAGAGTGAATCAGGGCAACAATAAGTGTCTTTAGTGTATATGTGGTAAGGAAAGGGCGGACAAATATATACTTTCTATATCAGTTTCTCTCGGTTTTCTAGATCTCTGCTTGCCGTCATTCATTCTGCTTACTACTAGTGAATAAATATAATGATACAATATAAATATAAATATGGTGATGTACAGTCCATGGTCATGTGATATACAGTCCATGGTCATGTGATGGACACACAGGTGCACGACTCGTTACAGTCACAGCACAGTAATCTGACATCTGCCTGGTAACGAGCTATGCACCTGTGTGCTCGTCACATGACCATGGACTGATTGTTATCCACTAGAAGTAATCAGAATGAATGGCAGCAAGCAGAGATCTAGAAAACTGTGAGGAATTGATACAGAAATTATATTAGAAAATTGTTTAACATTTCATTATACAAACAATAATATTTGTCTCTCAATATTTGTCTGAAACTGGACAATCCTTAAATTATAAAATATCACATCAATTGAGATCTTCACAATTTCTTGATTCACTGCAGTCAACCTTAGTAGTTCAACATCCAAGTCCAACTTGTACTGAATGTCATTCTCTTCTATTTGTCAGCTTAATACATGCAGACCTGCATGCTGCTTATGGTATGACATTCACTATTCATATGCCTTAGTTCCTGGGCTAAAGATGTATTTATCTGCACTGGTAGTATGTCGCACAGCTAAACTTTTTGAGTTTACTCCAGTCAACCACAATTTTACAACATGGATTTAGGCTTAGAGTATTTTACTGCCACTACTGGCCTCTGTAAATACATTAATATGATGAAACAAAGAGGCCACTAGCACGATTTCATGCAGCTGTTTAAAACTGCAAGGACGTACTGGTATGTCCTTGCAGAATAAGACATCCACTATCTGGACGTATACACTCTATGGGCCGTCTGGAAGTGGTTAAAAAAGGCGCAAATGATAAATCCGGTGAACACATGTTGGACATCCTGGGGACGGACATCGAGATTGTGAACACCTATAAGTACCTGGGTCTGCTCCTTAATAATAAGCTGGACTGGGCAGATCATATGGAGGCCCTGTACAGGAAGGGCCACAGCAGGCTCTACCTGCTTAGGAAGCTGAGAGCCTTTGGAATCCGGGGGGCACTTCTTAGGACTTTCTTCAACTCGGTAGTGGCATCAGCCATCTTCTTTGGAGTGGCCTGCTGGGGGAGCAGTATATCAACCAGGGACAGAAATAAACTTGACAAGCTGATTAGAAAGGCCAGCTCTGTCCTGGGGAGCCCACTGGACCCAGTGCAGGTGGTGGGTGACAGAAGGATACTGTCCGTGGTGAGCTCCATGCGGGAGAATAACTCCCATCCCATGCATGAGACTGTGATTGCGCTGGGCAGTACTGTCAGTGACCGACTGCTCCACCCTAGGTGTGAGAAGGAGCGCTATCGGAAGTCTTTCCTCCCCACCGCGGTTAGGCTGTACAACCAACACCGACCTAAGCGGAGATCATTACATACAGAGAACTGAAATATCTCTCTGCCTGTTAAATCCCCCCCCCCCCCTCTGCTACGTCCTATCTGTCTGTCTGCTATTAATGTAATGCCTCTCACCTTGGAACATTCCTGTACATGTTGTATTTGTATTTGTATCTGCTTATCTTATCTTTGCTGCTGTAACACACTGAATTTCCCCACTGTGGGACTATTAAAGGACTATTATTATTATTATTATTATTATTAACCAGCCACGCCTACTTTTCTTGCCAAAATCACAAAGTGGCGAATAGGGCATTCTCACATAGAAAAAAGGCGCAAACACTTCATAAATCCGGCTCAATGTTGGAAAAGGAGCAAGAAAGGCACAGCACACGCCAAAATCGGGCGCAAACAAGTTGATAAATGTAGTAGTTGCCAAATCAAGAGCAAGATTGCTGTAAATGAAAGCAACTTATGAATTTGTATGGCCTCAGAATTGCCTTGCATCTATTCTTTGGTCCCATCTTTGAGCAGCAGAGGGCTATCAGTTATATCCAGAGTCCCCGGGTAAACTTGTTTTACTTGATCTAAAGCAAATAAATATTTATTCAGTTCAGAGACTTTCATAGCCATTGAAATGAGACTGGAATGTTTCAATGTTTGAAATTTTTTTTTTTTCTGTGTTCACAGGTTTGGAAAAGAGTCTTCTAGGAATGTGTGTTGGGTGAGTATATTAAAACCAGTGTAATGTCCATCTTCTGCAGTCTATCGCTTCTGCTCTTTACTGACTGGCCATACCCATTAGTCTAATGTTCAGCAACACTGACCACTTAAACCAAAAATTCATTTGTTGAGTTAATTTTAATCATTTGGAGTAGCAGTCTCGCGAAAATTTTTATTGTCTGGCCAGTTAGAAAGGAATGTGATGTAAATTTTAGTGAAGGTAATCTCTTCTTACTGGTGGCTTAGAGTTAAAGGGGTTATCCAGTATCTAATATTGATGGGCTATCCTTAGACATCAATAGGACAGAGCTACAGTACCTACAGTTTTTACAGCGAGTGAGCAGCATGGCTCGCGGTATGTAAACAATACCAAGAGGCGCACTGGATAGGCCAACCATACTAGAAGCAGGATAACCCCTTTAATGGTACTACACTTACCCCCATTGCCTTGGGTAACCTTTGATTCTGCACTGTCCTTGAGGCCTCACATCCAAACCCTCAATACCTCCTCCCACCTCCAGCTCAAAACAACCATTGAATCCGCTCTTTCCTCAACCCTAAAAGTACAAAAATACTAGTCCACGCCTCTTCATCTCCTTCTTAGACTACTGCAACATCCTTCTTTGTGGCCTCTCAGCAAATGTTCTTGATCCCTTTCAGTCCATTCTCAACTCTATCATTCATTTAATCCATTATTCTCTGTTTGTTCTTCATCACTCTCTCCCTGTTTCCAATGGCTACCCATTGCCCAGCGAATAGAGTTTAAAATGCTAACTCTGATATTCAAAGCTGTCCACAACCTGTCCCCTCCATACATTGCTGGCCTAATTTCCCACTCCCCACATATAATCTCTGATGCTCTCAGGATCTCCTGCTTGGCTCTTACCTGCATCTTACACAACCACCTCTAAGACTTCTCCTATGCATCCCCCATACTTTGGAACCCACAATCACAATACATAAGACTTCCCACCACAATTGCATCCTTCATGAGGACACTAAAGATTCATCTCTTCAGCAAAGTTAACAACCTCCAATAACCCCACTGCCACCACACCACTATCTGAACAACTTCTACCCCCACCTACTGTCTCTGTCCCCCTACCCCTATAAATTGTAAGTCCTTGCAGGCATGGTCCTCTATCTAACTGTACCAGTTGGTCACTAATTGACATTAGATTCATACTAGCATCATGTTGTCCATTGTTCTGGTTTATTGGAGGACCAGAACAACGGACTAATGGGCCGCTAAAACAGTGGACACATACAACTTAAATTGCCAGACAAAAAAAAGTTGTGGGTGCAGGACTTATTTGTCTTGCACACACAATTTTGCGATTTTGGTGGACACTGGGATAAAGTCTATTGTACTTGTTTTTCTATGTGCATTTTGTATGTAAACCCTCTTCAGATGTAAAGCTCCATGGAATTAGTAATAAATAAATGATATTTGTGAGTTATCTGCTCTCTCACTCTGACTCTCTAACTGACCCAGCTTCTTATGTGTGGACAGGACATCAATTTTCTACTCTTTCCTATGACACTCGCATTGAGGCTATCATATGACTGAATAGAGAAACTGACTTCCTGTCCACACATTAGACACTGTGTGATTTTGAGAGTCAGTGTTGGTCACATGACCAGAAGGGAGCGGATATCTCACATTTACAGCCTCCAGTAAGAAGATTACCTTCATTACTATTTACATCATGTACCTTTGCAATAAGGTAGAGAATAAATATTTTTGTTGGAAAGCTACTTTAACCCTTTGCCAACATCTGCCATAATAGTATGGTGGATATCAGCTCTTTAAATATGGAGCTCATTCAAAAGCAGAGTGGACACCATGACCACCAGGTCTCCGCAGTTTTGTACAATGGAGATCCGGTGGTAATGCCCACAACTGAGTTTCCTCTGATCACAGACATTAACTCTTTTTGCTGCCACTGACCGTACTCCATTCCCCCTCCAATGTCGTCCCTATCTGGTGCTTTAAATTTCATTTCATTTTGAGTATGTGTGCAGTAAATATCTCATCCCATATAATCTGACTATTGCTTGATTCACAGCACAACCAGAGAAATCCTCCATTTTGCTTGTGGTTTCCACATGTACTACAATTCCACTTTCTATTGTATCTCCCCTTGTTAAGATGTCATACTTGGCTTTCTTGAAGTTTTAGTATGTTATCTTCTCATCTATAGAAAGTATCATGTGGATAAAAGCACTTGATGAGATTCTCCCCCAGAACATTGAATATCACCTCTTACATCTCTTTTTCTCAGTCTTCTCTTTGTCCTAAGATCGAAGAGATTTAAGCCCCATATCTTTTAACAACCTAGCTAGATTGCTTTGAAATAAATAATGGAATGATTGATATATACAGGATCTCACCATGAAGAAAGGTATTTTTAATGGTAAAGCTAGGTTGGATCTGTAGTGACCTCTCAAACCTGTTTCAGATGAGCGATGCTGCTGACTTGTTTTGTATGAGGAATTTCTTAGCGGTGATGCTCAGCTAGCCATCGATATTGTATCATATGGCTGTGGATACCGTTGGGGATATTTTGTACATTTTTGTATATTTTGATATTTTGTTACGATATCACATTGTATTCACTATTTTCTCTGTGCCATGCGTTTTTGCACTCCCCTTTTAACTCCTCCTAAGCAATGTTACAAGAGTTATGTGGAGAGTAAAAACTGTCAGTGTATACTGCACCAGAAGGGTTAACTTACTAATATAGACGCCGGTCCCATCACACTGATTCTAAGCTTTTCACAGCCCTGTCAGTGAACCAGAAGTCCTCTATTTCAGCCTGCATTTCTTCACATTTCTAACCTCACTGAACTCCGGCTGCTTGGAGTCCCCCGGCAGTGCTACTCACCTCCCCTGGTCTCCAGCGTGACTCCCTGTCCTCTTCAGGCCTCCTCAATGATGTCAGGGAACATTGAGGCCTGTGATTGGGCCTCAGCGGTCACGTGGCATTGTAACAAATAGACATCATTCAGGAGGCCCAAAAAGCACAGGGAGTTGCACCTGAACCTAGGAGAAGTGAGTAACACTGTTTATGTTTGCTCACTTCACCTGGGCTCCGGTGTGACTCCCTGTCCTCTTCGGGCCTCCTCAATGATGTCAGGGACCATTGAGGTCTGTGATTAGGCCTTAGCGGTCACATGGCATTGTGCATACCTCTCAAACGTCCCGGAGTCTGCGGGACAGTCCCGGATTGTGGGTCCTGTTCCGCCATCCTGGTCGGTGGGAGGTATGTCCTGGAGAGGACGCAGATGAGTTGAATACAATGATGAAGCAGGAGCTGTCCGTGGACAGCCCCTGCTTCATCACTGTGCTCCTGTATGCTCCGGCCCCGGGAGCTGTAGGCGCGATGTGATAACGTCACTCACATCACGCCAGCAGCTCCCTGAACACTCTGGAGAGGGAGACCTCAGACAGAGCAGCAGGGGAGCGAGGAGAGGTGAGTATCAGTGTTTTTATTATGTTAAACTTTGGGGGCAAATGTAAAGTGGACATTAAACTGGGGGCAGATGAAAAGGGGACATTAAACTCTGGGCAGATGAAGGGGGGACATAAACTGGGGGCAGATGAAGGTGGACAATAAACTGGGGCAGATGAAGGGGGAACATTAAACTGGGGACAGATGAAGGGGGGCATTAAACTGGGGCAGATAAAGGGGGACATTAAACTGGGGGCAGATGGAGGGGGGGCATTAAACTGAGTGCAGATGAAGGGGACATTAAACTGAGGGCAGATGGAGGGGGGCATTAAACTGGGGACAGATGGAGGGGAGGGCAGATAGAGCATGCCATTAAACTGGGGGCATGTTGGAAGGGGACATTAAACTGGGGGCAACTGGAGGAGGACAGTAAACCGTAGGGGTAGCTGGAGGGGGACATGTCTGTCTCTAGTTGCCCTCAGTTTAATGTCACCCTCCAGCTACCCCCACAGTTTAATGTCCCCCTCTAGTTGCCCCCAGTTTAATGTCCCCCCTCCAGCAGCCCCCACGGTTTAATGTCACCCTCCAAATGCCCCAGTTTAATGTTTAAACTGGGGCACCAGGAAAGGGACTTCATACTGTGGGGTAATTGGAGAGGAACATTATAATGTGAGGGCATATAATGGATGACTGTAGGAGCATTATACTGTGTGGGGGCACATAGAAAAATGGATGGGTGGAGTCAACATAGAAGTGTGTTGAGCTAAATATGCCACAACGAGCTGCACATACTGTCCCTCTTTCTATCATTTGAAAGTTGGAAGGTATGCATTGTGACGCATAGACGCCATTCAGGAGGCCCGAAAAGGACAGGGAGTTGTGTCGGAGCCCAGGAGAGGTGAGTAACACCATTTATTTTTGCTCGCCTCCCCTGAGCCCCCGCTTATTTGAAGAGACCCCAGAGTATAATAATAGTAGTTCCAGTTCTTGTTTGTTACTGCAGGTAAAAACTTGCAAATATTGTAATAAGTGAACCAAAATAACCATTGTACACAAAATCAACAGTGCAGAATCAGCAGTGCAGACCCTTCATTCCCAGGATCAGTGCAGGCTCCAGAGTTCAGACACACATTGGTATATCCTAGCAATAGGCCATCACTTTATGAGGGTTCAATCTCCATTTAATTTTCAACCTGTGCTACAGTATGGACGACCACAAGGCAAAATTGGCACACAAATTCACAACTCTGTATCAACCCTGTAGTGCTACAAGGTCAAGGTTATAATCTGGTGGCATTTGATTCAAGCATAGTCTCCTATCTCATCCTCGCTCCATAACTTCTTAACCAGCTGTTCAAAAGTCACAATAAATGACATTTTCCATGTAGATGACAAACGTGCCCTATGTGTAGTAGAAAGCCTAATCTCGGATGTTTGTTCTTTTCACACTCCAGTCATCTCACTGTGTCCACAGAAAATGACTGATGCACCTAGACAGACCTGGCAGGACACAAAAGGTCACTGGTCTATAAAACACACCGCCTTTCTAGCGCTGAATAATTTTCCATGCCAGGGAACACTACTGAGCATTGGACCAAGCCATAATAAATAGAATTATGGATGTCTCTTGTGGAATTAGTCAAATTGCAATTAAATGAAATCATTGCTGTTGTCTTGCTTGACATTATTTAATCTCGTGTTATTAAATTTATTTCACACTCTGTGGTCGGTATGCAAATTTTATATTTCAGTATTATAATGTTATTATAGCAAACTTTTCCAGGGAAATCTCCATAGCCCACCATGCAAATGTGTAAGAGACAGCCAATGTTGTCCTAAGCTTTATTTGTCTGTATAAACTGTTAATGTTGAATGTATTTCTGTGATTCTGTTCCTTTAAGACAGCAGCCATTGTAATTGTGACATGATGCTGGAGTGACTTCCCCCCCCTTTTATGTCAGCTTGCCTGTTCTGCAGACAGAATGTGAGCAGAGAAGCAGGAAGTGACGAGACAGAGAGCAGCAGCCATCTTAGGAAGTGTTGTATTGAACTGGTGTGGAGATTTTTCTGTACAGCTAAGCTGTATCTTGGTCCAGAGACAAACAGAGTGTAAAGAGACAACAGGACTAGTGAGTCCACGTGAAAGGAACTGTGCTCAGTGGCTGATCAGTGAGACTGACATTGTGACTGTGTATATGGATACCACAGATAGAGACTCGCAGTGCTGTTGATGTACTGGACAGCACCTGCTAAACCCCGGCTTACATCCCAGCTCAGTGTATGGATTCGGCAGGACTGTCAGTGTGCTGAGTGGAATCTGCTGTTGGATTACATTGCATTCATTGGGTTTCCCTGTTAAAGAGGACTTCATTTCTCCCAAGATCCTGATAACCGTGAGGAGAGGACGTTTCGCTATAAAAGAAAGGAACGACTTTGGGCCCCACCGCGCGCTTCTACAGACTGTAAGCGGTCCACCTGGACCACTGGGGAAAAGGGGGTGCACCCAAATGTGATGTCAGGGTCAGTTAGGGATAGTTTTGAGTATATTGTTCATTCAGTGTCCATACTGCAGAATTGGACAGAGTAAAAGTAGAAACCATTGCAGAATTTGCCTTGAAATTGTTCATGCTATATTGTATATTTTGCTTGTCTTTATCCCTGTCATTTTACCTTCAAATAGCCTTTATTAACTTATAGTAAATATATATTCTTTTCTTGAACTACCGCGTGTGCGTTCATTTCTGGTTGCGGAGACCAAACCACCTGCCTTGCTCTCGGTTCACAAATTGGCGTAGTCGGCAGGATCCGCTTACCAGAATGGACGGTGACGCACCCGTTCGGGAGAATGGTGCTGGAGGAAGAATGCCAGCAGGGGCTATAATGAGTCAGTTAGCTAAATTTGATGGCAATAATATGTCAGTGAGTATGTGGGTGGAACAGATACGAATGATACAGCGAATGTACCAGACCGCACCAGAAGTACTAGTAGAGCTAGCAATATTGACATTACAAGGGGATGCTAAGACCACGGTGATATTGAGGCCATTTGAACAAAGGCAGACATTTGAGCAAGTAGTCCAGATTCTAGAAACCATTTATGGAGAAACTGCATTGCTGGGGTCTCTGCAGGCTCGGTTCTTCCAGAGGGTACAACAGGAGAATGAAAGCCTTCCCCAATATGCAAATGCCCTACAAGAACTGCTCCGAGATATTCAAGTGAAGGAAAGAGGGGGCTCGCCAGCCTTCTGTAACCCTGATCGGACTCTCCGTGACCAGTTTGTCCTGGGGATACGTGACGGCAGTTTAACTGTGACTATGCAGGATTTTATACGACGAGAGACTGATGCTAAATTCCATGATGTACAGGTAGAGGCCATCTCCCGTGCCAATAGTATGTTCCCGAAGCCCCAGACCGCAGTTGGAGTTACTTTGTCACAGGGGGCTAGTTCTGGCTCAGAGACAGTAGAAAAGGGGACGGTTAAAGAAATTCTCACAGTAATGCAGAAACTGCAAGAGCAAATGGAACACTTGCACACCCGTTGTGATGAACATTCTATGAAAATTGCAGACTTCCAGAAAACTGGAGGTGAAAGGGTGAGCCGTCCATACCCAGAAAATCAGAATCACCCACCACCCCGCTGGAGGGATGAGGATAGGACCTACCGAAGGGGTCCAAATCAGTTAATGCAGTGCTCAGGAGAAATCGAAGGGGCTTACCGAAGGGGCCCAAACAGATGGCCAGAACGACGGGAGATACGCTGCTGGGAGTGTGGACGGATGGGCCACGTTGCTGCTAGATGTCCAGAGCAGCGACAAACTTATGAGAGACCGCCGTTAAACTGAAGTCCCCTGCTGCTGTAGGGCGTGTAGTAGGGGAGACTGACAAGGAGACTATGTGGGGAGAATGCCCTAATGATGACCTGATCGCTGCAAGTCCTGTTATACAGGTGGAAATGGAGGGTATTCCGGTTACCGGGATGATTGACACGGGTTCCCAAGTAACGACCTTGAGTAGAGACTGTTATGAACGGTACTTCCAGCAACATGTGAAATATGATCCCCATACATTCGTACGAGTGGTCGCAGCTAACCAGTTACCAGTTCCAGTCGTGGGAGTGGCCTGGATGAATGTCCGGGTATGTGGCCAAGATCTGGGTAGGAAAGGCATTGTGGTGGTACAGGAGTCACATGAAGTAAAGGTCCCTGTCATTTTGGGGATGAATGTGTTAAAAGAATTAGATCAGATCCTCTTTGAAAAGAAAGGTCACGGTTATTGGAAAGAAACCACCACCCATCGGCCTACTCAAACAGCTTTCCAGCGGCTGATCCGGACATGTGGCTTACAGAAAAGTTCGGATGCGCAGCGTCCTCTGGCTCGAATTTCAGTTCCTTTGCATACAAAAGTTACACTGCCACCCAGTCGGGAGACAATAGTGTCTATGCCCGTAGGCACCTGTCGGAAACTAGAGGGCATAGCTGTGTTGGTAGAACCACTGCAGGCAGCCGAAGGAGGTGTTGATCCGCTAGTGGCCCGTTCCTTGGCAATAGTTCGCAATGGAAGAGTACCACTTCGATGTGTAAACACTCAGGACCAGAGTGTGGACCTGACCCCAGGGAGGCAGCTGGCTAACATCTATGTGACTCCGGAGGAAGTAAGGAAAGTAACTCCAATGCAGCTGAAGCCGACTGAAAGGGATGAGTGGACCGTAACTGTGTCCATGGGAGAAGATGAGGAACCCACCTCTGAATGGAATGGCCGTGCAATTCGAGAACAGATGAAGATGGATGCAAGTTCATGTTCTCTGGAATGTGTGCAGAAGGTAGATGAACTGTTGTGGGAGAACCGAGCCGCCTTTTCACGGTATGCTGAAGATTTTGGATGTACCACAGGGATCTACCATGAGATTCCCACAGGAGACACCCCTCCAATTAGAGAGCGCTACCGACAAATTCCTCCACAGTTGTATCAGGAAGTAAAAGAACTGTTAGCTAAGATGCTACAGGGTGGGATCATCCAAGAAAGCCAGAGTCCCTGGGCAGCTCCTGTGGTGTTAGTAAGAAAAAAAGATGGGTCCATCCGATTTTGCGTAGACTATCGGAAGTTAAACGCTTGCACCGTACGAGATTCCTACCCCTTGCCACGGATTAAGGAGTCCCTCTCAGCGCTGGGGAGAGCCCGGTACTTCTCCTCACTAGATCTGGCTAGTGGGTATTGGCAGGTGCCGATGGCCACAAAAGACAAGGAGAAGACGGCATTCATCTTGCCCATGGGACTATACGAATTTAACCGGATGCCCTTCGGGTTGACAAATGCACCCGGAACGTTTCAGCGGTTGATGGAGAAATGTCTCGGTGACTTCAACTTTGAGTTCACTCTCATCTACTTGGATGACATTATAGTGTATTCTGCGACCTTTGAAGACCATCTCCACCAGTTGGGGCAAGTATTTCGAAGATTGCGGGAACATGGGCTCAAATTGAAACCCAGTAAATGTCGGTTGTTCCAATCTGAAATTGATTACTTGGGTCAC
The DNA here is from genome assembly GCA_947044405.1 of Leptodactylus fallax. Classification (NCBI taxonomy): domain Eukaryota; kingdom Metazoa; phylum Chordata; class Amphibia; order Anura; family Leptodactylidae; genus Leptodactylus; species Leptodactylus fallax. The sequence goes on from CAMRHE010000385.1 coordinate 1,838,126, forward strand.
CGCGTATCAGGAGAAGGGGTGAGACCATCAAGAGACAAGATAGCGGCTGTTCAAGATTGGCCAATACCGACTACCCTGCGAGAAGTGAGGGCGTTCCTTGGAGTAGCCGGTTACTATCGACGGTTTATTAAGGATTTCGCCAAGGTAGCAGCACCACTTAATGCTCTCCTACGAGGCACATCCGGTGGTCCAAAGAACCGGTCCGTGAAGTGGGGACCTGAACAGGAACAAGCCTTCCAGGCATTAAAGGATGCACTGACAACAGCCCCAATCTTGGCATATGCTGATTACCACTTGCCGTTCCAGCTGTATACGGATGCAAGCCTGTATGGTCTTGGAGCAGTGCTTTCCCAGCTTCAGGATGGCCAGGAGAGGGTCATAGCGTACGGCAGCCGGTCTTTGAGAGATTCTGAAAGAAACCCCGAGAATTATAGTTCATTTAAGTTGGAGCTGTTGGCACTGGTATGGGCCATGACCGAGAAATTCTCTGAATATTTGACCGGTGCTGAAGTTTTAGTACTGACTGACAACAACCCACTAGCTCACCTGGAAAATGCCAAGCTCGGGGCGTTAGAGCAGAGGTGGATAGCCCGAATGACTAAGTTCAATTACCGCATTAAGTATCGGTCCAAGACAGAGAACCAGAATGCTGACGGGCTTTCTAGGGTAACCGCCCAGACCCCCACAGTAGACGTGGATCATGAGTTGGAGCATGTGGAGGTGCCCGACTTCAGCAGATTTTCACAGGCCTTGACCGCCACTAATCAGTTTGAGATGGAGGGGACTGAAATGGCTCCTTTCTTTGGTCCCTCACGACAGGAATGGGCACAGATACAACAGACCCATGAGGGGCTGGCACAGATGATCAAGTGTGTTGAGAAAGGCCAGAAGCCCTATAGAGAGGAAAGAGAACGACTGACACGTGAGATATTATCTGTTCTGAGTCAGTGGGAAAAGTTGGAGTTGAAAAATGGAGTGCTATGCCGAAAGGTCTATTTACCTTCTGAGATCGACATTCGATACCAAATTGTGGTGCCTAGTGAACTGGCTCGCTCGTTGACAGTTGAGGCTCATAATAAGAATGGACATTTTGGTCATGAGAAGACCTTTCGTTGGTTACAGCGACTGATTTACTGCCCTGGTCTTCGTCAAATGGTCGAAGAAGTATGCCGCAGCTGTCGAACTTGTGAGATCCATAAGGCAATAGAACAGAGAGCTCCCCTGCAAACCATCGTGACCCAGGAACCTTTAGAAATCGTCATGATAGACTATCTAATGGTGGGCCCATCCAATAGCGGACACCAGTATTGCCTCGTAATGGTGGATCACTTCACCAAATTTGCGGTGGTAACCGCCACCAAGGACCAGACAGCTGAGTCAGCAGCTCGTGCTCTGTGCCAAGATTTCATTCGAGTATATGGGTGCCCTAAACGCATCCACTCCGACCAGGGTGCCTGCTTTGAGGGACACGTAATGAAAGAAGTTCAACGTATCTACGGGATAAAGAAGTCGCACACGACTCCATACCACCCTCAGGGAAATGGGGCCTGTGAAAGATTCAACAGAACTCTGCTACAGATGCTGCGGACTCTGGAGGAAGACAAGAAGTTACAGTGGCCTCAGTTCTTGTCTGAAATGGTGTGGGCCTATAACAATCAGGTCCATTCTACAACGGGGTACTCTCCTTATACACTTCTCTTTGGGCGGTCTGGGCGAAGTGTAGGAGAATTACAGTTGGATGATGTGGATGGGTTCCCTCCGAGGGATCCAACCTCTTGGGTGCGGGCGCACCGGCAGAGACTTGAGACGATCCATCGATTGGTGCGGCAGCGCCTGCAAGAACATCCCCATCCTGATAAGACCCCAGTGCAAGAAGCACCATTGCAACCAGGCGACCTGGTGCTAGTTCGTGTCAAGAAACCCCAAGGGAAATTGGAAAGCCGATGGGAGGCTTTGCCGTATCGTGTTGTTGGCCGCAAGTATGCGAATGGGCCAGTGTACCAGGTCCAGAAAGAAGGAACTGATTGTGTTCGAGTACTTCACCGAAATATGTTGCGCCTGTGTCATTCTGAAGGGACAAATCATGATGGGCTTGCCAATGTGAATGAGCTCCCACAGTCAGAGAATGGAGGTGCGGAATGGGCCTCAGACG